>JBBGZY010000837.1:475000-797500 GCA_037952925.1 Lithobates clamitans
GGTGAAGATTCTTTTCTGCTCCACCATGACCCTACCCCTGTGTACAATGCCAGCTCCATAAAGACATGGTTTGTCCAGTTTGGTGTGGTGAAACTCAAGTGGGCTTGAAACAAAATATCAGATCTACGGCATACCAAGATAGTAGAGTACATTCTGGGCATCCAACCCTGTAGGAACATTTGGGTGAAGATCCTTTTCTGCTCCACCATGACTTTGCCCCTGTGTACCAAGTCAGCTCCATTAAAATATGGGCTGACCAGTTTGGGGTGGAGGAACTCAAGTGCCCTGACCTCAACCCCACTGAACAACACCTTTGGAATGAGATGGAACGCTGATTGTGGAAAGCCTTCTAAGAAGAATGGAGCCTCTTTTAGCCTCAAGGGAGGGGGAGGCATAAACCCGTATTACTACAAAATGCTATTACTATACCTTCATATGTGGCCCATAGGTTTTTCCAGTACCCATACTCCAAGAAGAATTGTCTGGCCTTCAGTTTGGTGTATAGGATCATGTAGGTGCTGTTGATGTAAACCGTTGATTCATTGTCAGGGCACATTTTGACTGTAGGCTCTCTGTAGTGTGTTGGTGTAAAATCACAGTAAACATCCAGTTCATTCTTGATTGTCAGGTGGACGTTGCTGAAGCTTTCCATCGTGGTAAAGCTGTACTTATGACATGGTTCTGTGATTTTGGTCACTGGAGAGGCTGAAAATAAAATTGTGAAAACTCTCTAAACTAATTGAAACACGATTACATTGATGCTCAGCAACTGTTACATTGTTACTCCATGAAAAGAGTCCAGTACCGGTCCTAATATAGATCTGCCACGGTTTTCTCTGAGTTTGTTTTGTTTCAAGCACTGCTTTATGCATTGACATACCTGCTTTAGATCTCAATCCATCCGGGTATATGTAAACCCTCACATATACCCAGTGAACTGGCTGGCCTCAGGTGATACACAGAGATGAAACAAATCACCCTACATAAGTTGTACCTGTTTATCTGCAATTTTCTCTTCTCTACAACCAAAGTGCAGAATTTATAAAGCTTGTCTGAGCTGTCAAAAAATAAAGGGGCGGAGAGCTGAAATTACGCACTGCACAGCTCAATGAGGAGAGCTGATTGGAGGGAAAGGACACCTCCCCTTCACACAGCACACAGGAACAGAGCTGAGGCTGTAAATCACAGGCTGTGTGCTCGAGGTCCCTCCCCGTCACCATTTTTCTCTTGGTGTCAGGGAAACTTGTCAGAAGTGACTCATGCTTATAGCAGAGGACTGAGCCGGCAGACAGAAATTACACTAAGTGCTCTGGATTGAGACAAGTACACACTATAGAGTGTGTTGTTCATATTTCATGTCTAAGGTTTACAACCATTTTAAAAAAATGCCTCGATAGACAGCTCAACTTTCCAATAAGACACGGCAGATCAATCCAAAGTAGTTTTACTTGTTAAAATGCAGCACGTGGATGTTCACCGGTCGAATCAAAGTGTAAACGATCACGTCTTGTGACCACCATGAAGGCTGTAAACTGATGAAACATGGGAAAGAAGAGAAGGGAGGGGTCTAACTAAGGACTAAACCAGCTAACCCAAACGTGCAGGTAACCTGGAATATACCATTTTACGGACATTACAATACAAGTTGCAGTTACACTGAATTGCCACTAGATGTCAGTGCAAAGGTTTTTATAAATTACATAATGAATTCCAATGCAAAATGATAGATACACGATAATTGTTTCAGAGTCCATCCAGGTTTATTCCTGTGTTGAGACCTGAGATGGATAGGCTGTTTTAATATGGAATTCGCAATGTTTAGAAAAATGGACTTTGAAGGCAAGTATATAATTTTTTTAATCAAAATTAATTTATATTAATCATAAATAAAGAAAGATGGAGGGAATCTGGTTACTAAGGATGGAGAGGAGGTGAAGGTATTCAATTTATTCTTCTCCTCAGTCTTCACGAGGGAATCGGGGGGCTTCAGTAACCAAAACTGCAGTGTTTATCCTCATGACACGTCACAGGAAGCACCTCCATGGTTAACAGAGGATAGAATTAGAAACAGACTTGAAAAACTTAACATAAATAAGTCACCAGGACCAGATGGCTTGCACCTGAGAGTCCTTAATTTTTACGAACAGTCTACTGACTGGAATGGTACCAACTGATTGGAGAAAAACCAATGTAGCACCAATATTTAAAAAAGGGCCAAGATACATCCCTGGGAATTACAGACCAGTTATGCCCCGTACACACGATTGGAAATGCCGCTGGCAAAACTCCGATGAGAGCTTTTGGTCTGGAAATGTGACCGTGTGCATGCTCCATCGGACTTTTGCTGGCGAAATTCCAGCCTGCAAAAGATTGAGAGCAGGTTCTTTAATTTTCGGTCGGAAAAAGTTCCTATCCAAAAATGTGATCGTCTGTATGCAATTCCGACGCGCCACAAATCACACATGCTCGGAAACAATTCAACGCATGCTCGGAAGCATTGAACTTCATTTTCTCTGCTCATCGTAGTGTTGTACGTCACCGCGTTCTTGACTGTCGAAAGTTCAGAGAACTTTTGTGTGACCGTGTGTATGAAACCCAAGCTTGAGCGGAATTCCGTCAGAAAAACCATCCAAGATTTTTCCGACGGAAATTCAGCTCGTGTGTACGGGGAATAAGCCTAACATCAATAGTATGCAAGCTCTTGGAGAGGATGATAAGGGACTATATACAATATTTTAGTAATGAAAACGGTATCATTAGCAGTAATCAGCAGGGATTCATGAAGAATCGTTCTTGCCAAACCAATCTACTAACCTTCTATGAGGAGGTGAGTTGCCATCTAGATAAAGGGAGGCTCCTAGACGTGGTGTATCTGGATTTTGCAAAAGCATTTGACACAGTTCCCCATAAACATTTACTGTAAAAACTAAAGTCTATCGGCATGGACCATGGAGTACATGGATTGAAAACTGGCTACAAGGGCGAGTTCAGAGGGTGGTGATAAATGGGGGGTACACGGAATGGTCAGGGGTAGGTAGTGGGGTCCCCCAGGGTTCTGTTCTGGGGCCAATCCAGTTAATTTATTCATAAAGGACCTGGAGGATGGGGTAAACAGTTCAATCTCTGTATTTGCGGACGATACTAAGCTAAGCAGGGCAATAACTTCTCTGCAGGATGTGGAAACCTTGCAAAAAGATCTGAACAAATTAATGGGGTGGGCAACTACATGACAAATGAGGTTCTTTTTAGGGATCTCAAATTTGTTTTGAAGGTCTTGGAACGAGAGTAGTTTACGAGTCACAGGGTGTACTAGATGACAGAGCTGAAAAATGCCCACCTGTGACCATCGATACATGTTGATGTAGGATATCTGGGTTGAAAAGTATGTTTAGGAGAGGGCATGGAGAAGAGAGAGAACCTTTTTTGGCATTTTTTCCAAATAGCGAGGGTAAATGACATCGGTCCTAAGCATATATTTCTCAGCTGGAATATAGAGGTGGTCAAGTCAGACCAGAGCATGAAGCAAGGATGTACAGGGCTGGTAACGCTCAGTTCTAACACTGACCATCTGTTTGTTGCAAATCGTGTAGACCAGGAGATAGTCGCTGTGAAGTGGGTAGCATAATAGCAATTATTAATATCAGGGGCTCCCAGCCCTCCATGAGACCGAGGGGCGAATACTACTGTGTTAGTAATTCGGTGTGTTTTGATTTGGTAAAGGCCCTTTGGATAGTTCGAAGTTGTGACATGGGAAATGCGATTGGCAAGGTTTCAAAGAGGTATAAAAACTTCGGGAGTATAGACATTTTAAGGACATTTATCCTACCTAAAAGAGACAGAGGACATTCCTCCCAGTCACGCAATAGCCTGTGTGTTTCCAGAATTAAAGGGGGATAGTTTGCTTGGTACAGGGTAGAGTAGGATGCAGTTAAATGTATACCCAGATATTTAAGGGAGGAAAGACACCAGTGGTACGGAAAGTTATTTTGCAATGTGGTGAGAAGTGTAGGGGAAACATGTATAGGAAGAGCTTCCGTCTTGGCAGTGTTAACTTTGTAGCCGGAGAGTTTGCCAAATGTGTTTAATAAAGTGTGGAGGTTGGGAAGAGAGATGTTGGGTTTTGTTAACGTTAGCAGTATATCGTCTGCGAATAGAGACAGATTGTACTCCCTTTACCGTAAGAAGACTCCACTTATGTCTGGATGTATGCATATGGCTTTGGCTAGGGGTTTCAAGGCACAGTATAAACAGTAAGGGGGATAGGGGGCACCCTTGTCTAGTTCCATTGCTATGGGAGAAGGATGGGGACAGAAAGGAAGCCAGTTGTACTTGGGAAGTAGGACAGGAGTATAAGGCCTGGAGAGCTGCCACGAATGAGCCTGTAAATCCAAACTGTGTGAGCGTAGCAAACATATATGACCATCCAAGCCTGTCAAATGCTTTCTGAGCGTCTAGGCTCAGAATAAGGGCGGAGTGGAAGTTCTTGTCCAGTAGGTCTATTAAGTCAATAGCGCGTCTGGTGTTGTCATCTGCATGTTTACCTGAAACAAAGCCTACCTGATCAATATGAATAAGCTTAGGGATTATGGAGGTGAGTCTATTGGCTAGGATTTTTGTAAAGATTTTATAATCTGAATTGAGTAGGGCTATGGGCCTATCGTTGTCTGGCATTGAAGGGGGCTTCCCGGGTTTAGGAAGGACTGTGATGTGCGCATGTAGGAATTGAGGATGAGGAATGGTGCCTTTCTGTAGGGAGGTAAAAAGATCTAGTAGGTAAGGACTCCGGATAGGAAGGAACCTCTTATAATAGGAATAGGGCAGGCCATCTGATCCTGGCGATTTATGTAATAGTAGATCTTTAATTACCAAAGCTAATTCTTCTGGCGTGATGGCAGCGTTAAGTGTTGATTTTTGAGAGGATGACAATTTGGGTAGTTTTAAAGGGTCATGTCTTGGGAAAAGAGGTGTTTAGGGTCTGTGGGTAAACAGCTATATAGCTTTTTATAAAAATCTCCAAAGACTTTAGACATTGTTTGCGGACAGTGAGTTGGAGTTCCATCAATTTGTGTAAGAAATTCAGGGTAGGAATGGAATGGGCATGACTTAAGCTTATTTACTAACATTCTATGCAATTTATTAGCATATTAGTAAAATTTCTGTTTAGCCCAAAGAAGTTATTTGGAGCATCTGTTCATGTCAATGGACCTCAACCGTTCGTGTAGGGAGATGACTGTATGCAGACGTGCCACCATAGGGGAGGCAAGCAGCAGGTTTTCTGCTTTACATATCTGGGAAAGAATATCAAGTCTCTGAGCAGCAGAGTCTCTCTTTAAACGAGAGCCAGCCGAAATACACTGACCTCTAAAGTAGGCCTTATGTGCCTCCCATAGGGTAGACACGTCTGCCACAGTGTGTTAATTTAGTTGGAAGAATTCAAATAGTCCTTCAGACAGTTGAGTTTTAGTGACAGGGTTGTGGAGGAGGGAATCATTAAGTATCCAGTGGCAGGTTCTAGTTGAAGATAAGGAGAGTGTGAGGTCAAGCTGAACAGAGGAATGGTCTGACCAGGTTATGGGGTTCAATTCTGATGCATCTGTGGATATTAATAGTGGGGCTGTCACAAAAAAGGTAATCTAGTCTAGAGTACATCTTGTGGGGAGGGGAGAAAAAAGTAAATTGTTTATGTGTAGGGTGTTTAATTCTCCATATGTCTAGTAAGTTGCAAGATCTGATAATTTTAAGGAAAGAGGTGGATTGACGTTCTACCTTAGAAGAGGAGGTTGTAGAAAATAGTGTGCGTCTGTCTCTTCTAGGGGACATTGTCATGTTGAAATAACCCCCGACAATCATGAATGGTTGAGCATATTTTCCAAGTTTGCCAAGCACATCAGTGAGAAACTGAATTTGGACTGAGTTGGGAGCATAAATATTGACTAGAGTAAAAGAGCGTGAGAGATAATCGCAGTCCAGGAAAATGTATCTACCATGGGGGTCCATAAATGAGGATTTCACTCTCAGGGGACATGATTTTTAGATCAATATAGCCACGCCTGCTTTACCGGAGGGATCAGAGGCTGTAAATGACATAGGGAAATGTTTCGCAGCAAACTTAAAGGATCCCCCAGGGCGAAAGTGAGTCTCCTGGACCGGGATTATGTCAGCAGCTGATGACTTGAACTCCTTCAAGGCTAGCCATCTTTTATGAATGGAGTTCAAACCTTTCACATTATACATAAGAACAAGTAAAGCCATAGTGGTATAACATAGTTATGCTGTAGTTAACGTTAGAAATCAGAAACAGAGACAAAAACAAAAGTAAGAAAAAAATCTAAAAAAGTCCATGGTGTATTCTGTGAGGGGAAAGCATGAGGTAACATAAAGTATCATTGAAAATCAGCAATGAAAAAAGGTTTGAGCAACAAAGAAAAAAAACAAAAAAATGAACAATAGGTCAAAAAAGGACCTATAAAAACAAAATTTTTGAAACCATATCCTGAGGGGCTAGGACCGCTCAGGATTCCACAGACGTGGCCGTGGATCAAAGGGAGGCGCATTGGAGGCTCCAACTTGTCTGGAGTGGTCCCCCGCCGTCTTCCAGCAAAATATGTGAAAGCTGGTAAAACATTTTTGGAACATGGACCATCATAGAGTCAACCCATAGGTATGAGTGGTAAACTCCCCAAATCAGGGGGAACTCAGTACAGCATGGGCCAAAGCAAAATCAGCATGGATTCATGAAGAATTGTTCTTGCCAAACCAATCTATTAACATTCTATGAGAAGGTGAATTGCCATCTAGATAAAGGAAGGCCCGTAGACGTGGTGTATCTGGATTTTGCAAAAGCATTTGACACAGTTCCCCATAAACGTTTACTGTAAAAACTAAGGTCTGTCAGCATGGACCATAGGGTGAGTACATGGATTGAAAACTGGCTACAAGGGCGAATTCAGAGGGTGGTGATAAATGGGGGATACTCGGAATGGTCAGGGGTGGGTAGTGGGGTCCCCCAGGGGTTCTGTGCTGGGACAAATCCAGTTAATTTATTCATAAAGGACCTGGAGGATGGGATAAACAGTTCAATCTCTGTATTTGCGGACGATACTAAGCTAAGCAGGGCAATAACTTCTCCGCAGGATGTGGAAACCTTGCAAAAAGATCTGAACAAATGAATGGGGTGGGCGACTACATGGCAAATGAGGTTCAATGTAGAAAAATGTAAAATAATGCAGGGAACAACTTCTAGTTTTTTCTTTCACATTATGAGATTTAAATGATGTTGACAGAAGATAAAGATGTGTGGTCGGAAAATATGACTTTGAATACCTCAGCTATATTGAACACTACCCAGAGTATAGAAGATTACAACACAGCTGCCAGGTATGACACAAAAAGGAAAACCACACATATCACTTTTTTTCTATTTTAAAACCGCATCTGAAGTCTGTCCTGCTCCATCAAACGTGACATTTCTCCACCCCAAACTTGCTCATCCGTGTCTTTATGGATCTTGCTTTGTGCACTAATCAAAATCATTTGGTGGAGGGGGGATTATGGTGTGGGGATGTTTTTCAGGGCTTGGCCGCTTAGTTCCAGTGAAGGGAACTCTTAAGCATACCAAGACATTTTGGACAATTTTATGCTCCCAACTTTGTGGGAACAGTTTTGGGGATGGCCCCTTTCTGTTCCAACATGACTGCACACCAGAGCACAAAGCAAGGTCCATAAAGATATGGGTGAGCGAGTTTGGGGTAGAGGAACTTGACCTGGCCTGCACAGAGTCCTGACCTCAACCCATTAGAACACCTTTGGGATGAATTAGAAGGGAGACTTTGAGCCAGACCTTCTCGTCCAACATTAGTGCCTGACCTCACAAATGCGCTTCTGGAAGAATGGTCAAACATTCCCATAGACACACTCCTAAACCTTGTGGACAGTCTTCCCAGAAGAGGAAGGTGTTATAGCTGCAAAGGGTGGGCCAACCCAATATTGAACCCTACGGACTAAGACTGGGATGTCATTAAAGGGGTTGTAAAGGTAAAAGTTTTTTCACCTTAATGCATTCTATGCATTAAGGTGAAAAAACATCCGACAATACCAGCCCCCCCAGTCCCCCTATTTTACTTACCTGACCCCTTGAAAGTCCTGCGCTCGCCCCCAACATCCTTTCACCGCTCAGCCTGGCCGTTGATTGGTTACAGTGGATGGATTGAAAGCAGCGCAGCCATTGGCTCACGCTGCTGTCAATTACATCCAATGATGCGGCGCACTGGGGGGCGGGACCGAGTGATACAGTGAGCGCCTATGGCCACCAGCTGTATCACGGGAGCGCGCCCGCAAGTACTCAACACCATGCGAGGGAGCTCGCATGATGGTGTTGAGTCCTTGCGGGGGGGAGCCGAGACAGTGGCCGAGGGACCCCAGAAGACCAGGTTCGGGGCCACTCTGTGCAAAACAAGCTGCAAAGTGGAGGTAAGTATAACCTGTTTGTTATTTTTTTTTTTAATTATCTTTAGTGATCCTTTAAAGTTCATATGTGTGTGTAAAGGCATCCCAATACTTTTGGCAATATAGCGTATGTGTTTTTTTTAATAATTGTATATTTATTTGTTTTTTCCAAAAAATACAAGACAAATATGTTGTAACAGTCATATACAGAAAAGAGAGAAGCATATCTCATTGGAAGGTAACGTATACATATGACAATCTCTCGATAGTGTGTAGTCCATCTCATATAAAATTTGTATAACATTTAAAAGAATTGTCATCTAGGTTGTACTTAAGACATTAAGACATTGTGAGTGGACGAATCATAAGCAGAACAATATATAAAGAAACAATGAAAAAGAAAAAAGGGAGGGTGGGGGGGGGGGGGTACACCATGGATTTCAGCATTGTATATATTTATATATATTAATAGGAATAGGATTAGATCATTTGAGTAGGTAGGGATTGGCTAAGTGTATGACTTTTAATCATATGTATGGGATATTGACTCCTGATTGAATGGAGAATCATCCCAGGGATCCCATATTTTGGAAAATTGAGGTAAGGAGTCATGTATCACTGCTGTCATACGTTCCATTCTACGTATCTGTGCTATGGACAATATTAATTGGGACTGTGTCAGAGAATTAGAGGATAACCAGTGGGTAGGTATTACTCTCTTGGCAGCCAACATAATATAAGACATCAATTTTTTAGCATGTTTAGATATTCCAGGGATTGGAAGGCCTAGTAAATAATGGACCGGGTCCAACGGGAAATCCGTCTCTAGCACTGTCTGGAGTAAAGATTGGACCGAGGTCCAAAATGGTACGATTAGCGGACATTCCCAAAAGATATGGTAATGTGTTCCCAGATCTTGTAGGCATCTCCAACATTTCTGGGATACAGAGGGGTCATATTTGTGAACAGCTTCTGGGGTCCTATACCAGAACATGAGGGCCTTATAAGCTGTCTCTCTCTCTCTGCTCCACGCATCTGAAAGCTTTCGATGTGGAATCCCAGATCTTTTGCCATTGAGGGAGGGATATAGGGGTCTGAATTATCTTAGCCCATTTTCGCATGTATGCATGTGAGTTCATCGTGAGTGTGTTTGATTCATGGAGAATCTTGTATATAGAAGATATGAGACCAGGTTGATATGGATCTTGAGCACATAGAACTTCCAAGGCTGTAGGTTTTTTTAAGTTTAGGTAAGGTGATCTAGAGTGAAAATAATGTTTAAATTGGAGATAAGAAAAGAAGAGCTTTTTAGGGATCTCAAATTTGTTTTGGAGGTATTGGAACAAGAGTAGTTTACGAGTTATAGGGTGTACTAGATGACAGAGCTGAAAAATGCCCACCTGTGACCATCGATACATGTTGATGTAGGATATCTGGGTTGAAAAGTATGTTTAGGAGAGGTGGGCATGGAGAAGAGAGAGAGAACCTTTTTTGGCATTTTTTCCAAACAGCGAAGGTAAATGACATCGGTCCTAAGCATATATTTCTCAGCTGGAATATAGAGGTGGTCAAGTCAGACCAGAGCATGAAGCAAGGATGTACAGGGCTGGTAACGCTCAGTTCTAACACTGACCATCTGTTTGTTCCAAATCGTGTAGACCAGGAGATAGTCGCTGTGAGGTGGGTAGCATAATAGCAATTATTAATATCAGGGGCTCCCAGCCCTCAATGAGACCGAGGGGCGAATACTACTGTGTTAGTAATTCGGTGTGTTTTGTTACCCCACATAAATTTGGTAAGGGCCCTTTGGATAGTTCGAAGTTGTGACATGGGAACTGCGATTGGCAAGGTTTCAAAGAGGTATAAAAACTTTGGGAGTATAGACATTTTGAGGACATTTATCCTACCTAAAAGAGACAGAGGACATTCCTCCCCGTCATGCAATAGCCTGTGTGTTTCCAGAATTAAAGGGGGATAGTTTGCTTGGTACAGGGTAGAGTAGGATGCAGTTAAATGTATACCCAGATATTTAAGGGAGGAAAGACACCAGTGGTACGGAAAGTTATTTTGCAATGTGGTGAGAAGTGTAGGGGAAACATGTATAGGAAGAGCTTCCGTCTTGGCAGTGTTAACTTTGTAGCCGGAGAGTTTGCCAAATGTGTTTAATAAAGTGTGGAGGTTGGGAAGAGAGATGTGGGGTTTTGTTAACGTTAGCAGTATATCGTCTGCGAATAGAGACAGATTGTACTCCCTTTGCCGTAAGGAGACTCCACTTATGTCTGGATGTATGTGTATGGCTTTGGCTAGGGGTTTCAAGGCACAGTATAAACAGTAAGGGGGATAGGGGGCACCCTTGACTAGTTCCATTGCTATGGAAGAAGGATGGGGACAGAAAGGAAGCCAGTTGTACTTGGGAAGTATGACAGGAGTATAAGGCCTGCAGAGCTGCCATGAATGAGCCTGTAAATCCAAACTGTGTGAGCGTAGCAAACATATATGACCATCCAAGCCTGTCAAATGCTTACTGAGCTTCTAGGCTCAGAATAAGGGCAGAGCGGGAGGTCTTGTCCAGTAGGTCTATTAGGTCAATAGTGCGTCTGGTGTTGTCACCTGCATGTCTACCTGAAACAAAGCCTACCTGATCATTATGAATAAGCTTAGGGATTATGGAGGTGAGTCTATTGGCTAGGGTTTTTGTAAAGATTTTATAATCTGAATTGAGTAGGGCTATGGGCCTATAGTTGTCTGGCATTGAGGGGGCCTTCCCGGGTTTAGGAAGGACTGTGATGTGGGCATGTAGGAATTGAGGATGAGGAATGCTGCCTTTCTGTAGGGAGGTAAAAAGATCTAGTAGGTAAGGACTTAGGATAGGAAGGGACCTCTTATAATAGGAATAGGGCAGGCCATCTGGTCCTGGCGATTTATGTAATGGTAGATCTTTAATTACCAAAGCTAATTCTTCTGGCGTGATGGCAGCGTTAAGTGTTGATTTTTGAGAGGATGACAATTTGGGTAGTTTTAAAGGGTCATGTCTTGGGAAAAGAGGTGTTTAGGGTCTGTGGGTAAACAGTTATATAGCTTTTTTATAAAAATCCCCAAAGACTTTAGACATTGTTTGTGGACAGTGAGTTGGAGTTCCATCAATTTGTGTAAGAAATTCAGGGTAGGAATGGAATGGGCGTGGCTTAAGTTTATTTACTAACATGCTATGTGGTTTATTCGCATATTAGTAAAATTTCTGTTTAGCCAAAGGAAGTTAATTGGAGCATCTGTTCATGTCAATGGACCTCAACCGTTCATGTAGGGAGATGACTGTATGCTGACGTGCCACCATAGGAGAGGCAAGCAGCAGGTTTTCTGCTTTACGTATCTAGGAAAGAATATCAAGTCTCTGAGCAGCACAGTCTCTCTTTAAACGAGAGCCAGCTGAAATACACTGGCCTCTAAAGTAGGCCTTATGTGCCTCCCATAGGGTAGACACGTCTGTCACAGTGTGTTCATTTAGTTGGAAGAATTTGAATAGTCCTTCAGATAGTTGAGTTTTAGTGACAGGGTTGTGGAGGAGGGAATCATTAAGTCTCCAGTGGCAGGTTCTAGTTGAAGATAAGGAGAATGTGAGGTCAAGCTGAACAGAGGAATGGTCTGACCAGGTTATGGGGTTCAATTCTGATGTGACTGTGGATGTTAATAGTGGGGCTGTCACAAAAAGGTAATTTAGTCTAGAGTACATCTTGTGGGGAGGGGAGAAAAAAGTAAATTGTTTATGTGTAGGGTGTTTAATTCTCCATATGTCTAGTAAGTTGCAAGATCTGATGATTTTAAGGAAAGAGGTGGATTGACGTTCTACCTTAGAAGAGGAGGTTGTAGAAAATAGTGTGCGTCTGTCTCTTCTAGGGGACATTGTCATGTTGAAATCACCCCCGACAATCATGAATGTTTGAGCATATTTTCCAAGTTTGCCAAGCACATCAGTGAGAAACTGAGTTGGGAGCATAAATATTGACTAGAGTAAAAGAGCGTTAGAGATAATCGCAGTCCAGGAAAATGTATCTACCATGGGGGTCCATAAATGAGGATTTCACTCTCAGGGGACATGATTTTTAGATCAATATAGCCACGTCTGCTTTACCGGAGGGATCAGAGGCTGTAAATGACATAGGGAAATGTTTCGCAGCAAACTTAAAGGATCCCCCAGGGCGAAAGTGAGTCTCCTGGACCAGGATTATGTCAGCAGCTGATGATTTGAACTCCTTCAAGGCTAGCCATCTTTTTTGAATGGAGTTCAAACCTTTAACATTCTACATAAGAACACGTAAAGCCATAGTGGTATAACATGGTTATGCTGTAGTTAACGTTAGAAATCAGAAACAGAGACAAAAACAAAAGTAAGAAAAAAACATAAAAAAGTCCATGGTGTATCCTGTGGTGGGAAAGCATGAGGTAACATAAAGTATCATTGAAAATCAGCAATGAAAAAAGGTTTGAGCAACAAGGAAAAAAAACAAAAAAATGAACAATAGGTCAAAAAAGGACCCATAAAAACAAAATTTTTGCAACCTTCTGGCCCCGTAATTAGAATCCCTACAATCGGCATTTTCATTTCAGTGGTTAACCTCACTACCCTATCTGGGTGTTAAACTTACTCCGAGGTACTCGTGATTATACCAAGCTAATTTTCCTCCACTTTTTCGAAAGCTGGAGGCTATGCTTGCCTCTTGGTCCACACTTCCGATCTCTTGGTTCAACAGAATAGCGACGGTACGCATGACCTTACCTTCCTAAATTGCTCTATTATTTTAGAGTTCTGCCAGTCCAAGTGCCCCCCCCCCCCCCACATCATTCGAATACATCAATGTAAAATTATGCAGTTTATATGGGGCCCCAAGAGACCCAGGATCAAGAGACAAGTGTTTTATGCGCGCAGGGTCAATGGTTGCGCTTTCAGTTCCTAATTTGCAAGCATATTATACAGCTGCGGCTATCGCCCCATTATCTCACCTTCATGAAAAGCACCAAATGCCACTATGGGCCACCATCGATTTAGTCGACGCACACCCAACGACTTTAGCTTCTCTTCCTTGGCTTCCTAAAACACATCGCCCCCATACCATAGGTCTCTGTCTAGCTCACTCCCCTAAACTGTGGGATGCGGTTAAATACTCAGCAGGTCTAATTTCTCCTCATCTCCCACTACTTCGTCTCCTCCACTGCCCTTTATTTAAACCAGGTTGTGATAATCCACTGCAGTTTAAATGGTGGTCCGATAATGGTTTTACAGATGTTCATTCGTTATTCACCCCAACCAAGATCATCTCTTTCGCGGCTCACACGATATCCCCCTTAGGGAGCATTGTAGTTACCTACAAATTAGACATTTTCTCCAACAGCTTATAAAATCCCATTCTGCCCCCTTTGTTATGACCTAATTTGAGAGCCTTTGTAGATCGCGCCCCCAATCCTCGGGTTTGATTTCTCTAATATATATCGCTATAATTGAGTCTAAGACACCACCATTGAGACCCTACCATCTCCAATGGGAGGCCGAACTTGGGAAGCAATTAGACCCGGAGGATTGGCAAAGCATGACTACTGTGCTATCTAAATGCTCTAAGAATGTTCTCTTTTTGGAGAACGCTTACAAAGTCTTCTATAGATGGTATTATACTCCGGCTAGATTAGCAAGCTTCATTCCAGCCTATTCCCCTCTTTGTTTTCGTGGGTGTTCACAGGAAGGCACGATGGCACATATTTGGTGGACCTGTCCTAGGGTTTGCAGATTATGGGTCAGAGTATATGCACTACTACGTAATCTTTTTAATACCACCATAAAGCGGGACCCTTTTGAAGCCCTTTTATGGAAACCAATTATAGAACTTCTTCGTCCTGAACGTCAACTAGCAGCACATATTTTCACTGCAACTAAATTGACCATAGCAAGGGCCTGGAAAACTCCGAACCTTAGTTTTGAAGCAGTTAAAAACAGTGTGAATGATATCATGGTAAACGAGAGACTTACGGCCATATTGTTGGACACACATGACAAGTTCCTCAGGATATGGCAACCCTGGTTGACTTATAATCGCCCATCAAGATTTAACCTAACGCTCCTTTCCCTATAATGAGCCTCCGTTCCCGCCACCCCAGGGTCCTTCCTTCCCTTCTTTCTACCCATCTCTTCTTCTACTTTCATTTTCTTTCTCCTCTTCATTCAAGCCCTCAGGCTTAATTCTGCAGAGATTGGATATTTAAAATAATATACGAACTATCACATGCAGAGGTATGTCCTCCTCATTGAAGTTATTCAATTTAAGCTGACTTTATTTTTGGTTCTTTTTGTTCCTCATTTTTTTTTTTTTTTTTTGCATGTAACGTTACATAATGCAACAATATCTTGCTATGTATCTCTTTAGTTATTCATGTGCGTTTGCAAAGATACTACTTTGTGCTGGTTCTATATAGTTACGCCAGTAAACGCGAGTTGAGGATGTGCCTTGGTATGTCGCCTGGCCACGGCTTGGAGTAGCCTGACACCAGGCTTAAATTTTTGATCATTAGCTCTAATGGCCGGTTACCGGCAGCCATGTACCTGTTCATTTATGATGTATCCATCACTGTTTTGTACTTTTCTGTTGATATATTTTCAATAAAAACCTTTGTACAAGAAAAACTAAATTTTTGAAACCATAGTCTGAGGGGTCAGGACCGCTCAGGATTCCACAGACGTGGCCGTGGATCAAAGGGAGGCGCATGGGGGGCTCCAACTTGTCTGGAGTGGTCCCCCGCCGTCTTCCAGCAAAATATGTGAAAGCTGGTAAAAAATTTTTGGAACATGGACCATCATAGAGTCAACCCATAGGTATGAGTGGTAAACTCCCCAAATCAGGGGGAACTCAGTACGGCTTGGCAGAAGCAAAATCAAACAAAAATGTCAAAGGGGGAGTCCTCAAGTTGGGATCTTGGAGAAGGGGTGTCGTTGAAGTGGAGAAGTTCTTCTGCAGTTTGTGGCGAGCAGGGGTCCAGATCCTACCTGGATTGGACGCAGGCTTATGCCCCGTACACACGGTCGTATTTTCCGACGGAAAATGTGCGATCGGAGCGTGTTGTCGGAAATTCAGACCGTGTGTGGGCTCCATCGGACATTTTCCATCGGATTTTTCCATCGGACACACAAAGTTTGAGAGCAGGCTATAAAATTTTCCGACAACAAAATCCGATCGCGTCAATTCCGACCGTGTGTGGCCAATTCCGACGCACAAAGTGCCACGCATGCTCAGAAGAAATTCCCGAGACGGAACAGCTCGGTCTGGTAAAATTAGCGTTCGGAATGGATACAGCACTTTTGTCACGCTGCAATGTTTAAAATGGTTTAATACAGCGCACTCTGTTCATCTTTATAATGTGAGAAGAATGAAGTAGTTTTGCTGCTCATATTCACACACACTTCTCACAGACTTCTTTCTTTATTATTTATCGTGATTCCCTCATTATATTTTGATTTGTCACATCTGACCAAATTTCTTTTTTGTTGTTTTATTTTTGTTTTGTATTTGTTTCAAGGCTGATTATTAATTTTTTGTGTTTGTATTTTTTTCCAGGCTGATGTATTTTTTTTATTTTTTTGGGGTTTTACTCCATAATATTTTTGTGTGTGTTTTGTGTGTCAAGTTACCACAACACCATTGATATCTTGTATTATTTAATCTCAAGGAGTTTGCTGGTTGTTGGTGTCTCTTGTTAATTTCACATTGTGTTTTTGAAATGTACCTGCCTCCTCACAAACAAACTGTCCTTTTTGAAGGAAAACACACATAGGCGAGTATAATTGAAACAAAAATTCCTTTATTAAGGGCTCAGAACCAAACAAAAAGGGAGGCAACGCTGGAGAAACAGCAGAAATTGGCGAAGCCTTTGGCCCCCAGGGCACACATCAATTCTTTTCCAGCAAAATTGGTGGCCTGAGGAGTCCATATATAAGGGAGTGCAGTCTGGTCCAGAAGTTCCAAAGATCCTGAAAGCAGCAGATGACATCTGTGTCCCCAGGCTGTGGTCATACAAGAGACTGCATCTTTTGTCACACCAGACTGAACCCAGGGCCATCACTCTCTGGTCTTCCTTCCACGCTTCCTTCCACGCTGTGGCTGTGGTGGTATAGTTGTGGCAGGAGGAGGAGGATGGTCCAACTCAATCACGTTGGTATTGGGTGTGATTTCGCCACTCACCCCCTTAGTTAGGACTTTATAAAGAAGTTTCTCACACATGAGGCGTTGACCCTCCTGCATGCCCTTCAGTTTGGTGGCAGCCATGCAGGCAAAGGCCTCTTCAGGAGTGGAGGTGGCTCTGAGGAAAGCAGAAGCCTCCTGAATCAGCCTGAGAGCTGAATCCTGCACGTGACTCCCCTTCCTGGGTCTTTTGTTTGGAAGGCGGAGGGGAGGAACCTGCGATTCGGTCAGGCTCCTACTGGTCCCAGGCTTCTCATGGCTGCCACTTAGCCCCGCATCCTCCTGGCTGCCACTAACCCCCGCTTACTCCTGGCTGCCACATTCCACAGCCTCCTCCTGTGTGCCACATTCCAGAGCCTCGTCCTGGCTGAGGTCTTCCTGTGTATGAAAAAGGGACATAGTTTTAGTTTTTTATTTATCAATCACACAAAATTTTCACCTCATGACTGTTGCAAATTGAATGTTAACAAATATAACAGACTATCATTCTGAGCCCAGCATTTTTCATTCTTGTCCCAATTATTTTTGCCCACTACTGTCTATTGATATGTCAAACACTTTATTAAATCAGCAATTAGTGATCAATAATAACATCTAGTAAAGATCATTTATTTATTGACCAGAAATCTGTAGAAGAATGCTATACCTGGTTCCATCTGGGCTCCTCCACTTCTTCCTGGCTGGAAGTCCCAGGTTGGACATCGGAAGCCTCAGCTGGGGTGGAAGGAAGAGTGGAAGGAAGGGTTGAGAGGGATTCCCTGACTTTTCTGGACAGAAATCGCAGTCTCTCATAGTACCACAGCCTGGGGACATAAATGTCATCTGCTGCAGCTCCGGATCTCTGGGAATCCGTGACCTTCTTGTGCTCCCTAAGATAAGTGCTCCTCAGGCCACCAATTTTGGCTTTTAAATAGGGGATGGTTGCTGTGGGGACCACCGGCTTCACCAACTCCAGCAGTTTCTCCAGCACTGCCTGCCTCTTTTGTTTATTATTGTATTGGGGGTATTTGATCTGCCACAGACAGGGCAGCTCCCTGTACTTGTCTATGAACAGGGGGAGGAAGTTGTGGTCATTGAAGCCATCCATTTTATCTGCAAGACACAACACAAGACAAACCCTAATGTCAGGCAAAACTCTCTTAATCTTGTTACAATAAAGGCCTCAATCTAGAAGCAGTATAGGCCCAAGTTTAGATCTTACCTTCGTTATCACGATCGGCGCCTCTGACACTCCTTCCTCCGCTCACAGATCGTACATACTACGCACGCGTTTTACGCTTTATACACACTGCGCATGTGTGTA
This sequence comes from Lithobates clamitans, assembly GCA_037952925.1. Lineage (NCBI taxonomy): Eukaryota > Metazoa > Chordata > Amphibia > Anura > Ranidae > Lithobates > Lithobates clamitans. Next base: position 492,968 of record JBBGZY010000837.1, read on the forward strand.
ACTCCGCCCACCCCTGATGTTCTTTCTAGTCTATTCCCCGCCCCTTTTCGTTCGGGGCAGTGGGGGAAGAGCACATGGCGGAGACACAGCAGGTGCGTGCTAATTACAGCAACGAGGAGGAGTAAAGCCCGGAGCCTGAAACGTCTGGATCCAGAAGGAGACGATTTAAGGCATCGAATATGTCCTTTGGGGAGATGTTGGAGATGGTCGACATCCTGAAGAAGGCCGACTATGACGGGAAGTATGGACCTTACCCCAACCCCAATGTCAGAAAGGCCAAGATCATGGCGAAAGTGGTCAAAAATCTGCACCGGAATTTCGGTGTACGACGATCGAAAGATCAGCTCAGGAAGCGGTGGTCGGACCTGAAATTAAGAGAGCATGAGCAGTACAGAAAGATCCAGAGAGTGCTGCAAAAAAGTAAGTAGTTGTGCTGTGTTCCTATTCTTTTTATAAAAAACAAAAAAATACTGCGCTACCCATAAAAAACTACCCCCCCCCCCCAAAAAAAAAGCAGCAGTTAAACAGTGAGATGTGCACCAAGATAACAAATAAAAAAGAAATAACCGCGCTAAATTATTAGTGAAACACGTGAAGCAATCTTGAAAGCTTCCGTTAGGAAGTACATATATAAATGCAAAAACGTTAAAGAATATTAAAAATTAAAATATAAAAAAATACGTGGGTCTACACATGTATCCATGAATCAAACATGAGTGTCCATATATAATATCTGTGAATCAAAATAAATGTCCATATATAGTGAAAGAAAATGAATTGTAAGGTATTGATCTGAAATCAGTCCAAAAGAGACCCCTTGGGTGAATCCAACCAGAGTCAATGGTGAAAAAAGTTTGAGTGACACCCCATACAGTATCCACAAACACACAATAATTGCGCTTACCGCAAGGCAAGCGAACACCAGCCTGTATCACGTCTTGGTATAGAGAATCCGGATGGTACTCTTAAGCTGTATACATCATAGCTGAAAGGATGTAATAAGGGCACCAGACTTCCATCTCATAGACATGTAAATAAAAAGAAACTGGCCATAGTGTAATACTGCCAAACTAATTAGAGTAGAAGAAGGTAGAAAACTTACACTAGTGCACAAGGATACAGCAAGAGAAAAAACCTCATCTTTACGTAGTGAAGATGAGACACCACACTCCGTGCAAACAATGCGCTTACCACAAGGCAAGCCAACAACAGCTTGTGTTCAGTATCAGTATACCGCACCACACTCCGTGATCCACCACCAGGCAAATAATGCGCTTACCGCAAGGCAAGCCAACAACAGCTTGTGTTTAATAGCAGTATGAGAGATCCAACTGGCGTTCTGGACTGCTTACAGCATGGACCGGAGGATATAGCAAGGACTCCAAAATGACATCTCAAAAGCATGTAGATAAAAAGAAACTGGCCATAGTGTAATACTGATAAAAAACGATTTAATGGAATATGGTAGAAAACTCACATGAGTATATAAAAGTACAGCAAACAGCCGGCCGGCATAGCGAGCACCCGTCCGCACTGAAAATGGTGATGACGTCAGAGCGTCAACCTCCCGACGTACGTTTCACCACAAATGGCGTCGTCTGGGGAACCGTTCCCCAGACGACGCCATTTGTGGTGAAACGTACGAGCGCATTATTTGCCTGGTGGTGGATCACGTAGTGTGGTGTGGTATACTGATACTGAACACAAGCTGTTGTTGGCTTGCCTTGTGGTAAGCGCATTGTTTGCACGGAGTGTGGTGTCTCATCTTCACTACGGATTTGATAGCGTTCACTTTAGGTTTTTTCTCTTGCTGTATCCTTGTGCACTAGTGTAAGTTTTCTACCTTCTTCTACTCTAATTAGTTTGGCAGTATTACACTATGGCCAGTTTCTTTTTATTCTCATGTCTATGAGATGGAAGTCTGGTGTCCTTATTACATCCTTTCAGCTATGATGTATACAGCTTAAGAGTACCATCCGGATTCTCTATACCAAGACGTGATACAGGCTGGTGTTCGCTTGCCTTGCGGTAAGCACAATTATTGTGTGTTTGTGGATACTGTATGGGGTGTCACTCAAACTTTTTTCACCATTGACTCTGGTTGGATTCACCCAAGGGGTCTCTTTTGGACTGATTTCAGATCATTACCTTACAATTCATTTTCTTTCACTATATATGGACATTTATTTTGATTCACAGATATTATATATGGACACTCATGTTTGATTCATGGATACATGTGTAGACCCACTTATTTTTTTATATTTTAATTTTTAATATTCTTCAACATTTTTGCATTTATATATGTACTTCCTAACGGAAGCTTTCAAGATTGCTTCACGTGTTTCACTAATAATTTAGCGTGGTTATTTCTTTTTTATTTGTTATCTTGGTGCACATCTCACTGTTTAACTGCTGCTTCCCCAGACGATACCATTTGTGGTGAAACGTACGTCGGGAGGTTGACGCTCTGACGTCATCGCCATTTTAAGTGTGGACGGGTGCTCGCTATGCCGGCCGGCTGTTTGCTGTACTTTTATATACTCATGTGAGTTTTCTACCATATTCCATTAAATCGTTTTTTATCAGTATTACACTATGGCCAGTTTGTTTTTATCTACATGCTTTTGAGATGTCATTTTGGAGTCCTTGCTATATCCTCCGGTCCATGCTGTAAGCAGTCCAGAACGCCAGTTGGATCTCTCATACTGCTATTGAACACAAGCTGTTGTTGGCTTGCCCTGCGGTAAGCGCATTATTTGCCTGGTGGTGGATCACGGAGTGTGGTGTGGTATACTGATACTGAACCATAGGCGTGCGCACGGGGTGTGCCGGGTGTGCCTGGGCACACCCTAATCACCCCGTGCCGTCTCCAGAGATTTGCCCCCAAAATGCTGCATCCAAAAGAGTGTGGCCCGCGCTGCCTGTGAAACAGTTTCACAGGCAGCAGATCGTGAGAATTGCCAGAGCTGATCAGGGTATGAAACTGTCAGATAATGACACTGCATGCAGGAAGTGAGACCAGCTGTCTTAATGTCAGAGTGATGTCGGGGGTGGGCGGGACTGAACGGCCATCAAACACAAGCCAATGGGATGGGGTCTGGGCGGGCCGCTACATTTATGTGGCCCCGCCCCCTCTCTAAAGCAGCTCAAACATTGGCTGGCGTTTATAGCACTTGGTCCCGCCCACCCCCGACATCGCGGCTCAGTTGTAAGTCATCACAACTCAGCCGTGATGTCGGGGGTGGGCGGGACCAAGCGCCAACACCAGCCAATGATTGGGCTGCTTCAGAGAGAGGGCGGAGCCAGAGAAATGTAGCGGCCCGCCCAGACCCATCCTATTGGCTGCTGTTTGGTAACTGTTCAGTCCCGCCCACCACCAACATCACCGCTGACATTTAACAGCTGGTATCTCTCCATGCATGCAGTGTCATCATCTGACAGTTTCATACACTGAACAGCTCTGGCAATTCTCACCATCTCCTGAATGTGAAACTCCCCCTCTCCCCTATCAGTGCCAATCAGTGCCAACCAATGCTGCCAGTGCCAACCAATGCTGCCAATCAGTGCCAATCAGTACTGCCTATTCGTGCCAGTGCTGCTTATCAGTGCCAACCAATTCTGCTTATCAGTGCCAACCAATGCTGCCTATCAGTGCCAGTGCTGCTTATCCGCGCCAACCAATGCTCCTATCAGTGCCAGTGCTGATCCTCAGTGCCAACCAATGCTGCCTATCAGTGCCAACCAGTACTGCCTATCCATGCCAGTGCTGCTTATCAGTGCCAACTAATTCTGCCTATCAGTGCAAACCAGTGCTGCCTATCAGTGCAAACCAGTGCTGCCTATCAGTGCCAACCAATGCTGCCAATCAGTGCCAACCAATGCTGCCAATCAGTGCCAACCAATGCTGCCAACCAGTACTGCCTATCCATGCCAGTGCTGCTTATCAGTGCCAACCAATTCTGCCTTTCAGTGCCAACCAGTGCACACCAGTGCTGCCTGTCAGTGCAAATCAGTGCTGATTATTAGTGCCGACCAATGCTGCCTATTAGTGCCAGTGTTGCTTATCAGTGCCAACCAATGCTGCCTATCAGTGCCAGTGCTGCTTATCAGTGCCAACCAATGCTGCCTATCCGTGCCAACCAGTGCTGCCTATCCGTGCCAGAGCTGCTTATCAGTGCCAACCAATTCTGCCTATCAGTGCCAACCAATGCTGCCTATCAGTGCCAGTGCTGCTTATCCGCGCCAACCAATGCTGCCTATCAGTGCCAGTGCTGATCCTCAGTGCCAACCAATGCTGCCTATCAGTGCCAACCAGTACTGCCTATCCATGCCAGTGCTGCTTATCAGTGCCAACTAATTCTGCCTATCAGTGCAAACCAGTGCTGCCTATCAGTGCAAACCAGTGCTGCCTATCAGTGCCAACCAATGCTGCCAATCAGTGCCAACCAATGCTGCCAATCAGTGCCAACCAATGCTGCCAATCAGTGCCAACCAATGCTGCCAACCAGTACTGCCTATCCATGCCAGTGCTGCTTATCAGTGCCAACCAATTCTGCCTTTCAGTGCCAACCAGTGCAAACCAGTGCTGCCTGTCAGTGCAAATCAGTGCTGATTATTAGTGCCGACCAATGCTGCCTATTAGTGCCAGTGTTGCTTATCAGTGCCAACCAATGCTGCCTATCAGTGCCAGTGCTGCTTATCAGTGCCAACCAATGCTGCCTATCCATGCCAACCAGTGCTGCCTATCCGTGCCAGAGCTGCTTATCAGTGCCAACCAATTCTGCCTATCAGTGCCAACCAGTGCCAACCAGTGCTGCTTATCAGTGCCAACCAATGCTGCCTATTAGTGCCAACCAATGCTGCCTATCAGTGGCAACCAGTCCCAGTCAGTGCACCCTATCAGTGCCAACCAATGCTGTAAATCAGTGCCAACCAATGCTGTCAATCAGTGCCAACCAATGCTGCCTATCAGTGCAGCGAATCAGAGCCTATCAGTGCCCATAATTGCTACCAATCAGTGCCCATCAGTGCCAATCAGTGCTGACAATAAGCGCCCATCAGTGCCACCCATCAGTGCTGCCTATCATTGCCACCTATCAGTGCACATCAGTGCTACCAATTAGTGCCCATCAATGCTGCCAATCAGTGCCCATCAGTGCTGCCTTAGCAGGGATGGTGGAAACCCCTCTACAGACAATTGCAATACAAATGACCTTAAAGTGCAACAACTTTTTAGTTGGGAGGTTCACACCATTATAGGACTTTGGAATTTTTATTTTTTAGAGCGTTACATTTAATTGTATATGTTTTAGTTATGGTTATAATGTGAATGATTGCACTTGAAGTTAATTTCCCACCACCCCTGCTAAGTCCATGTCTTTATGAACCTTGTTTGTGCACTGGTGGGCAGTCATGTTGGAACAGGAAGGGGAGATCCCCAAACTGTTCTCACAAAGTTGGGAGCATGAAATTGTCCAAAATGTCTTGGTATGCTGACGACAGAAGAGTTCCCTTTACTGGCACTAAGGTGCCAAGCCCAACCCCTGAATAACAACCCCACACCAAAATTCCCCCTCCACCAAATGATTTGGACCAGTGCACAAAGCAAGATCCGTAAAGACATGGATGAGCGAGTTTGGGGTAGAGGAACTTGACTGGCCTGCACAGAGTCCTGACCTCAAAAAATGCCCTTCTGTAAGAATGGTCAAACATTCCCATAGACACCCTCCTAAACCTTGTGGACGGCCTTCCCAGAAGAGTTGAAGCTGTTATAGCTGCAAAAGGTGGGCCAGCTCAATATTGAAACCCTACGGACTAAGACTGGGATGTCATTAAAGGTCATGTGTGTGTAAAGGCAGGCGTCCCAATACTTTTGACATATATATATATATATATATATACACACACACATATACACACACACACGTATGTGTGCTTGAGCTTTCGGTGCACACCCTAATGTAATAGGCTGCGCACGCCTATGTACTGAACACAAGCTGTTGTTGGCTTGCCTTGTGGTAAGTGCTCCAGTGTATACTATAGGGGTGTCTCCATCTGTGAAGCTTGTACAAAACAGGTAAAGTATTGAAGCTTGAAAAAAGAAAAGTGTGTGAGTGTGGCGCTGTCCCAAAGTGGCAAAAGAAATGTCTGCATATATAAAATTTTATCCAAAGTGTCACGTGTGTATTCCTTTAAGTGAAATATGTATGTCAGTTATTACCACTCCTATGGGTTAAAGTGACTGGTGATTTAAACATGAGAAGCATAATGAGTGCAATAAATCGCATCCAAGGTGTCTAGTGCTACCGTGTTTCCCCGAAAGTAAGACAGTGTCTTACTTTCTTTTTATCCCTAAAAGCCCCACTATGTCTTACTTTCGGGGTATGTCTTATATTGGGAAAAAAAAAATTTTTTTATTCTTTATTGCAATATGTTTTTTTTTTTTGTTTTTTTTTTTTAATCAGCCCTGTTGGGGGGCTTTGGTGAGATATCAGGGGTCTTAACAGACCTCTGATATCTCCCCCTTGAGACAGAGAAAGAGACAGAGGATAGAGATTCCCCAGTCCCTTTCTCTGCAGCGTCAGGTGCACTGAGAATGAAAGGAGAGAAGACAGCGGCTTCTCTCCATTCATAAACTGACACATTGTAATCACAGGAGATTACAATGTTTCAGTTATGTGAATGGACAGAGTCAGCTGACTCTGTCTATTCACAAGGGAAGGAGGGGGAGGACGGAGGAACGGAGGGGGAGAACGGAGGGAGACAGATAAGGAGGGGGGGACGGAGGGGGACAGAGAAGGAGGGGAGAACGGAGGGGACAGCTGGGAGGCACAGAGGAGGAAAGCGGAACGGAGGGGGAGAACGGAGGGGGACAGAGAAGGAGGGGGGAACGGAGGGGACAGCTGGGAGGCACAGAGGAGGAAGGCGGAACGGAGGGGGAGAACGGAGGGGGACAGAGAAGGAGGGGGGAACGGAGGGGACAGCGGGGAGGCACAGAGGAGGAAAGCGGAACGGAGGGGGAGAACGGAGGGGGACAGAGAAGGAGGGGTACCGCACTTCACTGCAGGCAAATCCCCCCGTGTTTCCCCGAAAGTAAGACATATGTCTTACTTTCGGGGTATGGCTTATATTAGCTGACCCCTCTGAAACTCCCGATACGTCTTACAATCGGGGGTGTCTTACTATCGGGGAAACACGGTATATTCCCTCAAAAAGGAAAAAACAGTATTAACCACTGCTAAGAGCATGAAGTGGTCTATGTTTAAACACTAGAAAACACAAAGTTGCAATAAATACATCACACGTGACATGCAAAAAATTCTAAAGTGTCTAGTGCTAAATAAATAAATATTAATATTAATAAGAATGTGTGGATTATTGTCTCAACGCTACAACACTTTTGTGGTGCTCTATTTGGTGTTTTCTGTGACAATGGGTGTTATTTCCTAAGGGCAAATCCACTTTGCACTACAAGTGCAGTTTCAGTGCAGTTTCAAGTGCACTTGTAGTGCAAAGTGTCTTTGCCTTTAGTAAATAACACCAAATAGTGCTTTGTAAGGTTACACAATCATGCCATTTTCAGGACTCACCACATTTCTGTCAGGGTCAGCTAAAACAAACACAAGCAGTAAATGTCACCAAAGATTTGAGTATTTTTTTTATTTATTTGAAAATGGTTTTAGACAGTGTCTGGCATATTGATAGCCCCCTACCCGCAAAGAATTCAAGGTATCTTAGCCGGACATCACGGGCACTCAGGGGGGGCAAGCCAGGACGGCCACTTTCAAGCGGCATCAGGGTTGGTTCATTTTGAATTCCAGCCTCAGGCCCAACTGAGCCAGCATAGTTGGCAGAATGTTGCCGTAAAAAGTTGTGTAGAACACAGCACGCCAGGATAATATGATTCAGTTTGTACTCCGCCATGTGTATGGGTGTAAGAAATAGGCAGAACTGGCTGGCCATGATTCCAAACGTGTTCTCCACCACTGTTCTGGCTATGGCCAGCCGGTAATAAAAACCCTCTGGTCCGGGGTGAGGGTCCTCATCCGGAATGGCCGCATAAGATGGTCCCCCAGAGCAAATGCTTCATCCGCACCGAAGATTAATGGGAGTCCTTCCACATTGTCTTCTGGAGGTGGCAAGTCCAAGCTGCCATTCTGGAGATGCCTGTAGAACTCAGTCTGGGCGATGACTCCACCATCGGACATCCGGCCATTCTTCCCCACATCCACATACAGGAACTCATAAGTAGCCGAGACCACCGCCAACATCACAATACTGTTGAACCCCTTATAAATATAATAGTACGACCCCGAGTTGGGTGGTGGGATGATGTGGACGCGTTTCCCATCAATTGCCCCTCCGCAGTTAGGAAAGTCCCACCGCTGGGCAAAGTGGAAGGCCACAGTCTGCCATTCCTGTGGCGTGGAAGGAAACTGTGGAGTCAAACCAAAAAAAAACAATTATTCATTTTGCACATAAACAGGGAAAGCAGATTAGACACAAACATTCTTGGCCAACATCAAGATAACATTTATTTGAGGGAGTTTTTAACCACTTCAGCCCCGGAAGGATTTACCCCCTTCCTGACCAGAGCACTTTTTACAATTTGGCACTGCGTCGCTTTAACTGCTAATTGCGCGGTCATGCAATGCTGTACCCAAACGAAATTTGCGTCCTTTTCTTCCCACAAATACAGCTTTCTTTTGATGGTATTTGATCACCTCTGCCGTTTTTATTTTTTGCGCTATACACGGAAAAAGACCGAAAATTTTGAAAAAAATGATATTTTCTACTTTTTGTTCTAAAAAAAATCCAATAAACTCAATTTTAGTCATACATTTAGACCAAAATGTATTCGGCCACATGTCTTTGGTAAAAAAAATGGCAATAAGTATATATTTATTGGTTTGCGCAAAAGTTATAGCGCCTACAAACTAGGGTACATTTTCTGGAATTTACACAGCCTTTAATTTATGACTGCCTATGTAGTTTCTTAAAGGTGCTAAAATGGCAGGGCAGTACAAAACCCCCACAAATGACCCCATTTTGGAAAGTAGACACCCCAAGGATATTGCTGAGAGGCATGTTGAGCCCATTGAATATTCATTTTTTTTGTCCCAAGTGATTGAATAATGACAAAAAAAAAAAAATTACAAAAAGTTGTCACTAAATGATATATTGCTCACACAGGCCATGGGCATATATGGAATTGCACCCCAAAATACATTTAGCTGCTTCTCCTGAGTATGGGGATACCACATGTGTGGGACTTTTTGGGAGCCTAGCCGCCACGAAAACCAATCACTGCCTTCAGGGTTTCTAAGGGCATAAATTTTTGATTTTACTCCTCACTACCTATCACAGTTTTGAAGGCTATAAAATGCCCAGATGGCATAAACCCCCCCCCCCAAATGACCCCATTTTGGAAAGTAGACACCCCTAGCTATTTGCTGAGAGGCATGTTGAGTCCATGGAATATTTTATATTTTGACACAAGTTGCGGGAAAGTGACAATTTTTTTTTTTTTTGCACAAAGTTGTCACTAAATGATATATTGCTCACACAGGCCATGGGCATATGTGGAATTGCACCCCAAAATACATTTAGCTGCTTCTCCTGAGTATGGGGATACCACATGTGTGGGACTTTTTAGGAGCCTAGCCGCGTACGGGACCCGAAAACCAATCACCGCCTTCAGGATTTCTAAGGGTGTACATTTTTTATTTCACTCTTCACTGCCTATCACAGTTTCGGAGGCCATGGAATGCCCAGGTGGCACAACCCCCCCCCCCAAATGACCCCATTTTGGAAAGTAGACACCCCAAGCTATTTGCTGAGAGGCATGGTGAGTATTTTGCAGCTCTCATTTGTTTTTGAAAATGAAGAAAGACAAGAAAAACATTTTTTTTTCTTTTTTTAATTTTCAAAACTTTGTGACAAAAAGTGAGGTCTGCAAAATACTCACTATACTGCTCAGCAAATAGCTTGGGGTGTCTACTTTCCAAAATGGGGTCATTTGGGGGGGTTTTGTGCCACCTGGGCATTCCATGGCCTCCGGAACTGTGATAGGCAGTGAAGAGTGAAATCAAAATTTTACGCCCTTAGAAAGCCTGAAGGCGGTGCTTGGTTTCAGGGTCCCGTACGCGGCTAGGCTCCCAAAAAGTCTCACACATGTGGTATCCCCATACTCAGGAGAAGCAACAGAATGTATTTTGGGGTGTAATTTCACATATTCCCATGGCATGTTTGAGCAATATATCATTTAGTGACAACTTTGTGCAAAAATAAATAAATAAATAAATTTGTCTCTTTCCCGCAACTTGTGTCACAATATAAAATATTCCAGGGACTCGACATGCCTCTCAGCAAATAGCTTGGTGTGTCTACTTTCCAAAATGGGGTCATTTGGGGGGGTTTTGAACTGTCCTGGCATTTTATGCACAACATTTAGAAGCTTATGTCACACATCACGCACTCTTCTAACCACTTGAAGACAAAGCCCTTTCTGACACTTTTTGATTACATGAAAAAATTATTTTTTTTTGCAAGAAAATGACTTTGAACCCCCAAACATTATATATATTTTTTAAAGCAAATGCCCTACAGATTAAAATGGTGGGTGTTTAATTTTTTTTTCACACAGTATTTGCGCAGCGATTTTTCAAACGCATTTTTTGGGGAAAAAACACACTTTTTAAAATTTTAATGCACTAAAAACACACTATATTGCCCAAATGTTTGATGAAATAAAAAAGATGATCTTAGGCCGAGTACATGGATACCAAACATGACATGCTTTAAAATTGCGCACAAACGTGCAGTGGCAACAAAATAAATACCTTTTTAAAAGCCTTTAAAGGTTACCACTTTAGATTTACAGAGGAAGTCTACTGCTAAAATTACTGCCCTCGATCTGACCTTCGTGGTGATACCTCACATGCATGGTGCAATTGCTGTTTACATTTGACGCCAGACCGACGCTTGCGTTCGCCTTAGCGTGAGAGCAGGGGGGGACAGGGGTGCTTTTTTTTTTTTTTTCTTTATTATTTTTTTGCTTTTTTATCTTATTTTTAAACTGTTCCTTTCATTTTTTTTTTTTAATCATTTTTATTGTTATCTCAGGGAATGTAAATATCCCCTATGATAGCAATAGGTAGTGACAGGTACTCTTTTTTGAAAAAATTGGGGTCTATTAGACCCTACATTTCTCCTCTGCCCTCAAAGCATCTGACCACACCAAGATCGGTGTGATAAAATGCTTCCCCAATTTCCCAATGGCGCTATTTACATCCGGCGAAATCTAAGTCATAAAATGCTCGTAGCTTCCAGTTTCTTAGAGATGTTTGGAGCCACTCTAGTCTCTGATCAGCTCTATGGTCAGCTGGCTGAATCACCGGCTGCATTCTCAGGTTCCCTGTTGAGACAGGAGAGCCAGAGAAAAACACGGAAGACGGTGGGGGGGGGGGGGGGGCATTCTCTCCCACTGCTTGTAAAAGCAGTCTAGAGGCTAATTAGCCACTAGGATTGCTTTTACATGAAAGCCGACCTCTGGCTAAAAAGAATGATACCAAGATGATACCTAAACCTGCAGGCATCATTCTGGTATAACCACTCAAAGTCGTGAATGGCGTACCTGAAGACAAAAAATGGTTAACAATAAAGCACAGTAAACGGTAAAGTATAAAAAATTGCATACCTGAAAAGCAAACATGATGAAACATAATAACAATAAAACATTGCAGAATAGAATACAGTAAAAAAGAGCAGAACAATAGAGAGAATAGAGAGAGAGAGAATAATAAAACGACAACTATTTTATTTTTATTTTATATTTTTGTTTGTGGTTTTTTTTTTTTTTTTTTTTTTTTTTTTTTACACTTTTTTTATAACTAACTTTTATAACTGTAACCGGTTCCAGGTTCGGGTCTCTCAAAATGTGATGGCATCTTGGGAGACCCTGTGTTAGTGTGCCTAGTCTGTGCAATGCTGTACCCTACGCTAATACTCAACTAGTGAATGGTAGCGTTCAAAACATTCACCAATGCAAAGACCAGGATTGTCAGGACAGGAGGGACAATAATAGCGGGTGTCACGCCTATATCCGCTCTTGCTGCAGACACAACATCTTTTTTGGGGGGGTTCGCTGGGTAGGGGTACTCGGGAGGACGTAAAGAAAATGCCTCTCATGCAGCTGACTGCATTTGGTTGGGGATGTGAATGGGGGAAGTACGGGCGCTGCAGAAGCGGTGGGTTCCCAATTAGGATTGGCGAATGCAGCAGGAAGGGCATTATGGGCACGACAGGCCTGTGTTTGTTTTCTTCTTGGTGGCAGCGGGACACTACTTGTGCTTGCCACCTCACCAGCTTGGACTGCACTTATGGGACTCGCCAAGTCACCAAGTGTTACTGCAGTGCTGGTTTGACTACGACCGGGGTGTACTAGGCCGCTGGTGCTTGCCAGTTCAATAAAAAGCTACCAAAAAAACTGTTAGCGATCGCAGGGATCAGGCCTGACTCTGCGAACACTGCAGTTATAAGTTTAGTGTTTTGTAAGTGACAGTGATCGATCAATACTGCACTTGGGTGGGCCGGGAGGAGGGGCAAAACGCAGGTGCTAGCAGGTATCTGGGCTGATCCCGCTAACACTGCGTTTTTGGGAACCCTAAACTGCTGGGGACACTAGTATAGATCTGATCGGATCAGATATTGATCCGTTCAGATACTATACCACTAAGGGAGGCATATGCTGCGTGCGTGGGTGTTAGCGGTACTGGCGCTAATCTGACGCTGCCTGGGGCGACGCATATCACCGCCGGGCGATCAGGGGGCTAAACCTTTATTCGGTAATAAACGGCGGGTGCCCTGACACTATAAAAAAATAAACTAACTAACCAGCGTCACCGTAACGGTTATACGATGATCAGTGGTGAAAGGGTTAACTAGGGGGCAATCAAGGGGTTAAAATATTTATTAGGAAGTATATGGGGGTCCCTGACGCTATAAAACGCTGACGGCGAACCTAAATATTTACGTCCCTAACTAGCGTCACCAGCGACACTAATACAGCAATCAGAAAAATGATCGCTTAGCGACACTGGCGACAGGGGGTGATCAAGGGGTTAAAACTTTATTAGGGGGGGTTAGGGGGGTATCCTAGACCTAAAGGGTGTCAGTGTGACAGGAAGGGGGGAGGGGTGATTGGGGGGGTAATCGGGGGGTAATCGGGGGGGGATCGGGGATGTTATGTGTGCCTGGCATGTTCTACTGTGTGTGTAGTGTTTGTGCACACACATTACAGTCTTCTCTCCTCGGCGCCGGAACGGAAAATGCCGAGCCGAGGAGAGATGACATCATTTCCTCTGCCTCTGTGTACAATACAGAGGCAGGGAAATGATCCCATTGGCTGGGAGCGATCGCGAGGGGGGGGCCACGAATGGATGGCCTCCCCCTCACCACCGATCGCCGGGGAGGATTTGCCGACCGCCGCAGGCACCGGAGGGGGCGGTCCGATCGGACCCCCCACCCGCGGGCAGGCAAGGACGTACCTGTAAGCCCTTTTGCCTGCCCGTGCCGCTCTGAGGACGTATATGTTCGTGTGGCGGTTGGCAACTGGTTAAAGACCAAAGTATAAGGTACACCTATCAGATTCCCCCTCCCCCCCTCTCATTGGCCATTTCTAACATTATGGGGGGGTGAGCTCTTGGACAGGTAACGCTCTCCACTTCATTGAGAGATGAATGCCTAAATAATGGGTACTGCTTTGAACAGCCCCTCCTTAGTTACACTATTGGCAGCCCACTGGACAGGTAAGAAGTGTCATAATACAAAGATATAAATACACATTGTTCACATTTGAGCACATTTGAAAATTCTGCTATTACCTATCAAGATAATAATAGTATACAGAAACTTGAAACAGTGCCATTTGAAAGTATACAGGCAGGCCCTTGCACTACATGCTTTGGGGAATTCATCCATAAATCTGACCACAAAAGAGATGGGTATAGTGTGTATGGGTTTGCCAAAGTCAGCAGATAGATGATTGAGGATAGATAGAGAATTGGTATCAGCTGACTTAGCAGTTGGGGGGAGGGAGGGTTAAAAATGATTTGGGGACACCCAAAAAAAGCCTCTGGCACTCTTCCAGAATTTAAAGCACAAATCACATTTAAAAACATTTTAGGGGTGTTTGGGGTAAAGCACTACTATGGAGCTGATAAAATACATTGTTAAGTGACTACATGAGGTGAATATAGGGCCAGGAGACCATGCTGGGGAGGTAAGTGAAGGCAAATATTTATGAAGGACAAAAAAATAATTAGATAAAAATCCAGCATGAATGAGAACAAAGGGGACATTCACAGCATATTACAATCATGGTAATTAGGGAATGAGGAAAGAAATAAAATATATTATTAAACATTATATACAATAAAATGTGATATTAAAGGATAAAAATCTTACCTTAATATACTCCTTCTGCAGGACCTGTATGATGGCAGAACAGGTCTCTGGGATAATGATCCCCAGAGCCTGGGGGGAGATGCCTGTCGAGAACTTCAAGTCCTGCAGGCTTCTCCCTGTGGCCAAATACCGCAGGGTGGCGACGAGCCACTGCTCCGGAGTGATGGCTTGCCTCATGCAGGTATCCTACCTGCTGATATAGGGGGTCAGCGAAGCCAACAAACGGTGAAATACGGGGTCCGTCATCCGGAGAAAGTTCCTGAAATCATCAGGATTATTCTCACGGATCTCACGGAGCAAAGGCATATGAGAAAACTGGTCACGCTGGAGCAACAAATTCTTGGTCCATGAACTCCTCCCCACCCTGTTCATGGACTGGACTTGTGTCAAGGTCAGGACCCCAACACCAAGCCCCCGCACAGCACGAACTGTACGAGGAGTACGCATACGAAACATGGCTAGAAAACGGTCGGCTGCTCAGAACGAAGTAACAGAACGTACTGAAGAACAGCAAGGCCTGTGAAGAGCGACCTGAAAAACAGCAACGAACGAACAAGAACACAATGACTAATTAAAGTCACGCGTAGCTTGCTTGCACGCACTGAAGAGCAGATACAAACCCACAAGCACAAACTGAACCGCAGAAAACTATCTGAAAACCCGAGTCTGAAAAAGAGCGAATCGTCTCTCACCAAACTTTTACTAACACGAGATTAGCAAAAGGAGCCCAAAGGGTGCCGCGCTTGGTTCTGAACCGGCCTTTTCTAGTCTCGTCGTACGTGCTTGACGTCACCGCGTTCTTGGCGATTGGAAATTCCGACAACTGTGTGCGACCGTGTGTACGCAAAACAAGTTTGAGCCAACATCCGTCGGAAAAAATCCTAGGATTTTGTTGTCGGAATGTCCGATCAATGTCCGACCGTGTGTACGGGGCATTAGAAATAAAAACAAAAGAAAGACAATATAGACAGTTCTCAGATAACGTATTGAGTGAAAAATTGTAAGCGAACGTTTGACTAAGTGTGAACGGCACACTATAAAGTGGTGGGAGGTGGAGACTAATAAATCGCCCAAGCATGATATATCTAAGCTAGGGACTAGTAGCCCTAAGGTAGCATTAGGTTTTATCCGCCTTGTTTGGTTGGCGTTGAGCAGGAGAAGTTGGAGATGCATCCCGATTGTGTGGCCGATGTGATGTCGCAGGGATGGGTAATAGGCCCCAGTTAGTTAGCTTTTTATATCCATCTTTAGGCGATAGAATTGGGACTGTTTTTTGCTGGTAGGTAACCAGAAGCTTGGTGGGGTATCCCCAACGATAGATGATTTTATGCTCCTGTAGAATTGAGGTGACCGGGGTATATGCTCTACGTAGTGCCATAGTAGCTGGTGACAGATCCACAAAGAGGGATGTTTTAGAGTAGGGTGCCGGTAGGGTCTGAGATTCCTCGCCGTGTAAAGGATTTGTTCCTTTATGTGGAAAAAATGGATTTTGGCTAGGAAATCTCTGGGATTCTCCGCTGGCAGGTGGTCTGGCTTTGCGTTTCTGTGTGCACGATCTATGAGTAGGTCGTGAGGAGAGAGATTAGGAAGCAGGATCATAAAGAGCTGCTGTAGGTATTTTTTGAGCTCATTGGGTGGCACTGACTCGGGGATCCCTCTGAATTTTATATTATTTCTTCTGGACCTGTCCGAGGTCTGCCAGCTTCAGTTTAATTTTTTGGATCTCATCCGAGTGATTATCGTGCGCATCGAGAAGCTCATTATGAGCTTTACTCATTTCAGATATATGTTCCTCAGTTGTGTCAGCTCTGTCTTCCAGACAGTCAAGCCTGTCATGTGCTTGTGATAAAGATAGCTGCAGCTCCCTGTGTAAATCTTTTTGTAGAGTAAGTAGCATCGACTTTAACATGCTTTCCGACACTGGGTTGTCAGTTACAGGGATATTTGCCAGGGAGGATGGGAGTACGGAACTGAGAGAAGTAGATTCTGAGGAGTTACCATGGTGTTTTTTGGCCTGGGGAGTTTTGTTAGGTGAGTTGCAAGGAGAAGAGGCGAGTTTCTTACCTCTGTCCTGCTGTGCAGCCGTTGAATCTGATGCTGGAGGAAGGAGACTGTCCATGTCTTCTGTGTCCCTCGATCCTGTTAGCTCTGCACTTTGCTGACGGTGTTACTGAGCGCTGCTGGTATGGCCATGCTGTGCTGCTGGGAACGGAGAGTGGCCGGTGCCATCTTGCCTATTTTTCTTTTCCGTGGGGCCGAAATATTCAGTCAGGCGGTGGGCTTGTGGCAGCGGATTACGCCTCCCTGACATGCCGGTTCGTGTCCCGCTGCTCTCCCCTCGCTACTCGGGGAGAGGGGAGAAGCTTGTAGCTGTGTGTCGCTGTATATCCCAGCTATGGAGCGGAGCTCGTAACTCAAGCTTCCATCCCGCTCCGCGGCTAGCCACACCCCCCCTCTGCTGCACTTTTACTGGCCAACTCCCCCTGGTGGCCACGGTATGAAACGACAGCAGGCATCTCCCACTGTTTAGCACCCCCTGCAGGCACAACAGGAAACTCCTTGTTGCTAGCGGTGACTGCAAACATATTTGCACAGGAATCTGGGCCTGCAGGCAAAACCTTTTGCTCAGCAACATTATCTCCAGCCATATTCCATAACCTAGGGCAAGAAAATATGCCATGCCCCAGCTGGCCACATTCCAGGCATGGTACTGGATGATTTTTTTTCCAAAGCGCTTCTCTCCTGGCGATTCCCAGCTGGTTGGAACGCACAGGCCTCTTTGTGGGGACGCTAAGCCAAATCTCCACTGCAGCTCCTCCTTTCAGGCACAACTTTCACTCCTTTTGCCATGGGAGACCGCACTCTCCCAGCAGAACTTTGCTGGCTCTTTCCAACATGCTGTATCAGCTTATCCTTAAGCCACTTGCCACAATCATTATTAGACATAGCCCATGGTACAAAGACAGCCCAACTGGCTTCCTCTACGTTGCTATGGGCAACCACTCTCAGTCTCAGCCTTTGATCAGCCTCTCTTCTGGCACATAACACAGGCTTCCCTCCGCTGGACCCGATCTCAAGCTGTGTCACTTTCACACTTTTCGCAACAGCTGCTGGTTTAACTGCAGCAGCGTTGCCAGGGGCAACAACACCCATCTCCCAGGTATGGACATCTGGCAACTCTCTCTTTATATATAAGGTTGGCTTCCACTTCCACTTTAGCTTGGTCCATTCCTGCCAGTTGCCGCTTGCACCAATCCACTGCAGATTCAAACGCTGGTGGACTCTCCATACCAGCAGTCATCTGTGCACTCATTGCACCAGTGTTGCTAGGGACAACCTCAGCCCTTTTTTTCCTTGGTAAACTCTGATCGGGCATGTATGGGGCTCGGCCGGCGGTAACAACCCCTCCAGCCAGAGAGCTCTGTCTTTCATTTCAGCAAACCTTGCTTCTTTTTGGAGCTTTGATCGCCCCATACTTAGTCACTCCAGAACAACTTTGCACAGTCCAGAAAAAATTAAGCACTGTCTCTTTAAAGCAAGTTGCTTTTCTCAGCTTCTCAGCTGCACACACAGATTTTTGCTGTCTCATGCACATAAACACAGTTCATAAAACAGATGAACTTACTTTTTTCAGGGATCTCCAGTTCTGCCCGCATTCGAGCACCACTTGTGACATTGGGGATGTCTAGCCCAGTGGTAGATGCCTTTTCAGTGAGTTTCACAGCGAACAGGAACTATAGTTTAAGAGTGTGGTAGCTTACTTTTATTAAAAGTAACAAAATAAAGGAAAGTTCATACATGCACTTGGAAGCCCACACAGGGGTTCTTCTCCCAAAAACAATAACAAACGAAGAAATGCCAAGCCACCTGGCTCTCTTCAGTAGTACTACCACTTAGGCTTTACGCTTCAGCCCACTTGGCCAGCTTCCTTGTTGCTCAGGCCTTCCACTTCAGGCTCTCATCTGTCTCCTTAGATGCACACAGCGTCTATCTAGAAAGCAGCCCCTCACTGCTCTGATCCTCAGGCTTGGTTCTCTGGCTTTCACTAGTGCACACCTGCACTCTCTGGACTCCTGGAGACCTCCTGTCTCTCTGGATGGAGCCCAGAACCCTAATCCTGACTCTGCTATAAGTCCAGGACCCACCTGCTCAATCAACCAGCCAGACTCCTGTCTGTTCCCAAAACCCGGTCCCAGGATTGGAGATTCCGTCCCACCCATAACACTATGGAATCTCCGGGCTCCAGGTCCCCAACTGGATTTTACAAACTTTGGAGGAAACTGATAAAACAGATTCCTCCACATTAAATACCCCTGGAGCCCCTCAACCTGCCAATTTGAGTACCCTGGGCGACAATTAGTAGGACAGGGAACTGTACTGTCACAATATATATATATATATTCACTAGTAATGGCGGCAATCTATGATTATATATATATATATATATGAAATACACTGTAGCTAACTAAATCAACAAACTGCCTGAAGTATATTAGAAACAGTAGAGCAGGAACAGTCTGCAGTGAGATCTAGCTAAACAGGATCAACTGCCTGCTCAAAGTAAATGATCTCTCTCTCTCTCTCTCTCTCTCTCTCTCGAACAGTCAGCCCATCCCTAATCAGGAGTATATAGCAGTCTTGTGACTTCTATCAGTGTCTGCTTAAAGCTTGTAGGAGGAGCTTTCATTCTCATCTGACTGTCCTATGAGACGGCATGACCCCTGACCCTCTGTCTGGACAGTGTCGATTGGCCCTGTGCTGATCACATGCACCTTCCCAAGATTTAAAAAAAAACAAAAAACCTTTAGCAATACACACCGAACTGAGCATGTGCAGAGTGCCTCCTAGGGCTCTGTGCTATCAGGAGATGGATTGGGGACAGTGAAAGAAGGGGAGGATCAGAGAAGACAGGATCAAGCAGCCTTTTTACACAATGTAGAGGATTAATCCCTTAAGTTCCACAGTGAGTATAGCAAGCATGCTATTCTGCATAAACAGACCAATTTTCCTGTTGTGGGTTTAGTAACACTTTTTTATTTCTTTTCCCATTTATATTTCTTTATTAAAGAATTTAACAACAATATACATTCTTGTTGGAAAGCATAATACTTATCTCCTTATTAACCGCTTGCCGACCAGCCGCCGTCATTTTACTGCAGCAGGTCGGCACGATCCCGCAAACCGTCGTAGCTTTACGTCGGCTCGTGGGATCGGGACAGCAGGTGCACGCGCCCGCTGCACTGCGGGGGGGTGTCGAAGCTTGTGGCCGACGTAAACACACAAATCCTTGTTCTGTTCTGAGAGGATTGACAGATCGTGTGTACCTATTAGCTAGGAACCACGATCTGTCACTTCCTCTAGTCAGTCCCCTCCCCCTTCAGTTAGAACACACACTAGGGAGCACAGTTAACCCCTTGATCGCCCCCCCTAGTGTTAACCCCTTCACTGCCAGTGACATTTTTACAGTATACAATTTATTTTTTTTAGCACTGATCGCTGTATAAATGCCAATGGTCCCAAAAATGTGTCAAAAGTGTCCGATGTGTCCGCCATAATGTCGCAGTCCCGATAAAAATCATAGATTGCCGCCATTACTAGTGAAAAAAAAAAAAATTATTAATAAAAATGCTATAAATCTATATCCCCTATTTTGTAGACGCTATAACTTTTGTGCAAATCAATCAATTTACGCTTATTGCGATTATTTTTACCAAAAATATGTAGAAGAATATATATCGGCCTAAACTGAGAAAAAATTTGCTTTGAAAGAAAAAGAAAAGGGGGGGGGGGATATTTATTATAGCAAAAAGTAAATTTTTTTTTTTTTTTCAAAATTGTCGCTCTTTTTTTTGTTTAAAGCCCAAAAAAAATAAATCGCAGAGGCGATCAAATACCACCAAAAGAAAGCTCTATTTGTGGGGGAAAAAAAAGGATGTCAATTTTGTTTGGGTGCAGCGTCGCATGACCGCGCAAATGTTAGATAAAGCGATGCAGTGCCGAATCGCAAAAAATGGCCCCGGTCATTCAACAGCCAAATTTTCCGGCGGTGAAGTGGTTAAATGAATACATAATTTCCTTATTTCTAAAACCATATATAGGGTCAGTCCAAAGCAAGTTCTGAAATGTTTCTCTTTCTTTTTCCTTGCATATATCATCTATACAAGATAATTAGCATATACACATCTACAAATACACACACACACAAAAAAAAAGGGGCAAGTTAGTAACACTTTAATAAATCTTCCTAATTGTCTACACTAATGCCGCGTACACACGGTCGGACTTTTCGTCTACAAAAGTCCTACAGCCTGTCCGACAGACTTTCGACAGACTTTTGGCGGACTTGCGGCAGACTTTCTTACAAACGGACGTGCCTACATACGATCACACAAAAGTCTGACAGATTCGTACGTGATGACGTACACCGGACTAAAATAAGGAAGTTGATAGCCAGTAGCCAATAGATGCCCTAGCGTGGGTTTTTGTCCGTCGGACCAGCATACAGACGAGCGGATTTCTGGGTCCGGCGTAGTTACGACGTAAAGATTTGAAGCATGTTTCAAATCTAAAGTCCGTCAGATTTGCGGCTTGAAAATTCCGCTGAAAGTCCGGGGAAGCCCACACACGATCGTATTGTCAGCCGGCTTTAGTCCGTTGGCGTCCGTCGGACTTTTGTAGACGAAAAGTCCGACCGTGTGTACGCGGCATTAGAGGTGCCTCTCTCCCTCTTTCTCCTCTGCTTCAGGTCCCATTTAGAGACTGCCATTAGTGGATAAACATTGAATTTTTCCCTACTGCCTTGGATGGGCTACACCTTTTTGCTTTGGCCATAATCCTTCATCCTTCTGGTGTGGACTTTATGGGGGTGATTTACTAAAGACCTGCGCCTGTGGTGCAGTGGAGAAATTGGAGCAATTGCACAAAAAACGGGACTCAAGGCATTTATCAAAAATGATTGTGCACTTATATGCACCAAACCATATTTACATAGGAAGCGCTATTGCGCACTTGCGCAATCCTTTGTGCCTACCATTAGCAAGCGCAGCCAATGTAATCTTCTGCATTTTTGTCTGAATACTGTGGATAACTTTACTACAAGTGTCCCATCTTCTATTACCAGGCTAAGGTATGTATATAATATTGTTTAAATGCACAAATTCTGTCCAGAACATGTAGATCTGTCTTACAACTAATCAAGCCTTTTTACACCCTTCTTTCAGCTTTACTCAACTGCACATGCTCATTGTCAAAGCTCACCATTTCATCCTTGCCTGACAGGGCGCACACATGGTTTAGCTTGTTAAATATGTGTGTTGCACACGGGCGCATCTGTGTTCTCCAGCGTGCACAACTGCTTATACATCGGGCACTTGCTCATTGTAGTTTTAATCATGGTAGCCTCCCTGGCGGTTTTCCCGAGTGTGCCTCGGGGTTAAATTTCAGCACCATTAGCGGTAACCCCCGAGCCACACTCAGGATTACATCTCGGGATCCTGGTGCAGGTTACTTACCTTGTCCCCGGGATCCTGCGATGTCCCCCCCGCGGTGTCTGCGGGCTCCGTCCTCTGCCTGAAGCCTCTCTGTGCCAGGCTCCGTTCCCTGCGAGCATCACGACGCACGGGGGTGGAGCCTGGCGGCAAATTCAAAAATGTAAAGAAAAAAATCTCTGGCTAGTCATCTGTTAAAGGCAACTGACTGATGCAGGCTTAGGCCAGTCCTAAGGGGCCGGTGAAGTGTACATTTTGTAAGCAGTAGAAACTTTTTTTTTTTTGCAAAGTTCTGCCATGTGTAACAAGGAGAATAAGGAAGGTTATACTGGAGCCAAGAAGTCTGCTTGGGTTTAAGGTTACGAACCGGAACGAAGCTTGGATCACACGTCGGCTTTGGGTAGGCTTGCGAAAAGCCATTACTTATTCCCATACATGCTGTATACTCTGGTGCTGGTATCCAGACACCCTACCATGGTCCTCCTGTTATGCGGATTGAGTCCATCTCATTGAAAGATCCTGTCCGCCCCTCTTCCTTGTGTGGAGACCTGAGGAGCTGTTTTCCCCTGAGTGGAGGTTCATTATTAAGCTGATTTACAGCTTACCTCTGGTAAGCGCACATCTTATTAGGTGGAGGACTTCTCACTGGGTGTTATACGTCTATGATCACCGATTGCATCTGCCTTGGCCCCAAGGACTGTGTGTTTTTTTTTTTTTTTTTTTTAATTTTCATAAAGTTTTTATTTTGTAAGTAAAAAGTACAGAGTACAAATCATGAATTACAGAAACAAAATCAGCTTACATATCTTATACTTGTTAATCAATTACAGACCAATATCAGAGTGGAGTATAGGAAACTTCTCCAAACGGGGACAAGTACATTAAGGACCTATATAGAGCCATAATCTATGAACTAGATAGAAGCTTAGTGGGGCCTAATAGAGTTCTGGGACGTGGCAGGTTCCGAGAGACAGGCCACCTAAATGAGAGCTTAACCCAGATCTCGGAGCCAACCGGCACACCACCCCAATGGGATCATGCTGTGGACATGCCAGGTCATCTCCGGTCCAGGGTCAGCCCCCCCCCCGTCCCATCACCTCCGCCCTCTTCTGACTCTGTCTCTGGCCCCTTTAATACTGTAATCAGTCTATGGGGTACTCACTCCACCTGCCAGACTGCTGTAATGCCTTCCCTTATAGTGCCAACCAGTGAATCTGATTTAAAAGAAATGAACTAACTAAAATGGGCGAAGGCATACCAACCACCAACAAATATCTATGCTTTTCCGTAATCAACCTGTAGAGGAGACAAGAGAGTCTCAAGCAAGAGAATAGGAAGAGGAGTAAAAGTGCTAGAGTGCGGTAAAAAGAAGAAAGAAAAAAAAAAAAAAAAAAAAAAAAGGGGAAGGGGGGGGGGGAGGGGATTAGTATGAGTACCAATCCGTCTAAGGAGTTTGTGGAGTGGTCGGAAACAATGGAACCTTACAAAACTTTGCCCAAGGCTCCCAAACGGCAAAGAACATTAATTTTTTGTCATTTATTTTTGCTACTACTTGTTCCTGCGTCATGATCCACGAGACCTTCCTCTTAAAGCCCTTAAACGAGACACTAGGTTTTTTCCAGGATTTTGCCAGAGAAATTTTAGCTCCCAATAGGATAAAGAACATTAATTTCAGCGAAAATTTAGGAATTCTCCCTACCCTTCCATTAAGCAACGCAACAGAGGGGTCAGGAGCGATCGTGTGCTGCAGGACAGTACTAATGGTGGTAAAAACTTTCCTCCAAAATGATCTGATTCGAGGGCATGACCACCATATGTGCAACATAGTACCTTCCAGTTCGCATCCCCTAAAACAAAGGGGGGATGACCCCGGGAAGACGACCGAGATGCGAGCCGGGACATAGTACCACCGTGTTATCACTTTAGCGCTGGCTTCTATTAAAGAGATATTTAGAATGCCTTTAAAGGATCTTTCGAACCTGCTGAACCAGTCCTGCGACGTCCATGAATTGTCTAGGTCCTCCTCCCAGGCTCGAGCGTAACCAGGCTTATCTGAAGAGGATTTTAAAGCAGTATAGATCAATGATATCCCTCCCCTCTGGACTTCAGTGTTGGAGCACCAATTTTCAAAGGGGGTCAATCCAGAGTTCTTTTGGTGACGTTTCCAGATTGTGTGTAGAAAATGGTTGATTTGGGAAAATCTAAAGAACTCAGAGTCTGGCATGTCTAATTCGTTCCGACAGTGAGTCAACGTGATCGGGCCATTAGGAGAGATGAAATGGCCAATCCTATATAATCCTTTATCCGTCCACCATTTAAAGGCCTTAATTACCATTCCCGGCTGGAACGCTGGGTTATGGAACAGGTGATCTAGTGGCCTGATAGGAGAGATGAGGTTGCGATGTGAGAAGAGCTTCGTGCATAAGGCTATAGAATGGGAGAGTGTGGGGGACAAAATTGCCGGCCTAACCTTAGGATCACACCAGAGAAGATAGTCTATAGTGTTCTGAGGGGTGGCCCACCTTTCCATTGAAAGCCAACTTGGTTTAGGGCCTTTAACGAGGGCCATCGATATTTGGGAAAGCTGTGCAGCCTGATAATAATGCCATAGGTCCGGAAGACCTAGACCGCCCTGGCTTTTAAGGCGATAGAGTAAACTGGAAGGACATCTATACCCTTTACGATTCCAGATAAAGCGGACGATCTCAGATTGGAATTTGAGAAGAGTCTTTTTCTTAATAGGGATCGGGAGGGATCGAAAGAGATATAGCAGGCGTGGAAGAAGAGTCATTTTGACGGCATGAATTCTGCCCAGCCAGGACAGACCACATCTCCCCCACCTATCCATGTCACCTCTACATTTGCTAAACATAGATGGGTAATTTGCATTGAACAGCCTTTGAAAGTCTGAAGTTATCTTGATTCCTAAATAGGGAATTTCTGTAGGCGCCCATGGGAAAGAGAAGTTAGTGGAGAGCTGATTGAGAAGCTGCTGTGGTACTGAAATGTTCAATGCGACGGATTTGGACATGTTAACCCTGAGGCCTGAAATTGTGCTAAAGTCTTTGAGAGTCTTATAGATCGAAGGGGTGGTGGTGAGAGGGGAAGTGATGTACAGGAGAAGATCATCCGCATAGAGAGCACATTTATGTTCTGTATCCCCACATGTGACCCCCTTTATATCCGGATTTGATCTGATTGCTACAGCCAGGGACTCTATCACTATCGCGAATAGGAGAGGGGAGAGAGGGCAACCCTGTCTGGTCCCCCTACCAATGGGAAACTGTTCTGAGTACCTCCCCATAAGACGAACCTGAGCAGTTGGATTTGAGTAAAGGGATTTGATGTAGTTTAGAAAAAAAGGGCCAAATCCCCACCTTTGTAATATATCATACAGATAATCCCAGTTAACAGAGTCAAAAGCTTTATGTAAGTCTATGGAGAGGAGAAAGCCCTGCTGTTTAGAGCCCCCATCCCATCCAGACCCCAACAGGGAAATAACATCAATGGTTCTACGTATTTGATCTGGTCCCTGTCTGCCAGGGATGAAGCCCACCTGGTCGTTATGAATATATTTTGAAATAAAGCACGCCAACCTGTTAGCTAAAATTTTAGTTAGAATTTTGATATCATTATTTATGAGTGAAATAGGCCTGTAGTTGCTAAGTTCACTTGGATCTTTCCCCGGCTTCGGAATCACCGAGATGAATGCCGAATTAAGATCAGATCCCAGGAGGGCTCCATCCCGGAGGGAGTTGAAAAATCTAGTGAGGTGTGGGGCTAGACTAGGGGCAAATTTTTTATAATATCCGGTGAAAAGGCCATCCGGACCCGGGGCCGAACCAGTTTTAAGAGAACTGATTGTGTCCAACACCTCCTCTACCGATATTGATTCCTCCAATATGTCCCTATGTTCTTTAGACAGAGAGGGAAGAGGCAGATCTTTGTGGAAACTATCCCGTTGTGTCTGTGAAGGGGAGTCAGAGGGCTTATACAGGTGAGCATAAAACTGAGAGAAAGCTTCCATAATTTTTAGGGGATTTTGTGTCAAGTCTCCTGATATTGTCTTGAGAAACGCTAAAGAGCGTTGTTTGGGGCTGAGTTTGGCTGCTAGTCTGGAACCCATCCGGTCCGTTTGATAATAAAACTTAGCCCCCGTCCATCTTAAGTGCCTCTCAGCGGCTGAGGTCAGAGCTAGGTTAAGAGTGGTCCTAGATTTGTCAAGGGTCTCTAGAGAGTCGGATGTGGGTAGTCTCTTGTGGGCCCTGGCAGCTGCTCGGTATGCTGAGGTGAGTTTGATAATGTCTGCTTTGTGGGCCGCTCTGATATGAGAAGATAAGCTAATGATGTGTCCCCTAATGACCGATTTGTGGGCTGCCCAAACGGTAGAGGGGGAGACATCCGCCGTTTGGTTAATTTGGAAGTAATCTTTTATGGCCTTAGCTATATTCAGACAGTTTATAGGATCACTGAGGAGGGATTCCTGTAATCTCCAGCGAGGAGGGCCCTTAGTGGGGCCTGCTTTCTGGGCCAAAACCAGGACCATGGCGTGGTCTGACAGCGGGGAGTCAACAATCTTGGAGCTAAAGACAATTGGGATAGTGTGTGCACGGGTAAAGATGTGGTCTATCCTGGCGAAAGAGTTGTGGGGAGCTGAAAAGTGAGTATAATCTTTTTTATGTGGATTCGTTTCCCTCCAGACATCGACCAGACCCTCATCAAATAGGCGGGCTGCTATTTTGGTGCTCTGTTTAGATGGGCGTTTAGGTTTAGATGTCCCGTTAGCACGTCTATCAAGTGCAGAGTCAAAGGCAATGTTCGAGTCCCCTCCTAGAAATACAGTACCTTTGAGGTGAGCTTGTAGTTTTGTTAACATTAGGTCAAAGAACTTTCTTTGTCCTCTATTTGGAGCATAATAAGACACGAACGTATAGAGTTCGCCGTCGATGTAGCCCGATACTAGTAAGAAACGCCCTTGAGGGTCAACTATCTTCTCTGGCTGTGAAACATTCAGATGCTTTGCGAAACAAATTGCTACCCCCTTGGTTTTGTTTTCTGCCGAGGCAAGGAAGAACTGGGGATAGTGCTGATGAAGAAAGGACGGCTTGTAGCTCGCTGGGAAATGCGTCTCTTGTAGTAAGAGGACGTCGGTATGCATAGTATGATAGGATTGAAAGATCTTTCTTCTTTTAATTGGGGAATTTAAGCCCTGTGTGTTGTGTGAGATAATTCTAAGAGGATGTTTCGGATCTTTAAAACTAGCCATAGTCCAGAGGGGAGGGAGCCATCAAACCACAACACCGCTTACCTGCTCCTGAAGAGCTTAAAACGCATTGAAGCCTGATTGGTGCAGCACAGCATCCGCTAGAGCCTGGGATGAGGAGCCAGAGAAGTTCCTGGATTCCGGAAGTACCCATACTGGGGAGCCTAAGGAGAGAAAAGGGTGGGGAAGGAAGAGCGAAGAGAAGAAAGAAGAAAAGTGCAAAAAAAGATATGCAGTGAGTGAAGAGTAACAGTGAAATATCCAACATATCTGCTAAGTGTACTGAGGGGGTTGGGGGCACCAACCCTACCCAGCCCAGAGAAAAGGAAGGACGTACGTCCCTACCTTTGCGGCCAATGAAGCCAGTGCCTCCCCTAATCAGGGAGGACAATGTAGAACCCAGGGGAACCAAGGTACTCCTGGGGTCTGTGAGCAGCGCACTGAGACCTCTTCGGCCCCAGTTCCTCATTTAAGCTAATTGAAGACCACATACGGGTCTATAAGCAAACTAATGACAGAGCATATAGTGATAGAAATAACTCTATGTCTAAAAACCCGTTAGAACCTTAAGTTTCAAAAATAACCTCCAAACAGAAGTATAAACTTACCCCTTAATATATAAATGAGAAGGTTGAGCCCATTGTAACTTGGGAGGAGGTGGGAGGCCAGGAAACAGGACCAGCTCCCCACAGGGAACCCCACGGGCGTAGTCGCCCCCTCAGGGGACCCCCCAACAAACC
This sequence comes from Lithobates clamitans, assembly GCA_037952925.1. Taxonomy (NCBI): domain Eukaryota; kingdom Metazoa; phylum Chordata; class Amphibia; order Anura; family Ranidae; genus Lithobates; species Lithobates clamitans. The sequence continues at coordinate 520,927 of JBBGZY010000837.1, forward strand.
CCCCCCTGCCCCTCCTAGACCCAATGAAGAAGAAACTACATAACTAATACCATTTCTTGTGTGGTAACTTAACAGTGCCACCTCAAGGTGTGCAAGAGAAAAATAACATAAACTTTAAAAAGGGCCCCGGGAAAAGAGAAAAAAAAAAAAAAAAAAAATTAGGGGGAGGAACGAGGGGGTCAAACCCCAGCCATGAGATGTCTCTTGACCCTTGTAACAATCAGGAGCAAAAACGTTCTTCAATGTGTCCAAAGACAGGCGACAGTCGCCTTAGGGAATCTTTGATCCTAAAAAGAAAAAAGGGGGGGGAGGAACAAGAGTCATGTGGGGAAATTTTCTTTCGGCCTCTTCGTGCTTTGTTTGAGCCAGGATGGTTGGAGAGGGCTTGCTGGAGGGGGTCTTTTGGTGGAAGAAGAATTACCCCTGCTTGATTGAGTCGCAGGTGGATCTTGCGGGATGAGGCCTAGCTGGAGAAGAAGCCTTTCGCCGTCCGCGAAGGAGGAAAAGCTGCAATTTCTGCTCTTATGTGTGAAGTTAACCCGCAAAGGGAAAGACCATCTGTAAGGAATATCCTTCTCTTGTAGGAGCTGCAGTAAGGGTTTTAGGGCCCTCCTTTTCTGTACCGTGTAGGGGGAAAGATCTGCAAAGATTTGAATTTTGTGTCCAAGAACCGTTAAGTCATTCAGATTTCTAGCTTTCCTCATGACTTCCTCCTTGACAGAATAATAGTGGGGTTTCACTATTATATCCCTTGGCAGTCCATCTTTACGGGGAGGTTGCAGAGCTCTATGAGCTCTATCGAGCTCCAGACGGTGCTCCGGAATCCCAGGGACTAGATCTTTAATGAGGGTCTTGATGACTGGGTGAACCTCTTTTTCAGCTTCCGGGACCCCCCGTACTCTAAAGTTATATCTTCTTGATCTGTTCTCCAAATCGTCGATCTTTGCAAAAGCTGTCTCAAGTTGATCCTGCATGTCTTGCAGCCGTGCAGTGTTCTGGTTGATCCTAGCCCCTGCTTGATCTGCTTTTTTCTCCATGTTATCTAGTCTGAGCCCAAACTGCTGCATGTCAGCATGTATGGAGGAAGTGATGTGTGCTGCATTTTGAGCTAGGCTTTTGGAAAGAAGCTGGGCAAAGGCCTCCATCATGGAGGGAAAGTCAGTGGGGATGGGAGAGGCCTCCTGTGCCTCACTGACAGACAGCAAAAGGCCTGTCTGTGGATCCAGCATGGGGGTAGATGGAAGGCCTGCTTGCAGGCTGAGCAGGAGGGATTCAGTGGATGCTGGTGAATGGGCCTGTGGAAGAGGGGAGCCCCCCATACCTGGTGATTGTGGTGAGTCACAGTCCTGGTCAGCAATAGATTCCTCTGCTGCGGTCATGCTGTGTCTTGGAGGAGCGGCGGCCATCTTGGCATAGCTGAGCGGCCCGGGCGCAGCCGTCATCTGGCTTGTTAGGCTTCGTTTGGCCGTCCCCGTCAGCATCGGACGATTCCTGGGGGTAATGTGCTCCTGGGGGTGTCGTTATCAGGTCCCGGTTGTGGCTCTGTCAGCGCTGGAGGAACGAACGGGGCCGGAGTGGAGCGGAGCTTCAGAGGCTAGCGGCCATCTTGGAAGCTACCGCGCATGCCAGGACTGTGTGTTTTTGTGACTGTTTAGTCACTTTTCTAACTTCATTTGGGACTTCCATTTTTCAGTCACTTTTTCTATATTCACTTTCATTAGAATTTTGGTGTTTCATTTTTTTATTATTTTTCATATTTGATGAATTGTATTTTTATACACGTAATCATGTTTGTTTAGTTACATCACATGCCATTGTTTTTTTAGCGCGGTCTTTCTTGATTATTTTTGTCTAATATGTGCACGCCTCACATTAAGACTGCAGCTTTTCCAGTTTTATAACCTATTTTTTATTACAGTGAGTAGCGCGGTAATTTTTGATACTTATATTGATGTGAACATGTTCCATAGGAACCCATGTTAAAAAATTCCCATGCATTTCTGCAAAATGCAAAATGCATCAAAAAACGTGCTAGTGTGAATGGAGCCTTAGTTCTTGAAGAAACCACAACGGTGGTAATGTTGTAACCCCCCCCCCTTTTTTTTTTAACAAGTGTGAAAAATACATTGCTCACACAAAGGGGAGTATTTCCAGCATATTATCTGTCTGATCATGTGTGTCTATGGGTAGTCGCCCCCCCCCCCAAAAAAAAAAATAAAAAAAAAGAATGATCTATCTATATTAGAATTAGCCATCATATGTCAAATATTTTTTCAAAACAAACTGTAGCAATTCCTCTTGATCTTTCTATCTCTATAAATCTACATATGATGCATATATATATATATATATATATATAAAAAAAATATATATATATACTGTATATATTTTAGAATATATATAAAAAACACACACACACAGCATGGGCATACATTTATGCAGATTGTGACCATAAATATGTAATGTGTCTAGCCAATTAAGGACTGGGCCTATTTCTGATATTTGTTGTTTACAAGTTAAAATCTTTTTTTTTTTGGGCTAGAAAATGAATTCGAACCCCCAAACATTATATATTTTTTTAAGCAGAGGCCCTAAAGAATACAATGGAGATCATTGTAATCATTTATGCCACAACATATTTGTGCAGCGGTCTTCCAAATGCATTTGTTGTAAAAATTCCCATTTTAGATTAAAATAAAATAAGAAAACAGTAAAGTTACCCTAAACTTTTAATAGAATGTAAAAGATGATGTTACACAAGTAAATAGATACCTGACATGTCACGCTTTAAAATTGTGCATGCTCGTGGAATAGGGAAAAATGACAGTACTTGAAAATCTCTATATGCGAAGCTTTAAAAATGTTTACATGTTGCCTGTTTAGAGTTACAGAGGAGGTCTAGTACTAGAATTATTGCTCTCACTCTAACATTTGCGCCGATACCTCACATGTGTGGATTGAACACTGTTTACATATGCGTTTGCGTCTGTGCGTGAGCTGGGAGGGACAGGGCGCTTAAAAAAAAAATATATGAAAAGTCTTATTTATTTTACTTTTGAATTTTACACTGTGCCTTTAAAGCGGAGTTCCACCCAAAAATGGAACTTCCACTTTTCAGAATCCTCTGCCCCTCCAGTGTCACATTTGGCACCTTTCAGGGGGGAGGAGGGAGCCGATACCTGTGCAATACTGGTCTTTGCTCACACTTCCTAGCATAGATCGCTGCGGCAACCTACGTCACATCCGACGCCTTCTTCACCCCCCCCCCCCCCCGCTGTCTTCTGGGTAACACACAGGTCCCAGAAGACAGCAGGGACCAGTGGGATTGTGCAGTGCGACTCACGCACGCGCAGTAGGGAACCAGGAAGTGAAGCCACATCTGAGGAAGGAAGTGCAGGCATCTGAGGGGGGCTGCGCTGATCAACAATCAGCACAGACACCCCCTGTCAGGAAGGCAATCTTCACATGATTTTTCTATGCACAGAAAAACAAACAAAACACTCCACATACAAAAGAGCGAACACTCAGGACAGACAAATCTTTAGGACATAGATAACAAAATCAAGACAATTGCATAAACTTTCATACAGCTAAATGAGTATATCAAAGAAAAAGGCAGTCATTATACACACATCCCTCCAACTACATCCATAGACCTCCCTGTCTTGTGTGGATCACGCTACACCTCAGAAGAAATTTAAGGTCAAAATAGGCAACAGCAAATCTGACTCACTCTGTATTTTGTCATTTAAGAACAGAATAACTCAGTTCATGATCCACGCAAAGACCGAAGCAATCTTACTTGACAATTTATCGAAGTATGAAGCCTTATGGAGACCATGGTTTGAGCATTTCCTACCTCCAGGATTTGATAATTCATTATTTCTTCTTTGAAGACATTATATGGACAACCTATAATGTTACTATAAACTATGTATATCGTCTTTAATTAGTGTTTTTCTCTGGTAATTCCCCCATGTCCCACCCCCTTATCTCCTTACCCCCAGCACTGTGCAGTTACTACCCCCTTCACTTACTACTTGACTTTCTTGAAGTGTGAATAACTAAAAATAGTTGGAAAGACGTATTTAATCTCCAGATGAAGCCAAGCCATATTGCAGGAACTTGGCCCTGGAACTATCTACTGATTCTCCCCCAACTATCTTACTTCCTTTTCTTTATTAAACTTACTTTACCGCATCCTACCTCTCCCCACACTTCTTAATAAACTTATTCCAACCCCATACCTCCTATACTTTACCTTTAATTTATATAATTCTTGTTTTCTGTATTCACTTAATATGATATAAACGTTTATGATATATTGTGTGTTACTTTTCATACCACAATCACCTATGTGATACATTACAATTGCCTGTTACCTTATATATACAAGAATGTTATTATCTTTCTTTGTAAACCTGAACTATATTTAACTCAAAACAATAAAATATTTTAAAAGGAAAATAGGTAACAGCTGAAAACATTTTAGTAAACAGTTCTTATTAGTGAAGTAACCCCTGATTCCCATATATTTTGAATAGTTACTAAAAACAATCTAAACTCTAATCAATAATAAAATCGATGCCTGCAAAGTATACACACAACAAGGCGGCCTCACTTTAGGCAAATCTACACAAACCACACCCCCCTTATATAACATAGGACATGGTTTTTGGCGGGAACATGCACACCTGCACAATGAACGTTCTCACGTGCTGCTTATTGATGTGCACTTACACAATAAAAAATCTTCCCTTACTTTAACTTTATTTGCTGCTCAGATAGATGATTACATTTAAATGTCAATCAATCAGATTGCACAGTGTATGGGGGAAAGAATTGCTCAGATAGAAGAATCGTTTTACACATCAAGCAATCAGATTGCACAGTGTATGGGGAAATGAATTGCTCAGATAGAAGAATCGTTTTACACATCAAGCAATCAGATTGCGCGGTGTATGGGGAAATGAATTGCTCAGATAGAAGAATCGTTTTACACATCAAGCAATCAGATTGCACAGTGTATGGGGAAATGAATTGCTCAGATAGAAGAATCATTTTACACATCAAGCAATCAGATTGCACAGTGTATGGGGAAATGAATTGCTCAGATAGAAGAATCATTTTACACATCAAGCAATCAGATTGCACAGTGTATGGGGAAATGAATTGCTCAGATAGAAGAATCGTTTTACACATCAAGCAATCAGATTGCGCAGTGTATGGGGAAATGAATTGTCCAGAATGCACAATACACAGACATGTATTGAGAAGATGTTTTCATGGAAGTTTCCGCTCCACCAATGATTATAGATTATCACCATAAAATGCACAATTACAAGTCCAGGGAACATCCGCACAGCTGTTGATAGGAGGAAGATCTCTAGAATGATTATTGAGTTGTTTCAAAAAGAAATGAATGAATGGAATAAAAGTGGAAGCGATATTCTCCATGTGATAAGGAAAAGCTCATTACCATGATTAGAACTACAATGAGCAAGTGCCTGATGTCTGTTCTGTATTTAAGAAAGTGTCTGCGCCCGTGCACGCAACGATTCCACGCGTCCGGCGCAAGTCACCAGCTGGTTTCTATTACTTTAAGTATGCGCCAAGTCGCAATAACTATTCCTGCTCACACAAATGCTCCAAAATGTTCGTAAATCAGTCCCTATGTGTTATATTTAGGAGTCATTGTTTTTATCATCCTTGGTGGTATAGAAAGTGTTGTAAAAGTAGCTATATTATAACTAATTTGCACCATTTTGTCACATGTGTAACAAGTATATTATCGTCACTTAAAAGGAAGTTAACAATGCATTTCAATCAGTCAAAACCACAAGTCTACATGCTTCCCCCACATGACTCCTGCTAGGTTTTTCCCAGCTTGACTCATATTATATATATATATACATAAGAAGAGGCAAGGTGTGTCTTATTAGACAGATGTACAGCGTTGGTCCATCATGCCGTAAGTAGGACCTTATGGGTTCTTCTTATTTACATTTCTCAATGTAATTCTCTTTAATTTGTATCGTTTAGTTATCCAAATTTTTATATCACTTTGTATCCTTTTAACTGTATTATTTAACTTTGTATCTTATTTGTATGTTTTTTTTTTCATTTGTATTCTTCTAACTATTATTTAGTATCTCTTTGATTAACTTCGGATTTACTTTTGAGAAGGGTAAGGCCTCAATTACAAATTAATAAAAAACTAGTGCAGGTACCATCATCCCGAAATTATATAATAAAGGGGATACAGGGGTGGAGACGTGACGGCAGTTGCTGCTACTGTCGATTCACGTGTGCACCCCCAAAATTGGAAATTGGGACTATCACAGTACTCGATAATAATATGCAGTTACAAGTATCTAAAAATGTGTAAATTTTTAATAATTGAAATACAAAAGTACAGACATAATATATACATACAATCATAAAAACAAGAGTATATACCACACTGAATACAGCGAGTGGGGCCCGCAAATTTTTGTACGGGGGGGTGTATATAAGACTTTTGTTTTGTCGGAACCGCTTCTTCAGGAGGAACAAGTCTATAAGGTAATTAGGACAACTTTAATACATGAACACATTAAACATATGCAGCAAACATAAGTAGTCACAGAAGTAATCACAAACCATAATACAGAAGAGGTAAAATTGAGGACAAGCTCACCCACTAACTCACTGTATTCAGTGTGGTATATACTCTTGTTTTTATGATTGTATGTATATATTATGTCTGTACTTTTGTATTTCAATTAATAAAAATTTACACATTTTTAGATACTTGTAACTGCATATTATTATCGAGTACCGTGATAGTCCCAACTTCCAATTTTGGGGGTGCACACGTGAATCGACAGTAGCAGCAACTGCCGTCACGTCTCCACCCCTGTATCCCCTTTATCATCGGATTTACTTTTATCTTTCAATCACATAACAATCAGTCACAGTATCTCGGGAGTGAGAATAAGGACGTTTTAGGAACACTGGATGCAGCTGTTTCTGGGCTTCAGACGTTTTTTAATTTTTGCAGCCAGTAACCCCCCCCAGCATGTTATCCCATGTGTCCATGCACACATAAGGGGTCACTTCACTTAGGCCTCATGCACACTGGACATTAAGGATGAGCTCCGGTGTGTTCGCACACTCCATGTGCAGAGCCCACCAGGAAGTTGACGCGGCGCTGCGCTAATCAGAGCCAGTGAGACGCGCATCTGGTAAATGTCTCACTGCCTGTGATTAGCGCGGCGCCGTGCCGACTTCCTGGCGGGCTCTGCACATGGAGTGTGCGAACACACCGGAGCTCATCCTTAATGGATACGATAAAAAAGCCAGTAACGTTAGCTGTAGAAAGCTGTAGCTGTAGAGTGAGTTTTTGCAGCGTTTTTGGCGTTTTTTTTTTTTTTAAATCTGTGGAGGTTTTTAGCTTTTTTTTTTAGCAAAACTATACTCCCATAAAAGCTTATGGCTCAAAAATGCTGATAAATGCCGAATAGCCAATTTTTTAAGTATTTTTTTTTTTGCCATTTTTAAGCTGTTTTCATCTTTTTTCAGAGTTTTTACAGCTGAAAAACTCCTCTCAAAATCCACTAGTTCTGGGGGGGGGGGGGGGGGGGTTGTTTTCCCAGCCAGAAAACACCCCAGCCAAAAACTGCTGATAAAAGTCCATGTGTGCATGGATACATGGGATAACATGCAGAAAAAAAACATCTGAAGCCAAAAACAGCAGCTGTAAAAATGCCCAAGGTGCACGTGGCCTAGAGTTAAATAACGGCAAATAAAATGCGGTAAAATAATGCATGAAGTAAATTAGTTGTGAAAGTTCAATTCACTAACAATTTAGCATTAAATAATGAATGCTTTTTTTTTTTTTTTTGATTGTTTGGTAACTACCGCATTTTCTCATGCGGTAATTTATCACATGTGTCAATGGTTAAGGGTTGTTTAACCACTTGCCGCACGCCGATGTACGTCCAGATATCGTTGTTATGGTAACAGCTAGCTGCCATAACCCCGGTATCCCCGTTTTCGTGCGGCGGTCGGCTTTCAGATAAAAGTGGTCCCTGCGGCGGATTCGCCGCGAGATCACTTTTATCGGTGGACTATCGGACTTTATCTGACTCTTTTTTCTTTTTAATTGCATTTTAGTGTAAATATGAGATGTGAGGTCTTTTTGTCCCCAGATCTCATATTTAAGAGGACCTGTCATGCTTTTTTCTATTACAAGGGATGCTTACATTCCTTGTAATAAAAATAAAAGTGACACTTTTTTTTTAAACAGTGTAAAAATAAAAAAAATCATGTAAAATAAGAAAAATAAAAAATAAATTTTAAAATGCCCCGTCCCGACAAGCTCGCGTGCAGAAGCGAATGCATACGCGAGTAGCGCCCGCATATGAAAACGGTTGTCAAACCACACATGTGAGGTATCGCCGCGATCGTTAGAGTGAGAGCAATAATTCTAGCACAAGACCTCCTCTGTAACGAAAAACATGCAACCTGTGGGATTTTTTAAACGTCGCCTATGGAGATTTTTGAGGGTAAAAGTTTGACGCCATTCCACAAGTGGGCGCAATTTTGAAGCGTGACATGTTGAATATCAGTTTACTCGGCGTAACATTATCTTTCACAGTATAAAAAAAAATTGGGCCAACTTTACTGTTGTCTTATTTTTTTTTTCAAAAAAGTGAATTTTTTTCCAAAAAAAGCGTGATTGTAAATACGGTGTGAAAAAAAGTATTGCAATGGCCACCATTTTATTCTCTAAGGTGTTAAAAAAACAACAATATATAATGTTTGGGGGTTGTAAATAATTTTCTAGCAAAAAAACCTGTTTTAAACATGTAAACACCTAAAATCCAAAACGAGGCTGGTCCTTAAGTGGTTAAGGTAATTTCCTTACAACATTTTACGGTATAACAGGTTTGTTATTTTTCTTTTGTAAAAAACTATTTTTGAATCTAAAAATTTTTGCTAAATCCATCATGCCATACATTCATTAAAATGTGTTTTTTTTTGTAAATGTATGGCCTACTAGAGCTGTTGTAAGTGCTCTTTACTAGGTTGTTTTATGTTTTTGGCCCAATTCTGTGCTGCTGCCTATGCTAATATTGTGGAAACTAAAGAAAATTTGATAATTTTTTTAAACAATTTTTTTTTTGTTCCTATCCAAGTTTAATTTGTTGTAATGGGGTATATTTATTTATTTTTATTTATTTCAGTTACTTATATAGCGCCGTCAATTTACACAGCGCTTTATAACCAAAAGTATTACAATAGCCACTTCAAGAGGTCACCTCTAGCTGGGGTAATTGTCATGGGTGACATACTCTATTGTTGCACTTTTGTAAATAATGTTTACTTACAAAAAAATTATATATATATATATATATATATATATATATATATATATATATATATATATATATTTATATATTTATATATTTATATTATTTATTTTTTTTAAGTTCTTGCCGATGATTGCATTTAATTCGCACTGCAGGTCATGTCTTTTTTATTTAATAGCAAAAAAAAAAAAACATACTTATGTACTGATGTATAATGCCACATTTTTGTGTGTCCACTGCTGGTGGAATAGTGTCAACTTTCTGTGGGTCGTCTGTAGGTGGAATTAGACCCCTCTCTGAGGGTAGTATTGCACCCCTTTCTGTGGGTGGAATTAGACCCCTCTCTGAGGGTAGTATTGCACCCCTTTCTGTAGGTGGAATTAGACCCCTCTCTGAGGGTAGTATTGCACCCCTTTCTGTAGGTAGAATTAAACCCCTCTCTGAGAGTAGTATTGCACCCCTTTCTGTGGGTGGAATTAGACCCCTCACTGAGGGTAGTATTGCACCCCATTCTGTGGGTGGAATTAGACTCCTCTCTAAGGGTAGTATTGCACCCCTTTCTGTGGGTGGAATTAGACCCCTCTGTGAGGGTAGTATTGCACCCCTTTCTGTAGGTGGAATTAGACCCCTCTCTGAGGGTAGTATTGCACCCCTTTCTGTAGGTGGAATTAGACCCCTCTCTGAGGGTAGTATTGCACCCCTTTCTGTAGGTGGAATTAGACCCCTCTCTGAGGGTAGTATTGCACCCCTTTCTGTAGGTGGAATTAGACCCCTCTCTGAGGGTAGTATTGCACCCCTTTCTGTAGGTGGAATTAGACCCCTCTCTGAGGGTAGTATTGCACCCCTTTCAGTGGGTGGAATTAGACTCCTCTCTAAGGGTAGTATTGCACCCCTTTCTGTGGGTGGAATTAGACCCCTCTCTAAGGGTAGTATTGCACCCCTTTCTGTAGGTAGAATTAAACCCCTCTCTGAGAGTAGTATTGCACCCCTTTCTGTGGGTGGAATTAGACCCCTCACTGAGGGTAGTATTGCACCCCATTCTGTGGGTGGAATTAGACTCCTCTCTAAGGGTAGTATTGCACCCCTTTCTGTGGGTGGAATTAGACCCCTCTCTGAGGGTAGTATTGCACCCCTTTCTGTAGGTGGAATTAGACCCCTCTGTGAGGGTAGTATTGCACCCCTTTCTGTAGGTGGAATTAGACCCCTCTCTGAGGGTAGTATTGCACCCCTTTCTGTAGGTGGAATTAGACCCCTCTCTGAGGGTAGTATTGCACCCCTTTCTGTAGGTGGAATTAGACCCCTCTCTGAGGGTAGTATTGCACCCCTTTCTGTAGGTGGAATTAGACCCCTCTCTGAGGGTAGTATTGCACCCCTTTCTGTAGGTGGAATTAGACCCCTCTCTGAGGGTAGTATTGCACCCCATTCTGTGGGTGGAATTAGACCCCTCTCTGAGGGTAGTATTGCACCCCTTTCTGTGGGTGAAATAGTACCCCTTCCTGAGGGTCTTCTGTGGGTTGAATTAGGCTCTCGGTGGGTGGAATGCCCCCTTTCTGAGGATTTGAATAGGCCCCTCTTTCTGGTACCATGCTGGTTAACGCCACCAAAAGGTTGGTGTTAAATATTGCACCTTTTTTTTAGTTCCTGTTTCATTTGTGAATTGGACTTAACAGATTACCGCACGATTTTTTGCAATATTTCAGGCAATTTTTTTTTGGTGTTTACCGCAAAAAAATTTTTTTATGAACTGGAATGTATTTACTGCATGCGCTCATTTATGCAAATGAGTAATGATACCCTTACTGCATGCGGTAAAGCTTAGTAATTTGACCCCATAGGCTGTTATCAGTGTTTTTTGGCATTGGTGTTTTCTGGCCAGAAACCCCCGCCCCCCCCCCCCCAGAACTAGCGGGAACACTCTACTTCTGATAAAAGCTTAAAAACGCTGAAAAATGCCAAGAAACTATGCATTTATCAGTGTTTTTGATCCATAACCTTTTGTGGGAGTAAAGTTTGGCTAAAAAAAAAGCTAAAATACACTACTGCAAAAACTCTATTACTTTTCTGGGGCAACCCAAAATTTGGAGTTTCTTTTACTTTCACTTTCAATGATAATAGTAAAAAGGACAAATAGAGAGGGTGAATCTCCCTAATGGGGACACAGACAGCAATAAAAATTGACAGGGGTTCTAATCCAACTTCACTTTTTCCAAAACTTAAAAAAGTTTGGCCTTTAGTTATACTTTTAAAACGCAGAAAAACGTGGCTATTCAGCATTCATCAGCATTTTTGTGGGAGTATAGTTTTGCTAAAAATTTTTTAAAAAAAAGCTGTTATCTGTATACTATATTTGAGATTTAATATCGCTCAGATATGTTTTCGGGTTAAATGAGAGTTCTTTGACCATGAGTGAAAGCTTTAACACAATAACAAAAATGTATTGGTATATAGTAAAGTAGGCCTAGACTAATAGACAGCAATCTATCCAATTGTACAGGAAAAGGGTAAAAATCATAGATTACGTGAAGGAATGCAGAGTATATTCCCTAAAACATTCATCTACAAACAGTAGGACAGAAAATACACAAGACCAACATATTTAGATACAAGTACAAGGGAGATTTCCCATATTTACCATTCCCATAGTGGTTCCATTCATGTGACTGCTCTGCCCTAGAGTGTGTTTCCCTACAATCTAGTCTGTGTATATCATTACAGGCTGATGCCTCATTGGTTTGCATGGCGTGGCTCTGATTGGTGGGCTTCCCTATTCCTGGTTCAGGATTGGCTACATCTCCAATCTCTATACTCTGCATAAGTCAGCCCCATTTAGTGGATTAATTTTATTCATTCTATAGAGTTGGTATAGCTACATTCTGCCCATGAATAAAATACATAAATCTATGGTTCCCTTATGTCAGTAGTTCTCAACCTTAGGGAGACCGGGGTCTGATAAATTCCCTTCCTTGCCCCAACATGGCCATGATCATAGGGTAGATCATGACTGATCTTGTAGAACCCGTTCTAAACTTTCCCTGCGGTGTCTGTAGCAAAAATATACCACCAGCCGCCACTCATTTTCAGCAAAATGTTCACTGCACCGCCCAATGCACTTAGCAATCTAACAGCCCCGGTCAAACACACCCCCTCCTCTTCCTCTGCAAAACAAAAGTCTGTGTATGGGCACTTGTGATGAGGGGTATGGCTGTTACTCAGCTCTGCCAGTTCAGACCACTGGAGGATGAGAGAAGTAAGCACATTTTTATTGATGGAAATAGTATTCCAGACAGCAGCGATGTGCCACTGGCACATTGTTCAGTAAAAGCAGCACACAATACATTTTGGCCTAAATTTATGAAGAAATTCAATTTTTTAAATTATTTTTTTTTTATTGGATGTTTTATAGCAGAAAGTAACTTTTTTTTTTTTTTTTTTTTTTTTTCAGTCTATTTTCATTTATATTGCAAACAATAAAAAACCCAGTGGTGATTAAATAACACGAAAAAAACCTATTTGTGAAAAAAAAAAATTCTATACACTTAGTTTGGGTACAGTGTTGCATGACCATGCAATTACCAGTTTAAATAGTGCAGTTACAGTAAGAAAAATGACTTTAAACTCCAGGTTTTTTTTTACCTTTTGGTTCGCTAACAACTCCCCCCCCCCCCCTCAACCCTCTACCCCACCACTTTTTTTCTTGTGTTAAAAAAAGTTTTCAAGTTCCGAATTTAATTGTTTCAAAAGCCTAAACCTTTTTTTTTTGAAGGAGTGGAGAAGGGTTGCAAAAATGTTTTGGCTAAAACATTGCAAAAATTAATCAAAGCAGTACCAAATTAAATTTGCCTATATTTACACTATTCTTTAATTTGAATGCCTCGAAAGCAACAACACTTTGTAATGAAGCACTGATTATAAAAAGTGAAAGCCACTGAAAAATAAAAACCAACAAGTGTTACCATAACTGTCAAAATAACCCCAACTGAATAAGTCAGTGTGATTTCTGAATGACTGATATGTGAAGATGGATAATTAGATAAACTAGGGAACGTTTCCAGAAAACAGGTGAACAGGAATGATGCCTGCTAGGCTTCCATCTGACATGGTGGGGGGGGAGGCATACATGGCCAAATGGGGAATGTAAAGGGAGAAGATGAGGGACACTAGCAGGGTGGGCGGGAGGGTCGCCTGCCCTGGGCGCAATGGTTTACTGTAGGGATGGGGGAGCCTTCTTTCTGTTACAAGGCTGACACGGAGTAGTGATAGCGGCAGTGATTTTGACAAGAACTGCTGTGGGTAGGTTTCCCTAAGCTCGCACATGATAAATGGGGGGGGGTGCAGTTTGGCATCTTTGCCCTGGTTGCTGGATGTCCTGGCACTGGCATCAGGGAAGGTTTCAACCAAGATGGTCAATTGTTGCGCCAGACAAAGGACTGACCGGGTGGTGGGCCTCTTATTGAGAGCATGGACAAATTAGATAAATATCCTCCTAGGTCCCAAATAAAGGTCTTGGGTAGTCTAGGTTACTTTTTTTGTGAATGATTAGAGGCACTATGTAGCTATACCCTTTCACTTGGAGTGGGGCCCTGTTTTTTTTTTTTTAAGGGGGCTGCCAGATTCCAATAGGCCCCCTCGCCCATCGAACCCCTTTCAACCTCCAGGGCAGAGGCCCTTGCCCTCATCAACATGGGGACAAGGTGCTTTGCCAAGTGGGCCCCCCTGAAGAGACAACGCCAAAGGGCATGTGACCTGGTATGGTATAAAAGGGAGCACAGCATGCTCCCCCTCCATTTACTGGCCAGCCAAGCTACATGCTCAGATTAAAGGGTTTTTTTGTCAGTCTGCTGTAGGACGTGCCACCGAAAAAGTAACATTTTTAAGAAATTAAAATAATATAAATTGCCAGCAAATGACTTGTTTAAAAAAAAAAAAAAAAAAAAAAGCACACAGACCCCTCTAGATGTCCCCCAAAATACAAACAGACCCCTGGGGAACCTTTGTAGGGAATTGTGTACCATTTTTATAAGGAAACAAAAAGGAAGCCAACATAGAAATGTAATTTCCCAGCGATTTAAGACTCTCTTTTCCTTTGTAAATGTCAGTGCTGCTACAGAACTTTCTGTACATCACAGAGATGTGCCCCATTCACATGCAGGCTTGGGGCAGTCCCACAACACATGTCATTTAAAGGAAGTGCGGCATTATAAAAATCACTACTCCAAAAAAAAGTTTTTGTGTTGGTACATGTTCCCCATGTTCCCCCATGTTCATTTCTGAATTGACAAATTCAGTTCCCATTGATTTCAATGGGGTTTGGGTTTGGCATCCAAACTTCTTTAAAAACCCAAACCCCACTTGAACTGAACCCAGGACAGTTCAGCTCATCTTCCTCGGCACCCTGTGCAGTAGTGAAATATTTGCCTTCCCCCGGGTGCTGACAACTAATGCTATGACAGTGCACTGTGCCACAATGCAGTTGCGGAGTAGTTGCAGGGTGGTTGCCGCTTGGGTTCATTCACTTGAATGGGTTACGTCCACTGGGTATAATTTTTGCAGCAGCATGTGTGCAACCCACTCTGGTTGCCATCTTAGTTTAAGGTGGGGTGGTCGGAAAGGGGGGATTGTGGCTAACCTTAGACTTACTGGTACAGAATGTCTTTCTCTATATATATTTATCCATTGTATGGGCACCTACTGTATAACCCATTAACAAATTACCGTTGTGCTTATTTTAGGTAAAAGAAAGGTCAAAGATCTTCTGCACCAATATGGCTATTGGACCGTTGTGTAAGTTTTGTTCTTCACACATAGGGAGGCTGTAAGTTCTGATCTGCAATCTTGCAGAGTACACATCTGGAGGGATACCGGGCGGCACAGTGGTGTACTGGATAGCACTCTCACCTAGCAGTAAAAAGGGTCGCTGGTTCAAATCCCATACCATGACACTACCTGCCTGGAGTTTGCATGCTCTCCCTGTGCCTGCGTGGGTTTCCTCCAGGTACTCCAGTTTCCTCCCACACTCCAAAGACATGCTGGTAGGTTAATTGGCTTCTGTCTAAATTGGCCCTAGTATATGAATGTAAGTTTAGAGACCTTAGATTTTAAGCTCCTTGAGAGTAGGGACCAATGTATATGTAAATTGACAGTGCTATACAAGTACCTTAAATAAATAAATGCTACAGTGCTTTCTGTACCATGCTTACCATCAGCTAGGAAGTCTACACTGGGGGACAGCAGGATTAAACTGTAAGAAATGTTTATAATGGTTTGGTCCGGTTGGTGAAAACACCCATTTTAAAGACACCTCATACCAATGAACATTAGATCAGAAAAAGATGGGGAGGTAATGGGTAAGGGGATTTTTGCGGTGTCTAACATATACTTATACACTTGACTTATTGTAGATAAAAAATAATTTTTATTAACATGATATGTTTAAAAGAAAAGACAAACAATGCATACTCTGGGTAGGCACTATTAGATTATAAACATTTGGTGGTCAACATCTTATACAGGTGGGTAATAAATCACAGCAAGAGATATTGAACACTAGCCTGACATGTTTCGCTACTTTAGCTTCCTCAGGGGATGTGCAAGAGATTTATTAAATTGAGACCACTAGATAAACAAAAGAGAACAGAGTTATAACAACAGTTTGAGAATCACTGTGATGTTTATACATGCAGAGTGTCAATGTTAGTTATGAACCCAGTTGCCTATGAGGACTAGACACTTACCCCATGCGATGGTTACACCTTAAAACCGCCTGGCCGGTCCCCTGACTTGGTCCCAGATACATCGAATCTGAGGGGGTCAATTTGGCAAGGTCATAGAGGGCTGATAGGGAGACACTGAGGGACAATAAGGTTGCCATAAAGTTAAATTTTAGATTGAATATGTTGATGGTAAGTTAGTATGGAAGAGTAAAGGGGAATTGGAGGGACTGGTGGGAAGGGGCAAGTAGGGAGGAAGGGGAGGCAAAAGGGGAGAGCGGGGGGGAGAAGGGGGGAAAAACGGGGGAAGAAAACGTGGAGAAGGGAAGTGAGGGAGGGGAATGTGCATCTCTCACTATAATAATAATAATATATAAATTTATACTCACATTCTATATTGGTTCGGTTATCTAAATGTCCATAAGGAACAATGGCGATTGGAGAGTTTTAATCAGACCTTATGTGGAGTTGGCTGCAGAGGCAGACTGGAAGATAATAATGGTAGGGGATTTATCTTTGAAATTCTTATTGTTTTAGGAGAAACGGAAAAGTGACAGATTTATTTAAAATGAAATGGAAGTGTGAACGGTTGTATAGAATATTGTGTTGTTCGTTAGCTCCAAGTGGCTTCAACAACTTCCCTATAAGGAACGGGTGGAAGCATTGTGAAGTTCAGCCGACTGACCCGAATTGCTAACTAAGCATTAACAGAGAAGTAAGTATAGTAATAAGCAGTACAGGTGACGGGGGGCACAGCTCGCCGCACATGAATGCTCTGACATAAGGCGAGTATTTGTATTACAGCCAGCTCGGCAATACCAAAACCCAGATAGAGATGTAAACACCACACGTAATAGATAGTAGTGTGAGCTGACAGTTTCCGAATGAGAGCAGATTTGTGCAAAGTTCCGCAGTGACATGAAAGTGAATTAAGAAAATGATGCATTCATATGTGTGCCGTCTTACCTTGCAGCTCGCTGGTCACAGAATGAGTGTAGCCCTCCGGCTCAGGCTGATCTGACAGCCTGATGTGCCGGTATATATCAGCCCTCCAACGAGCCGGCGTGTGACATCACCGGCTCGAGGCGGACGCAATAACGCCTGTGCGCATGTGCCCGGGCAGCTTGCCAGCCTCTAAACTACACTACCCATGGAGCCATGCCGCGAGGGGAGGGCTCCCGCATGTCCGATGTTAAGGGACGCGCACAGGGCTCTCCATCCAATCCCCGGGACGCCAGGGCATGCAGTGATGTTCCTGAGGGGGGTAAAAAATCCCAAATGGCCAGGCCATTATGGGACTTTTCTAGGGGCTGCCCAGCGGTGCCAGGCGTGGGAGTGGGCCTGCTAGAAGATGGAAAGTGCAGGCCCTGGGCGTCCGTATGGCCTGCCAGAGCAGACGCCCAGGGGCAAGATGCATGGGGGCATGGGCCAAGGGCTGATTGACAAGGCTGGTTTTGGGTGAAAAAATGGAAATAAACATGCATGAGGATAATGGGATAAGACCACATGTAACCCCAACAAATAAAGTGTCGGATAAGCAACTGAGTCCATTTACATACGTTTTAACCACTTAATAAAAATCATATACAGTCATGAGAGATTGTATCAATATTGTCATAACATTAGGGCAAAATTTTTACATTTGAATATGAATCAAGAGACAAAAGTCTAAATACAATCTCTGTAGAAAAAAATATACATAAAAAAGTCTGGGACACTGTAAAAACAGTCATATTATAAGGAGAATGGTATTTATGTATCAACCATGGGGGAATGAGAACATATTGACAATATGTCAATATGTGTCAGAATGTTTAAAAAAAAACGCGATTGGTATCGTCCCATCTCGAAAACAGTCATAAAAAACTTTGACACACAATATCGTACAATTACCTTTCGAGCTTATCGTCAAGGAGTTATAGACCAAAATACTTTAAATTTCTTAAATGTAAAAGATCCAAGGATCCCCACATTTTACGCACTACCAAAGGTGTACAAATCATTAACCGAACCCCCGGGACGTCCAATAATTTCTGGATGCTTAAGCCTTACCGAAAATGCCAGTTCACTGGTAGACAGCTACTTACAACCCCATGTAACAGCACTTTCATCATACATTAAGGACACCATTGACCTTTTAAGAACAATTGAGGACCTGTCGCTTCCTCCAGACACTTGGCTAGTAGCACTAGATTTTGAAAGCTTGTACAATGCTATTCCACACAATGCAGGCCTCAAAGTAATAGAACAACATTTAAATGAGAGAGGTCCAGCCTTTGCCAAATACAATGTGTTTATTTTGGATCTATTGGACTATATCTTGAAACATAATGTGTTTGTCTTCAATTCCTCCCACTTCCTCCAGGTACAGGGGGTCGCAATGGGGACTAAATGTGCCCCCTCCTATCCTGTCTTAAAAGAGCCTTCAACAGAGCTAATGAACAAAAGAGAAATTCATTGATATTTACGAACAAACAAGTGAAAAAGCCAGATAAGGTACGGGTCATCACTCAATACTCCTGCCAACACGAACAATTTAGATGTATTTTAAAGAAGTTTTGGCCTCTTCTAGTTGCAGATCCCATCGTGAGTAAATATATAAACAATGTCCCTGAAATTACTTTCAAGCGAGCCCCCTCCTTGAGGGACCAATTGTTTCGAAGTCATTTTAAAATCATACAACCCTCTATGGAATTCACAAGTTGCGGCACTTTTCCTTGTGGTACATGCGACATGTGCGACTATGTTGCTGTGAAAACCAAATTCAAATTATCGAATGGAAGGTGGCACTCTATTCGCTTTAGAGTCACCTGTCAAACATCTGGCATTGTATATTTTGCTCAATGCAGATGTGGTGGCTTGTACATAGGCAATACCAAAAGACAATTTTTTCAATGCATTTGAGATCATATCAAACCCATAAAGAAAAAGAAAATGGACACGGCCATTAGCCGACACATTGGCATGTATCACGACTTCAACCCGCAATTTATTGAATTTTTCGCGCTTGAACACATTCCCCAAGATTCTCGAGGGGGCAGTGCTGATCGTATGCTGCTACAACTAGAGGCTCGGTGGATTTACAATCTAAAGGCCACCTGCTTCCCTGGCTTTAATGAAAACTTGAGCTTCAAATCTTTTCTATAAGTTCCCTTGTCCATGTTGATTTTCCTTTCATTTCCCCCACTGGATAGGGTTCCCATGCACCCCAGTCTTGTTTCTGTTCTGGGCCCTCTTTCATCCAATTATCCCTCTAAAATGGGAAGACCATTTAGCCATCAGTTCCCTCTCTTACTGTTCCTTCTTCCTTCCCCTCCCTTTCTTCTTCTTTTCGCCCCTGTTCTCATTCCCCCATGGTTGATACATAAATACCATTCTCCTTATAATATGACTGTTTTTACAGTGTCCCAGACTTTTTTATGTATATTTTTTTCTACAGAGATTGTATTTAGGCTTTTGTCTCTTGATTCATATTCAAATGTAAAAATTTTGCCCTAATGTTATGACAATATTGATACAATCTCTCATGACTGTATATGATTTTTATTAAGTGGTTAAAACGTATGTAAATGGACTCAGTTGCTTATCCGACACTTTATTTGTTGGGGTTACATGTGGTCTTATCCCATTATCCTCATGCATGTTTATTTCCATTTTTTCACCCAAAACCAGCCTTGTCAATCAGCCCTTGGCCCATGCCCCCATGCATCTTGCCCCTGGGCGTCTGCTCTGGCAGGCCATACGGACGCCCAGGGCCTGCACTTTCCATCTTCTAGCAGGCCCACTCCCACGCCTGGCACCGCTGGGCAGCCCCTAGAAAAGTCCCATAATGGCCTGGCCATTTGGGATTTTTTACCCCCCTCAGGAACATCACTGCATGCCCTGGCGTCCCGGGGATTGGATGGAGAGCCCTGTGCGCGTCCCTTAACATCGGACATGCGGGAGCCCTCCCCTCGCGGCATGGCTCCATGGGTAGTGTAGTTTAGAGGCTGGCAAGCTGCCCGGGCACATGCGCACAGGCGTTATTGCGTCCGCCTCGAGCCGGTGATGTCACACGCCGGCTCGTTGGAGGGCTGATATATACCGGCACATCAGGCTGTCAGATCAGCCTGAGCCGGAGGGCTACACTCATTCTGTGACCAGCGAGCTGCAAGGTAAGACGGCACACATATGAATGCATCATTTTCTTAATTCACTTTCATGTCACTGCGGAACTTTGCACAAATCTGCTCTCATTCGGAAACTGTCAGCTCACACTACTATCTATTACGTGTGGTGTTTACATCTCTATCTGGGTTTTGGTATTGCCGAGCTGGCTGTAATACAAATACTCGCCTTATGTCAGAGCATTCATGTGCGGCGAGCTGTGCCCCCCGTCACCTGTACTGCTTATTACTATACTTACTTCTCTGTTAATGCTTAGTTAGCAATTCGGGTCAGTCGGCTGAACTTCACAATGCTTCCACCCGTTCCTTATAGGGAAGTTGTTGAAGCCACTTGGAGCTAACGAACAACACAATATTCTATACAACCGTTCACACTTCCATTTCATTTTAAATAAATCTGTCACTTTTCCGTTTCTCCTAAAACAATAAGAATTTCAAAGATAAATCCCCTACCATTATTATCTTCCAGTCTGCCTCTGCAGCCAACTCCACATAAGGTCTGATTAAAACTCTCCAATCGCCATTGTTCCTTATGGACATTTAGATAACCGAACCAATATAGAACTCAGTGTGAGTATAAATTTATATATTATTATTATAGTGAGAGATGCACATTCCCCTCCCCCACTTCCCTTCTCCACTTTTTCTTCCCCCGTTTTTCCCCCCTTCCCCCCCCCCGCTCCCTCTTTTCCCTCCCCTTCCTCCCTACTTGCCCCTTCCCACCAGTCCCTCCAATTCCCCTTTACTCTTCCATACTAACTTACCATCAACATATTCAATCTAAAATTTAACTTCATGGCAACCTTATTGTCCCTCAGTGTCTCCCTATCAGCCCTCCAAGACCTTGCCAAATTGACCCCCTCGGATTCAAAGTATCTGGGACCAAGTCAGGGGACCGGCCAGGCGGTTTTAAGGTGTAACCATCGCATGGGGTAAGTGTCTAGTCCTCATAGGCAACTGGGTTCATAACTAACATTGAAACTCTGCATGTATAAACATCACAGTGATTCTCAAACTGTTGTTTTAACTCTGTTCTCTTTTGTTTATCTAGTGGTTTAAATTTAATAAATCTCTTGCACATCCCCTGAGGAAGCTAAAGTAGCGAAACATGTCAGGCTACTGTGCAATATCTCTTGCTGTGATTTATTACCCACCTGTATAAGATGTTGACCACCAAATGTTTATAATCTTATATTGCCTACCCAGAGTATGCATTGTTTGTCTTTTCTTTTAAACATATCATGTTAATAAAAATTATTTTTTATCTACAATAAGTCAAGTGTATAAGTATATGTTAGACACCGCAAAAATCCCCTTACCCATTACCTCCCCATCTTTTTCTGATCTAATGTAAGAAATGTTTAAATTGTTGCATTTGTAAATTCTATTAATTTGCATAGGTGTATTCAAAGAGTTAAGGTAAAAATTGCATTAGTAGATACTCCACTAGTCCACAACTAAACTGATAGTAAATGTTTCAAATATTTTCAAATAGGGCTTCAGGCAAATGTACAACTTTTGTCAATACCATTGATTCACTTTAAATGTGTCCGGTATATTTTACATTGTTATGTCTTTTGCAGACTTAACCGCTGTGCTGGGAGCTTTTTTCATTCTATTTACTTTTGGTAAGTATGCATTGTTTAAGCAAGCAAACCATATAATGCATTGTTGGTTGCATTGTTTGGTGTGAAGGAACTTGAATGGCCTGCACAGAGTCCCGATCTCAACCCAATTCACCATTGGAATGAATTATAGTTACATAGTTACATAGTAGGTGAGGTTGAAAAAAGACACAAGTCCAACCTATGTGTGTGATTATATGTCAGTATTACATTGTATATCCCTGTATGTTGTGGTCGTTCAGGTGCTTATATAATAGTTTCTTGAAACTGTCAATGCCCCCCCGCTGAGACCACCACATGTGGAAGGGAATTCCACATCCTTGCCGCTCTTACAGTAAAGAACCCTCTACGTAGAATTGGACCGCCAATTGCATGCCAGGTCTTCTTATCCAATATCAGTACCTGCCCCAAGAAATACTCTTTTGGCTGAATGCAGAAACAAACATTCGCCCGCAGGACTTTGAGTGAGGTGTCCATGATGATCACAAGGTCAACAATATGTATAAAGAGATAACAAATTTAATTTGTATAAACATCATCCAATATGAAACATGACTATAAATAACAGTTAGCAACATAGCATAAAAGTCCTCTAACCATAGCCATATTGATAAAATATCACAAAGTATTGATAGTACAGATGTACATATTACATCTCTAACCCGACGCTTTTCACGAGCTCTACTCACATCATCAGGGACTGATGTGTACATCTGGTGTCTGAAAAGGACAAGCAAAATATATTCAAGTATAGGTTATGATAGGGACAAAAGCATGAGGCCAAAGCTGGTGGTTCCATACTTACTGATTAGATGGCTGGCTTCAGAGTCTGATCCCAAGCAAGGGTCAGCGAGGAAAATCTCCCCCAGGAGCTGAAGGGACGGAGACCACGGCAAAGAGAACCCAGGCCAGACGCGGGGCAGGCACGGCATGAAGATGAGGGAAAGATGTGAACCAAAGTGTCACCCATGAGTCTTGCAAGGTATACTCACTGTAATGAAATATATGAAATTAAATATGAGAGTATGTGTGTGTAAATATGAATATATATCAGAGACGATAACATATAAAAAGTCCTGAAAGTATAAAATTGTCTACTTGAGTACAAAGAACACAAATAAGAGCATGCTGAAGAATGACAAATCCTCAAAAAACATGCTCATTGTATTGGAGTAAATATATGTATGTCGGATACTAGTTAATCTCTGGTTAACATGAAAGTCTAAGATTGTGTACATAAGTACAAAAGATACAGGAAGTACTGCAGAGGATGTGGCAGAATGTGGAGGTGGTGAGGAAATGATGAAGAAAAGTGTGCTGGGAAGAAAAAAGAAGAAGAATATTACGTGAAAATAATGTGTGAGGGGGGGTGTAAGAGTGGCGGTGCCACAGTGTGCTTAGGAAAGTGAGTGGGATGTACTAGAGGATCGCCTATAAAAATGTGAAAATCTGTGGTTGTACCTACCAGTGTGGTGGGATCTTCTTGCCTATGTGTGGGGATACCCCAAGAAGGAAAGATCTGCCATGCCAAAGCCCCCGCCTGAATACCCAGATATCCGCCGCGGCCTCCGCCCCTAACATCATGCAGACTGGCGGTAAAGGGGAGGAACCGCAATGCGCCCGCCGAGATACGGTAGGACACAATCGCGATCCCCGCCCACCGCCTGTAGATGATACACATTGCCATGGAGATGGGGACACCATCGCGAAGGGAGCAGTGCAGGGGAAACAGGTCTGCCAGCAAGCAAGGAAGAAAAGAAAGTAGATGAAAAACATGTCTGTTATGGATAGGTGGTGAAAAAATATTGGCCAAAGGATCTGGGGGCAGCAATAGACCAAGGCATTTTAGGTGTCTTCCACCTGGGTACAGTCAAAAAAAGGGAAAAAGTCTACAAACTGCTCCCTAACATTTTTGACTGTACCCAGGTGGAAGACACCTAAAATGCCTTGGTCTATTGCTGTCCCCAGATCCTTTGGCCAATATTTTTTCACCACCTATCCATAACAGACATGTTTTTCATCTACTTTCTTTTCTTCCTTGCTTGCTGGCAGACCTGTTTCCCCTGCACTGCTCCCTTCGCTATGGGAATGGCGGCTCGTTTATCTCTGGGAGCTGCGATGCACAAATGGGGAGGCATCTCCCCTGCTGTCTCCACCCCTCCCTCCCACGGGGGGGCGGAACCACCATGTGCATCGGCGCCATGCCTCTTTGCCTATTGGGAGACTTCCGCTTCCCAGCGGTGTCCCCATCTCCATGGCAATGTGTATCATCTACAGGCGGTGGGCGGGGATCGTGATTGCGTCCTGCCGTATCTCGGCGGGGGCTTTGGCATGGCAGATCTTCCCTTCTTGGGGTATCCCCACACATAGACGAGAAGATCCCACCACACTGGTAGGTACAACCACAGATTTTCACATTTTTATAGGCGATCCTCTAGTACATCCCACTCACTTTCCTAAGCACACTGTGGCACCGCCACTCTTACACCCCCCCTCACACATTATTTTCACATAATATTCTTCTTCTTTTTTCTTCCCAGCACACTTTTCTTCATCATTTCCTCACCACCTCCACATTCTGCCACATCCTCTGCAGTACTTCCTGTATCTTTTGTACTTATGTACACAATCTTAGACTTTCATGTTAACCAGAGATTAACTAGTATCCGACATACATATATTTACTCCAATACAATGAGCATGTTTTTTGAGGATTTGTCGTTCTTCAGCATGCTCTTATTTGTGTTCTTTGTACTCAAGTACACAATTTTATACTTTCAGGACTTTTTATATGTTATCGTCTCTGATATATATTCATATTTACACACACATACTCTCATATTTCATTTCATATATTTCATTACAGTGAGTATACCTTGCAAGACTCATGGGTGACAATTTGGTTCACATCTTTCCCTCATCTTCATGCCGTGCCTGCCCCGCGTCCGGCCTGGGTTCTCTTTGCCGTGGTCTCCGTCCCTTCAGCTCCCATGGGAGATGTTCCTCGCTGACCCTTGCTTGGGATGATTTGAATATTTTTATACCTACCTCACTTATATGGAGTGATTAAACCTTTTCCTATATAAGAATTAAAAACGAACAATAACAGTGCGAAAAGATAAACATTTACATTTATTTATACAGAAAAGGAACGTTAGAGAATACAGCGTGGAGGATACAACCGTAAAACAGAGACCAATGATACAAAATATTGCTATAATGGTCATACACATGCTAGCTAGAGATTAATAATATATTAAGGCAAAATCCTACAGTAGAAAAGGTTACAGAAAAGAAAAGAGACAGAAGATAATAGAGATACATTGTATAGAGAAGTCTTACGTAACCATCCTTCATCTAGACCGTCAGCACAAGAGAATGGGCAGTGATCTATATTGAAATATATACACATTTGTAACCCCCCCCCCCTTTCCATATGCTAAGGCATTGCCACATTCTTTCAAGGGTGGGGGGTTGCACATAACACTTGGCCAACTGGAGGTCTTTACATGTCATAAACCCCTCTCTGCCCAACCCAGTGGTAGCACTACTGCTCCCAGTCAGCCTCACAACCCCCAAGTGATTCCCTTCAGGCAAGGGACAGTACATCTATAAACCAGGTGGTAAACTGACACTATAAACAGAGCTTAACCCAGAGCTGTTTTATGATGTCAGCTGTTCTCAGAATGTCCAGGCAATTTCCTGACACACTGCTTTAAGTCATATTGCATGTCCATTTATGAATGTTGGTTATCATTGAAGGTAAAAATCATAGGTCTCACATTTCCACATCAGTTCCCCCTGAAGTTCATTCTTGAACTTATGTCCTCCTTCAATGATCTTGCACCCACCCACAACAGCCCAGAAGCCCCGACCCTTCCCCACCACCACTGCGGCCTCCTCTTCCTTTCTTGAACACGTCGGAACTCCTCAAGGTAGGCTTAAGACAGCAAAGAAATCCTGGTGCCTTTGAGACTTCACATCTAAACCATGAGTGTCTGTACTGCAATGTTTCATCGCCCCTCTGCCTTGGAAGAGCGGAACTCCAACATTGATGGCGGGATCCTGGCATATCTAGTCCTGTAACTTGGTAAGACCGTGTAAGGGTTGCACTGATTGGATCGGACCGCGAGACAGCACTTTTCAGCATGGTGAAGGAAATTTCAGGAAAGTCTTATTCGTGACACATTTATTTCAAGAAATAACTTGGTTGTCTTTGCTTCTTCAGGTGGTGGTCGGGCGGGCCTCCAGACAGTCGTGCATGAATACAAAAAGAGAGAGGAGAACATTAGTGTACAGATATTGGAGGAATGCCGAACAGGAGCAGAGTGTTGGCCATTAAGACTAAATACTCATAAAGGGTGTAATGTGGACGAGTAGAGTGGGATCCCCAAAGGGTACAGAGTCTGAGCAACAGCCAGTATCATCCATGGCCCTTGATGGTAGGGATAGTCAACACTGCCTGTTATTCCTAGGTCCCTGGGTTCACCGCACCTGCTCACGGGGCTCAGATTAAAGCAGTAGGTAGACTAGGGGAAGTGGAATTACATTAAGACATAGAAACTGGATGTCCAGGGATACTTTAGTTAAAATATGGTACTTGCGGGCAAGCAAAGTATTTTTTATACAAAAATGATATGACTGATGTCTTAGTTACATTATCTTGAGAAGATAGATGATAGAAACCAAAGGAAAAACTTAGAGAGCATAATATTAAAGAAGAAAAAGGAACGGAAGAGAGGTGAGTAATGAAAATGAACAGGAAAAATAGTGAAAATAATAATGAAAAAAAAGAATAAAAAACGAAAAAAAAAACTACAGATTGAACGCTGCTCTAACCAAGACTGTTGAAGATCCTTCAATCTGTATATAAAAAAACAAATACATGGGTTGAAAAAAAATAATAAAAAAAATAAAAGACAAAAAACAAAAACAAATGTTTTTCTTAAAAAAAAAAAAACTCCTCTCCCGTTAACAGTATTTTTGCAGGTCAGATACACAGATCTTAACAACAAAAGGGAGAAAAAAAAACTAAATAAATAAATACAAAATAATAAAAAATTATTAAAACTTTTAGAATTTAGGTAACCTGACTGCACTTTATTACTAAAAATTGAAGAGGCTTATCCCTATAACAATATAGTTCTAGGGTTCTCTCTTAAATGCGCAACTTCTTTGTATTGATCTGGATTGGATCTGGCTTCCTCAGAGATTTGTTTCTGAGTTAGTGGCCTTTCTGTTCCTTGAGAGAAGATACCTTGTTGAGGTGCACATTGTCATAGCTTTGGCGTTCATTTTCCTGATAGTAATGCACATTACCTGCATCAGGAAAAACAATAAGGCTGCACAGATTAGGACAACAACAGGGTGGAGCAAAATGTTTAGGAAAGCTGTAGCGTTAGGACTGTACCCAAATAAACTTTCCAACCAGAAAATCTTAGCGTCTGCGTCTAAAGCGTGGGATACTTGGATCAATCTATTTTAATCATGGGTGAGTCGTATGGTGGCTTGTTTTTCAGCATCTCTTAGTACATTTAATATTTCATCCTGTTGTCCGAAATCCATCAGCCAAGCTTTTAACTCAGCCCCAAATCCCAGAGGAAGTTTCTGTAGGTGTAAGGGAATGTCAGGTTTGCTATAAAACCTTTCTTCAGGGGTGATCGGGGTACCACCTGGTGTTCCTGCTATATCCATGCCACGGGCCAGAGGAGGTGTACCATAGACTCCCCGAGGTAGTGTACCCTGCTGAGTACCATTTAACCTGATGCAGAAAACAATGCATCATTAGACATGTGATACCAGCACCAGTACCCTGGTCTCCAGTCTCAAGTATTTTTAACTTTGTTTAGGACCAGTTGGGACACTACCCCCGCATCTATTAGATGTGACCCCTTCCTGTGCCAGCATTGTTGCCTTTTCCCATAGCACAACCCCTACCTTCCTCTAGCACTCATCAATACCAGTCATCTGAGGCTGTCCATACTCAAACCATCAGAACAAGATGGACTCCAGGGTGTAACCCAGTAGAGTCTGATAGGATAGTACCCAGATTGACCATGATATCTGCACAATGTTCCATCCCTGCCATTAGGGATGAGAACAGTGCAAATAAGATTTTTGACGATCCTGGAACTGAGTCATCCACCAATCTATTACGACTCATAGGCAACCTGGATACTACCCCTACCTGCTTGTCCCTGCAAAGTGATGCTGGACAGAGCAAGTTTTCTTTCCTAACCCCTTCCCTGATTTGTAGCACAAGACCCCCCCAATGTGATCCTGAATATCTCCAGCTCCATAGTGTTTTAAGGTACCCAGTGCCCCACCTCCAGCTCCAAGGATAGTCTCCATTAAGCCTCTCTTTCCTAAGGATGGGAAATAGTCAGAATACCCGGATTGAAAACCACCTGCCACCAGGTACACTTGTTTCTTCATAGAGGCTGCACACCTTATGGGGCACTGGTCTTCCTGTCATGCAGGACACAGACCACTAGTTAAGGTACGCAAGGAGTCTAGGACAGGAAGGACACCTATTGGTATTAACTGAGGAGAATACAGCATGCCCACACAACTCCATCCCTGTGCCTGGATTTCAGAGACCATGCCCAGGGTATACAATGCACCTCTACCTATGGTTTGGTTCAAGGAACCCTCTAGTTCCCTGACTAACGTTACATCGGTATTCCTTAGGACACAGAAACAAATTTGTCTATGTCCCAAATAATACCCAGGTGCTTCCTTCCCAGCAATGACCTCTCCATCCAGAACACAGAGTGCAATATCTTCCCAACATTTTTTGCTCACCACCATGTATTGACCTGGCCTATAAAGGACATCATGGTCATGCTTCCGACAGAAGGAAGTGTCAACCTGCCTCCAGCTTCCATCTTCTCTGATCCCATGTGGGTAATTTAGCCCCCCAAATGTAACAAGATAGAATCCTCAGTCAGTAAGCCCATTGATGCCACCAAATATACAGACCGAGTCTGCACTTCTGTATATGGGATCATACAGCATAACACCTTTCACAATCCAAACTAGTACAGTCCATCCAGGCATTCAACCACCACTTTGGATTAGTGTAAGCAAAGTGTTTTGACAAAGTCTTACTGAGCGGTGATGCTAACTCATCAGGCCACTGCCCCTCATACAGAGACTGTACAATCAGCATAGATGAAAAGTTCTGTCTCGGTGTGTAACTAATTACAATAACCGCAGGGGGGTTAAGCAGTCTTAGACAGATCTACACAAAAGTCAGCATAGCCACTGAGTTCCTAGAATTGGATCAGAACATACAACATTTAGGTAGTCAAAAACACAGCCGAATGGCCTGACAAATAGAAGCATCAACTAGATAATGGTGCTTAAACCAGGAAAAATTAAAAAAAATTGTCTATAGAGGCTGTGATCTTCTTTGTTCGGAAAGCTGTGAAACCCAATTATCGAATCTGAGGGATAAAACACCAATAAAATTTAGTAATAAACATTCCATTTTTCGCCTAGAAACAACGAATCAATGGTTATATACCTGTAACAAGACATTAGCATATGAAACACAAATATACATTACATTACATTACATAAACAGTGCACTTTTTTTTTAAATTACCAAAAAATTGTTGAGCTCAACTTATCATTAATATGTATTACTTAATACACATTAATACCACGTGGATTTTTTGTTTTATGGTATACCAATAATTCCCCCCAAAAAATGTATTCACCATGTTTGAAAAAAAATTAGCAATCCGTAAAAAACCTTTTAGCAGTACCATTTGTCAACAGATCATAATACCTCACCACAAAGAACCTCTCCAGTACTGTTTTCCTGAAAAACAAACCCATTTTAGTACATGTATCTTTCAATTCACTAATACAGATAATTATCTTGGCTCAGGTCATTTGCATGTCAATACAGTTCGCTGTACCTTTTCACAGACTTGGTGAGAAAGAAGGGGGGTCATTTGGGTGGGCTGTGAGCTGAGACAAACGTCACACAACACAACATATATTGCATACTCCACACACACAATTAGCTAGGTCAAAGATGACCTCTAGACATCACACACATCAGCATATTTTCTATAATACCCTGTACTTCTTCTTAAACCCATAACATCGGTTTGGTAAGGTTGAAATTCTTTCAGAGATCCATCCCATTTCATTGGCCCCTTCTCAGCTTGTATGGACGCATTCTCAGGAGTTTGGAATGGGACCCCTGACCCAGGTGGTCCATACTTCCTACACCTAGGGCACGTGGCGAAGCGTGCAGAGTACACTTCAAAATCACGTCTTGTGGTCCTATATGGATTATGCTTACTGACTTTTTGACTGGAACTGGATAGACAGAATCTCGCGATGTGGCCAAATAGTCCACATAAGTGACATTTTATCTTAGTTAAAGTGGTACAACATCTCTTAACAAAAGGCTTTGTTTTAGACAACTGAGAATATGGGATGGCCTCTTCTGGATTAGTAGTTTTTACCTGCGGCTTACAAAATATAGGGGCAATTTTTAAATAGCTCTTACCTTCCTGGGATTTATTCCTGTTGATACATACCTTAGGTGTGGAGGATGTCCCCCTGAATTCAGACCTACCCAAATCAGTTACCTTGTTATCTTCTCTATCTGAAAACTGATCCAAGGGCTCCTGGCAGCTGACAGATAATGGTTTCACCCCACCTTCTGCATCCTTCAGTCTCTTTCCCAACTGATGAACGTCCTCCTGTAATCTTTTGTTTTCTAGTACTAATTGCTGGTGGTTAGCCTCAGAATTTGACCTAGAAGCTTCTAAGGTCCTGATGTTACCTTTGGTTATTTCTAGCTCTTCTTTTAGGGATGTGTTTTGCACTTTCAAATGTTCATACTGTTTCGCTAACCACCTGGCTGCAAAGATTAGCTGCGGTTTTCCCGTGCGCTTATTACAGCTTCTTTCAGTGAAATTTAATTCCACATCCTCTCCCGTCAGCGGGACAGAAAGTGTCCCTTCTGACTGGAGACTTTCCTCCCTTAATGCCAGCATGGCCATTTCCTCTCCATGTCGTGGCGGCCTACTGTGTCTTGGAGCTGTACACTCCTTCTTGAAGTGTCCGGGTCTGTGGCAGTTGAAGCAACCTGGTTTCCCTTTTGGTTTTTGGCCAAGATCTGCACTGTCCAACTGATCAGTGACAATGCAGATCCTTTGAGGTTTCTGTGACTCCCAATCTGCTATATTCCTTTCAGTAGCAGTTGCAAGTGACAACAAAGAGGAGAGGGGCTTATCTCTCCAGTCTGGATTTGCAGTCATCAATTTTTCTCTGATGTTTCCTCTCAACCCAGACATGAAGCTATGTATCAATACGGATGATAGGGCACTGTTAGTAATGTCCTCCCCAGCCGTTTCCACGGCTTGTTTAAAGTGATTATAGTATGTCATACAATCTTCCTGTGAACCTTGGATCATTCCTGACACCTTGGTCCAAGACTGGGGACAATAGACTGTTTTAATCAACTGCGTCAATTGCTTAGTGAGTATATCTCCTAGATGGCTGGAGTCAACATACAGGGTCCGTGGAATATAAGTTTTACTGAGGATTTCATCCAAGTCCCCATCTCCACAAACCCTTTTCATTATTTGAAGCATATCACCCCAGTTTGCATTGTAGTTGCCTGGATGTCTAGCAGCTCTTTGGCAAATTTAATGGGATCTGTCCCTGGATGGGGGATAACACTAAGAAATCCTTTCATCTCAGAGGGAGTCCACGGCACGTGATGTGTCATCTTTCCTGTGGATCTCCCACTGCTGTCATAAACCACCTGTTCTCTTACAGGATAGACAGATACGTCATCTGAAAAAGATATCAGTTGTGGATTGGTCTTTTGGGATTCTGTCACAGAATCCCAATAAGACTGTGGAAGATTGTTGCTGCCAGGTGGGGGCACTTTATCCAATTGCAAAGTGCCCTGAAGGGTGGCATTAACAGTCCCATGATACACCGGTGTGCCCACATTGGGTGATATCCTTTCACCCTTAGAGTGACACCACACAGGTCCTTGTTGTGGGGTGCTAGTTACTTGAGAGTATAAAGGTACATAGGCTGTGTACTCTGTAGCAGAACTGCCAGTATTGCTTACAGCAGCAGGATTGCTAGTTAACTGCCGTTTAGGGGAGAATGCTGGCTCGCAGCCCGTAAATGGGGGATTACTATATTCGGAAGGTTCTTCCGTCAGAGGGGAAGAAAGTTTCCCTTTTGATGGTATCTGGTCTCTGGAACTAGGGAGTCTTTTCTCCCCTGATTCCAGCATCCCCCCCCCTCCCCCTGGTTTGTTGTGCTATCTCTTTCCTGTGGTTTCAATGCTTCACAGGAAGAGTTTTTCTGTGATTCATTGGGGTTTTCACTGGGGTGTTAAACTTGGCAGCAAGCTGTAGCTTCCCCTTCTTTTCATCTGTTGATGGATGACAACTCCTATCTCTTTCTGAGTATCTGGCCAACAAGGACCGGGCGATTGTATAAGGCCCCAATCCTGGCCATTTCTCATCATCCCCCTGTTCATCACTGTCACTACTTTGGGGATGTGGCTCTAGTGGCTGTCCCTGCTGGTCACTACTCCGCAGCATCATGTGATGCGTTTTCTCCTTAACTCCCACAGTAAAAATATTCACATCATCAGTTCTATTCATGGATTCTACCATCCACGTGCTCCACGCATCTCTTTCATTTGTTCGTGTCATCTTCCCGCAGTGATTGTACCACAGGGCTTCCCAAGCTTTTGGCTTAAAAGTACCTCTTTTAGAATACTTTTTCCCAGTCCAGCGATCCCAATCTTGAATATATTTTACAACCCAAGGCCCATATTTATCTATCATCTCTTCCCTCGTGGTCAAGTGGTAGGGTTCCCAACGGTTAGATGCCCTCTTTGAAGCGATTTGATTTTCCATCCTTTACGGACTCCGGACCTTGAACTGATTCCCCCAACCTTTCTATAGGTTGCCTTTACTCCAGAGGTAGCTACTCTCTGGCCAAGAATTGGGTTCACAGGTACCGCCCCTGTCACCATTGCCGCTTTTTTTCACTACTTGCCAGACCAATTCCCTGTCCTGGCTATAGTCCTTCAAAAAAATAGCCTGGAGATTTCCCAAACTAAATAATAGTTTAATTCCCCCCCCCCCCCCCCCCCCCGTGGACTTTTCTGAAGTACTCTAAAAGAAATGCTTAACGAAAGGCTTTTACTTCTGTTATATCAAGAATTATTAGCACAAACTTGGATAATCAGGACCCTATGCTTGCTTGTAGTACAGGAGGCAGTTAACTGATGTACCCCTAATTGCAATATGGTTTGTATATGTTACATTATAGCCACTGTTCCCAGGTTTACTTACGAAGCTTACATTTCCCCGTTAGTAATTGTAAAGAAGAAAGATTCATGCCTAAGATCATTCAGTGTGATTTAGTCTCCGCTTTCACTGATGCAATTTTTTTTTTCATGCGACTTTGGACACAAAGTCACATTACAAGTCACAGCCCATCGATTTCAATAGCACCCGTTCCAATCTTTGCTACTCAATGCTGCAGCAACTCTGAAAGGGTACCGGCACCACTCTGATGCGACTCTGGATCAAAGTTGCATTCAAAGCCACAACACAGTTGCATTAAAGTCGCACCTCAGTCACACTCATTCATGCGACCTTAGAGCTGCATTAGTGGAAACGTAGCTCTATGCCCACTGTGCGTTTCAATCACAATGATTGGCCTAATCTCATTCAAAGGGTCAACTGAAATTTGTTTTTTGGCAGAGAGCACATATCCTTTTCCTCTCATCATTCGCACTTACAATTTCATTTTATATATATAGACAATACTCAAAATCAGTCTCATCAAATTTTTCACATAGACAAAAGGTAAAAAAAAGGAAAGTTCTGAGAAGTTTTTTTTAGTCTGGGTATTCAGATGGGAGACAGGTAAACACAACACCAGCTCTGTCTTCCATACAAATCGCATTCACCCCAACATTAAACTTCCTCACACAAGGAGGCACCATCTGATATGGAGATTTTTATACCTACCTCACTTATGTGGAGTGATTAAACCTTTTCCTATATAAGAATTAAAATCGAACGATAACAGTGCAAAAAGATAAACATTTACATTTATTTATACAGAAAAGGAACGTTAGAGAATACAGCGTGGAGGATACAACCGTAAAACAGAGACCAATGATACAAAATATTGCTATAATGGTCATACACATGCTAGCTAGAGATTAATAATATATTAAGGCAAAATCCTACAGTAGAAAAGGTTAAAGAAAAGAAAAGAGACAGAAGATAATAGGGATACATTGTATAGAGAAGTCTTATGTAACCATCCTTCATCTAGACCGTCAGCACAAGAGAATGGGCAGTGATCCATGTTGCAATATATACACATTTGTAAACCCCCCCCCCTCCTTCCGTATGCTAAGGTATTGCCACATTCTTTCAAGGGTGGGGGGTTGCACATAACACTTGGCCAACTGGAGTTCTTTACATGTCATAAACCCCTCTCTGCCCAACCCTATTTAAGTAAAATAAGTTTGGTAACACTACTGCTCCCAGTCAGCCTCACAACCCCCAAGTGATTCCCTCCAGGCAAGGGACAGTACATCTATAAACCAGGTGGTAAACTGACACTATAAACAGAGCTTAACCCAGAGCTGTTTTATGATGTCAGCTGTTCTCAGAATGTCCAGGCAATTTCCTGACACACTGCTTTAAGTCATATTGCATGTCCATTTATGAATGTTGATTATCATTGAAGGAAAAAATCATAGGTCTCACATTTCCACATCAGGGATCAGACTCTGAAGCCGCCAGCTAATCAGTAAGTATGGAACCACCAGTTTTGGCCTCGTGCTTTTGTCCCTATCATAACTTATACTTCAATATATTTTGCTTGTCCTTTTCAGACCCCAGATGTACACATCAGCCCCTGATGATGCGAGTAGAGCTCGCGAAACACGTCGGGTTAGAGATGTAATATGTACATCTGTACTATCAATACTTTGTGATATTTTATCAATATGGCTATGGTTAGAAGACTTTTATGCTATGTTGCTGCTCTTATGTAACTGTTATTTATAATCATGTTTCATATTGGATGATGTTTATACTAATTAAATTTGTTATCTCTTTATACATATTGTTGACCTTGTGATCATCATGGACACCTCACTCAAAGTCCCACGGGCGAATGTTTGTTTCTGCATATAGTATAGGGATGGAGGTGTTCTATGTTAGGGAGCAGTTTGTAGACTTTTTCCCTTCTTTTGGCTGAAGGGGAACAAACTCCCAAAAACTCCCACACTTGTGTAAAAGCCTTCCCAGAAGAAAAGAGGATGTTATTGCTGCGAATGAGAGGAAATCTATATGAACGCCAATGGTTTTGGAATGGGATGTACAGCAAGCTCATACAGTATAGCTGTGATGGTTGGGTGTACAAACTTTTAATGTATTGTGCTTAAGTTTCACTCTATACAGACAATTTAGAACAGGAATATGCAATCAGCGGACCTCCAGCTGTTGCAAAACTACAAGTCCCATCATGCCTCTGCCTCTGGGTGTCATGCTTGTAGCTGTCAGAGTCTTGCTATGCCTTATGGGACTTGTAGTTCTGCAACAGCTGGAGGTCCGCTAATTGCATATCCCTGATTTAGAATATAGATTTTCTCAAAGTGGGAGTGTGTTCCTAAAGAAGGGCCTGACGCATTTTGCCCATTCAGGGCCGAGTAAAGGGGAAATTTTATAACACACTCTGATACTTTCCCCCGCCATGCTCCCTCACCAATCGATTCTTCTGTTGGCACCATTGGAAATACCCAGTACTTCTAGATATGGGGGAGTATGTGACCCAGGTTGGCCAGTTACCA
Organism: Lithobates clamitans; assembly: GCA_037952925.1. Lineage (NCBI taxonomy): Eukaryota > Metazoa > Chordata > Amphibia > Anura > Ranidae > Lithobates > Lithobates clamitans. Next base: position 556,666 of record JBBGZY010000837.1, read on the forward strand.
GAATATAACCCTGTCACATGAAGGATCGATTCATTTTTCCCCATTGAGAATGTCATATGTGACAAAACGCGTATGAGGAGGTAACGTGCTGACGTCACCACGCCATCTCATTGAGAAGGACGGGAGTTTGAATTGTAGCTGGCCGGCTTCGTTTTCCTGTGTTTTTAAAGACATTATAAATGTAAGTGTGACTTTTATTGATCTAAATAAATCGGGATAGAGACAATATTATGCTATGGCACCATTGGAAATACCCAAAACTTCTATGTATGGGGGAGTATGTGATCCAGGATGGCCAGTTACCAGAATATAACCCTGTCACATGGAGGATTGGTTCATTTTTTTTGCAGCCATCCAGCAAAGGTGCTAACTGCACACATATAGACACTAGAAAACACCCACAAAATATAATTGAGAAAACATGGACCATCATTTATTTAAAAATGTGACAACTACATAAAAACTTTCATCCATTCATAACAGCACCCTATTGATATATATTAGTAATAGTTTTTACTTTATTGGGTGGCTTTGGTATAGCTTGTAGCAGTTAGCCATATTCAATTGGGCTTGTTCAGCAACGTTGAAGACATTTTGCAGCTTATCCAAACCCATTTTGCAGTTCTAAATAAAAACCTACCCACATAGCCCAGTGTCACGGTCAGGCTCAGAGACCAGTAGTTATAGCCGTAGAGTAGGGTTGCCACAGCACAGTGGTGTAGCGCTTAGCACTTTCGCCAAGCAGCAAAAAAAGTCACTGGTATGTTCTTGACACTCATTACGTTACATTAGTGATGTTTCAACGTACTGATGACACTTCAAAATAGGACGTTCAATTCTCCGGCGCCGCCATTTGGTCAACTTCTGTACTGTTGTCTGATCTTTTGCATTAGTTCTGAGCATGCGTGTTTGTACTCTGCACCAAAGTCTGATGGTTTTGCATACACACGATCGGACTTGCCGACGTCAGACTTTTGTTGACGCCAAGTTTGTCTGTTCGCACAGCCAACATTTGTCCGATGAAAACCGAAAAAGTTTGTCCGATGGAGCGTACACACGGTCGGATGTTGCCTTAAAACAGCTAATTTGCATGTATGTTGTCAAAAAGTCCGATCGTGTGTATGGGCCTTAAAAGTTTAACTTTTAGAGGACAATAGCTTTAAATTGTCTAAGTTGTACCAAAATGTCTAAGGTCTAGAAACATGGGGTCAAATGGAGGGTCACTAGAAGTAAATAAGAATTCAACTAGTTCAATTAGTGTTTAGTTCAAGTGTGTATACATAAAGATAATTAAAGTGGTTGTAAACCCTTTTAAGTGACTTTTCTCTATAGGTAAGCCTAGAATAAGGCTTACCTATAGGTAGTGGAAATACTGTATCTCCTAAGCATGCGCAGTTTAGGAGATATTACACTTGTAGTGCGCCAATGTCATCATCGGCGCATGTGCTGTGAAGAAACGGACCACCGTGCCGTTTTTCCCCCAGCGTGTGCCGTGACTGATGGCTCCCGTGCGCATGCACGGGAGTGACATCACGCGGCTCCGGCGGCTCTGGCCAGTCACAGAGCCGGAGTCTGCGGCCCCGGAAGGAAGAGGGGCGAAGATGGACGCGGCCTGCACAGGGGACAGCGCAGGCTTCGTTTGCAGGTAAGTGTCATATAACGGGCTAGTATGCGATGCATACTAGCCCATTATGCTTTTGATTTGCAGGCCTTGTGGGGAGCAAAAGAGGAAGTAAAACCCATTGGGGTTTACTTCCTCTTTAAAAAGAAAAAGTGAGGTGGAGAGTCTAGTTGGTCCAGTAAATTATTAGCTGTTGCCTCAAAAAAAACACTTGGAGTATCGTAAAAGATACATGTATTGTTGGACCTCCTCTCTACTATAATTGCTCTCAAGATAGTCTTTCCATTGGAGAGGGAAAATGTAGTGCTGATAATAAAGCAGAACTCCAACCAAAAGGGGAAGCTCCACTTATTTGACTCCTTCCTCCCTGCCACATTTGAAATCTTGTGGGTTGGGTTCCTGGTTTTAACTGGTGCTGCAATTAGGTGAGCCAACTGGAAGTTTGCCCCCCCCCCCCGCAGCCGGTCCATTTAGAAAGTGCAGCGCGATTCATGCATGTGCAATAGGAAACTGGCCGTGAAGCCGGAAAGGCTTCACTGCTGGTTTCCCTTAGCCAGGATGGCGGCGCCAGCACCTGAGGGCCGATTCAGGAATAACTGCTGGATACCTGGACAGTTAAATGCCCTAATAGTAAAACTCAGCAGCTACAGTATTTGCATCTGCTTTTTTTTTTTTGGGGGGGGGGGGGGACGGAGCTCCCCTTTAAAGTGATACTAAACATACACTATTTTATTTACATTGTCTCTTTTATTTTTGTATGTGGATGATGGCACTGTAATCATTTTAATTTTAAAAAAAACCTTTTTCCTAATTGATGTACAGCTATCCCATGACTCAGCTCTTTCACAGCCTGTCTGTAGGGAAACAGTGGCAGGAGGAGCTTCTAGTACTCTGCTGCTGGTCACATGTTTAAAATAAAAATAAAATAGCCTTTGGAATACAGAGTAAAAATAAATCATTAATATAAATAAACAGTTTTTAAACATCATACAAATATAGATTTGAAATGAAATCTTTCATTTTTTATTTGTCCAATCAAATGATGTAAAGAAATCCTGGCAATCATGTCCCAGGGATGGTAGATGACTATACACCCATGTCATTGGTTGGCATAGCGTGGCTCTGATTGGTGAGCTTCCTTTAGCCTGGTTAAGGACTGGCTACATCTCCAATCCCTATACTTTGCATAAATCAGCCCCCTTTAATGCAAATCCTTGTGACTATTCTGTGCGGATTAACTTGAATTTTCCCGTGAAGTTATGTATTGATTACGGGTTGGCCTCCCTTCATTGCCTATCCCAGCATGGGATCCTTTGAAGTGAGTATGTGTAAAACAATGAGGTTTGGATCCCATTGATTGTATACACAAGCCTAGGCACCAACTTGTCTGGTCCACCAGAGATTTCTGTGAAGATAATATGTTCCGGCCTACATAGATACAAGCTAAATGAAATATATTCATAATTACAATAGTTTACAGCTATTAATGGAGATTTTACATAAACTCATAAGGCAACACCCAAGTGCACCTTTCATTGTGATAATAAAAGATGTGCCCTTACCAGATATCTAGACTCCACAATTTAGGAGTCTATTCAGACATGAATTCACACTTTATGAGGGATCTATCCACTGGATATAAACAAAGATGACATTGAGGCCACCAACCATGCTGGTTCCTCCCTCTCTCTCACGGATGTTGTATAAAGAAAAAAGCTCCTAAATTGTGGAGTCTAGATATCTGGTAAGGGAACATCTTTTATTATCACACTGAAAGGTGCACTTGGGTGTATAGTCATCTACCATCCTTGGGACACGATTGCCAGGATTTCTTCACATCATTTGATTGGACACTTTCATGGACTTATCACTGATATTTTTATTTCTTTGTATCTTATTTTCTTTCACATAGCGCGGCAATTTTTACATTTTTAATGTATTTGCACAAAGTGTTCTGTTGTGTGATTGCCAGCTGCTTTCTTGATCACTTATCATCACCTGCACAATATACTATAGTTTATTATTTTTTGGCAATAACATGGTGTGGGTGGATCTCTGCCAGTCACAGGCTGTGTCATGCCCCTGCAGCCTGTGTATTTGAATTACAGGGAGGTGAAGCCTCTAATTTATATAGAATATCCCATCCACATTGTGTTTAGCTGGTTAGTGGGCATGGAGGAGGAAGGAGGGAGTGAGCTGTCATTTACCGCTGTGTATACATCCACATGTGTGACTCTATAGTCACATGGGCCGCTCAGATGTGATCGAGAGGAAATGCTCAGCATAGAAACTCACTGAAAACCGAGCATGTGCAGAGCTGCCAACACTGCTCTGCAAAATCCCTAGCTGAATTGGAGACATGGACAGAAGGGGGCGATAGAGAGCAGCAGGGTCAACCAGTTTTTTTTTTTGCAGAATACAGAAAAGGAATCTCATAGCGACTGAGTGAGCATGAACAGCATGGAATATTCCATTTATTGAAAAGAAGTGAGGGGAGTGTTACAGAAAAAATTTAATGACAACTAATTAAACATAAAATCCAAGTAAATCAAGTAATAACTAGTGCGGTATAATCATAAAATCAAAAAGAATAGAATCAATAGTGCGCACTTGTAAAACATATGAAATAAATATAAATGCCAGTCAAGTGATGACTCATATGAAAAAGTTGAAAAAGTCTGTATCAGACAAAAAAAAGATCCCCTGATGAAGTCACGTGACGTGACGATACACGCCGGGATTGAAGCACTGGGTACACACAGAGCCTGACAGTAGGAGACGAGCTTTGCGCTTGTGGATGTTTTATCTCATACAGCTTCTTATATGTGAGTTTGTTTTTTAAAGTTTTTCTATCAATAAATTGGCTTTTTATATATGGGATTACGCTATCTGCTTTATCTCTTCATGTTTACATTAACATCAACCGAGTCCATCTGACAAACACTGGGGAGCAGGCGCTGGCCGAAGTTTCCACACTGAGGGCATACGAACTCGGCGTTCGTTGGATTGATGCCTATGCTCCTTTTATAAAAGTGAGTGCATTACTGTTTGATCCGCCCCTGTCCCACTGTGTTTGTCGCAGAATCACGCTATATACATTTTTTTATGTTTCTCCGTATGAACCTAAACATCCATCACTGGGACCGTCCAAGCAATACACAGGAGATTGTTTTACCTTTGCATCAACCATCCTCACCTGTGGTCTGTGACCAACATATGCTGTACACTTTACAGCAGTAAGGCGAGCTGCTTGCAGACATAACGGTGTCATCACTGAAGATTGCATTTGGTACACGTGTGCTTTCTGGTGGAGGGAATGATCCTTTTTTTTTTGTCTGATACAGACTTTTTTCAACTTTTTCTTATTATCACATGGACCTTTTGCCACTTTTATAATTTATTCTTTTGGACTCATTTTTGTATGTTTTCATATGAGTCATCACTTGACTGGCATTTATATTTATTTCATATGTTTTACACGTGCACACTATTGATTCTATTCTTTTTGATTGTATGATTATACTGCACTAGTTATTACTTGATTTACTTGGATTTTATGTTTAATTAGTTGTCATTACCACTTCAGTTTCCACTAGTATTTTTTTTGTAACACTCCCCTCACCTCTTTTCATATTCTCACAGCGCAAACACCATCACTATTCTATTCTTTTTTTTTTCTGTCTGGATCAGAATCACAGGTATTTGCAGCAGTGACCCTTTAGTTTAAACTTCTAGACAGCGCGGGAGTCATTTATTTATACATTCCATTTATTGATAGTTTTTTATGATGTCGGTTTAGTGGCACTTTAAATCCTGCAACCAACCTCTTAAAATATCTTTAACATTAAGATCAGTTTAATGTGACTAACTACCATAACTTGGATAAATGAGACTCTTCACAGATATGTGGCTTTGTTCTTTCATAGGTAATACAGCTAATGATTACTGCATGTCCTTCAACTGTGCGGAATTCTTAGGTCACATGCTTCTAATCAAGAAGGACTATGATGCAGAAACTTACTGCACATTGGAATTGAATATAAAAGTTGGAGACACTATTACCTGCCCATCCGGTGCTACCGCCACAGTTATAAACAGCTCCTATGTGCTGCTCAAGACTCAAGAAACGCACAACTTTCTGATGGAATATGGCATAGATAATAAGACACATGGGGATGTCTGCAGATCGATAAGAGCAGGTAAAATTCATCTGAAGCTTTATATACAGTAGATCTTGTCAGCCAAGTTCCCTTTTTATGAATGGTCAGGTTTGAGTGTATGTCTACATTTCTCTCATCACTGGCACTACGGTCCAATAAGGGCCTCATCCACCATCAAGAGTGTCCACCATCCCAGCTTTGTGTGAATAGTTTCTAATCTGTAATGCCTATTCTTGTTTCATCCTGAAATATCCCCATTACACTTTTCATTTCAATGATTGTCTTCCTTTGGGTTTAGGTAACAGAAATTACCTTGGCAAAGGTCATTTTCATCCAACCAGTTGACATGGCCTGCACACCCGAGCCTGCCTTAAAGCCTTTTGCCACGTACACATGGACATTCCGACAACAAAATCCTGGATTTTTTTTCCGACGGATGTTGGCTCAAACTTGTCTTGCATACACACGGTCGCACAAATTTTGTCGGAAATGTCGAACGTCAAGAACGCGGTGACGTACAGCAAGTATGACGAGCCGAGAAAAATTAAGTTCAACAGCCAGTGCGTCTCTTCTGCTTGTTTCCGAGCATGCGTGGAATTTTGTGCGTCGGAATTGTCTACACACGCTTGAAATTTCCGGCAAAGGATTTTGTTGTCTGAAAATGTGAGATCAAGCTCTCAAATTTTTGTTGTCGGAAATTCTGACAACAGATGTCCGATGGAGCCTACACACAGTCGGAATTTCCAACAACATGCTCCCATCGAACATTTGTTGTCGGAAATTCCGAGCGTGTGTACGCGGCATAAAAGTAGAAATAAAGGGAAAATTTTTTTTTTTCATTTTGGATAGAGTAAGGGAGGGTTATTGTAACGGATCCCCGTCACACTCCGTTTGAGTGCTTCCGTCAGTACACTGCTTCCTCCAATCTGGACCTTCAGATATCAGATTTTACAGCCGAATATTGTAACCAAGATCCAGACAAGACCAGCTCAGTTACACAGCTTGAACATGGACTGTTTATTTTGAGATCTCACGCATATATATACACCAGAATAACAATACAATCTGTAACCAGAAACCTAATTAACATGAGCTAATTAACTAATCGTTTAGACAGCCTAGGTGACTCAGAGGCATGACCTTATAGGACAGACTTGCTGTCTTTTAGCTCAGAAGACATAATCAACATTATCATAAATATAAACACAGCAAACCTTCTCACAATAGCAGAAGCTAATTACAATTAACAATACAAACGGTGATCTCCCCCCTCCTCAGCCTAATAGGCAACAAACTATAGTAGGAGTAGACTGTCCGGCTCCCACCCAGTTCTATAGGCCTGTGATCAGCTCTTTATATAAATCCTGGGAGATATTGTGGATAAATATTACTGTTATATTTAATTAACCACCTTCTCATTGTCCATTAAACAGTTGTCTATCATTGTTAGGGATGAGCTTCGTGTTCAAGTCGAACCCATGTTCGACTCGAACATCGTCTGTTCACCCGTTTGCCGAATTGCGAACGATATGGGCCGTTCGCACCAAATTCATGTGGCGCGCCATGGCCCATAATTCACTGCGGCATCGCAGTGCATTGCTGGCTGATGATTGGCCAAGCATGCAGTATGACCCGCATGCTTGGCCAATCACAGCGCCGTCTGTAGAGAGAGCTGTAATTGGCCAAAGCCAGGGCGGCTTTGGCCAATTATGGCTCAGGGGGTTTAGTACACACCCCACACTATATAAGGCCGCCTGCACGGCGGCCCTGTGCAGTGTGTGTTCCAGCGTTGAGAGACAGAGACAGAGAGACAGTGTCATTTGATTTAAGTTAGATAGATTAGGCAGTACAGTCAGTGAGTTAGCTGCTCTTACAGTGTATTGTGTATATATATGCATCAGAGGTGTTGTAAAAAAAAAAAAAAAAAAATATATATATATATATATATATATATATATATACATACACTGTATTCAGTTTAGCTAGATCTGTTCCTGTTATTATCTTCCTACTGACAGGCAGGCTTGTGTTGTTACAGTATTTACAGCTACCTGAAGAAAATTGCTGGTGTTCTTCTGATCCTATTAGTACCACAGTCAGGCAGCTAGACTATTTACAGTTAGTGAAGTGCATCCTCCTCACAGTGTTCAGCTAAAGCTACAAGTTAGTTTAGTGTGACCTCTGCACAGTGTTCAGCTAAAGCTACAAGTTAGTGTAGTGCGTCCTCCTCACAGTGTTCAGCTAAAGCTACAAGTTAGTGTAGTGCGTCCTCCTCACAGTGTTCATCTAAAGCTACAAGTTAGTGTAGTGCATCCTTCTCACAGTGTTCATCTAAAGCTACAGGTTAGTGTAGTGCACAGTGTTCAGCTAAAGCTACAAGTTAGTGTAGTGCGTCCTCTGAACAGTGGTCAGCTAAAGCTACAAGTTAGTGTAGTGCACATTGTTCAGCTAAAGCTACAAGTTAGTGTAGTGCGTCCTCCTCACAGTGTTCAGCTAAAGCTACAAGTTAGTGTAGTGCGTCCTCCTCACAGTGTTCAGTTAAAGCTACAAGTTAGTGTAGTGCGTCCTCCTCACAGTGTTCAGCTAAAGCTACAATTTAGTGTAGTGCGTCCTCCTCACAGTGTTCAGCTAAGGCTACAAGTTAGTGTAGTGCGTCCTCCTCACAGTGTTCAGCTAAAGCTACAAGTCAGTGTAGTGCGTCCTCCTCACAGTGTTCAGCTAAAGCTACAAGTTAGTGTAGTGCGACCTCTGCACAGTGTTCAACTAAAGCTACCTATAGAAGGTTGGTGGTGTTTTCCTGATCCTATCACTACCGCAGGCAGCTACATTATTTTAACGTTAGTGTAGTGCATCCTCTGCACAGTGTTCAGCTAAAGCTATCTGTAGAAGGTTGGTGGTGTTTTCCTGATCCTATCACTACCGCAGGCAGCTACATTATTTACACGTTAGTCTAGTGCGACCTCTGCACAGTGTTCAGCTAAAGCTACCTGTAGAAGGTTGGTGGTGTTTCCCTGATCCTATCACTACCGCAGGCAGCTACATTATTTTAACGTTGGTGTAGTGCAGTGTTCAGCTAAAGCTACAAGTTACTGTAGTGCGACCTCTGCACAGTGTTCATCTAAAGCTACCTGTAGAAGATTGGTGGTGTTCTCATACTACAGGCAGTCAGTTGATTTTGCTAGCTGCAGTATCAGTATATATTTATATATATATGTATATATCCCAGCTTAGTGCAGCTACATCTCACTGCAGGCCATTAGTATGTCTGGAAGGCCAACAAGGAGAGGCAGACAGTCACAAGCCAATAAAAGAGGGAAAGCAGGCTCTGTGTCTAGAGGCAACAGTGCTGGTCGTGGAGACGGTGCATCCTCATCAGCACGTGGCCATGGGAGACACTTGGCTTTTTTTCGGCAGCTGGCCGTGTTGAGCCGCAACATGCGGAAGACTTGGTCGAGTGGATGACCAAGCTGTCCTCATCCTCCTCATCCTCTATCACCCATGCTCAGGGTACTTTGTCTGGCAAAGCAGCTGCCAACGCGGCCTCTTCCCTCGGCTCAATGGCATCAGTGACTCCTTCCCTAGCCCCACCATGTCTCCTGAGGAGTCCCTCGAACTGTTTGACCACAGTGTTGGGTACATGCTCCAGGAGGATGCCCAGCTTTTAGCAGGCTCTGATGGTGATACTAAGCTAGATGAAGGCAGTAACGTGAGCACGGACAGAGGGGTGCCCAAGAAGGACAGCAATCTGGCAGTCATGCTCCCCCTGCTGCAGCATACTGCCAGGTTTGCTCCAGTGATGAGGAGGGAGAGGATGATGAGGCCACTGACTCAACGTGGGTGTCTGATATGAGAGAGGAGGAGGAGGAGGAAGAAGAGGCACATCACCAAGGAGGCAGGATGCCCTCCAGGGGCCATCCTAAGGGCAGCACACTGACTGCATCACACCGCAAAGCTCCGCATGTGCAGGGCGCTGCTGTCTTTGCGCGTTATTCCAAAAGTTCTTTGGTGTGGGCCTTTTTTGAGACGAGTGCATCAGAACGCACCGCTGCTATTTGCAACATATGTCTCAAGCGTATCTCGCGTGGCCAAAACATATCCCGCTTGGGAACCACATGCTTGACCAGACATATGTTGACCTGCCATGCAATTCGTTGGCAAGCGTATCTAAAAGACCCACACCAAAGAACAAATAAGGACCTCTCCTTGCTTCTCATCAGCTGAGATCTCCAACCCCACTATACCTTCAGTCCTCTCTGAGACCTGCACTGAGAGGAAAGAAGGTGTAGAATTAGGTGTGTCACAGCCAAGTATTTGTGGGCAATCTGCTTTCGGTACACCGACGTCAGATTGTACTAGGCAAATTTCCCTGCCCCAGCTGCTGCACCGCCGAAAGAAGTTCGCTCCCAGCCATCCACATGCCCAGTGGTTGAATGCTAGCTTGGCAAAGTTGCTAGCACTTCAACTGCTACCTTTTCAGTTGGTAGACTCTGCACCCTTCCGTGAGTTTGTGGAATGTGCGGTTCCTCAGTGGCAGGTACCTAAACACCACTTTTTCTCACAGGAGGCGATTCCGGCTCTCTACCGGCATGTGGAAGGCAATGTCCATGCCTCGCTGGACAGGGCGGTCAGCGGTAAGGTGCATGTTACCGCTGACTCATGGTCCAGCAGGCATGGACAGGTACGTTACCTCAGTTTCACCGCGCATTGGCTGACTCTGCTGGCAGCTGGGAAGGATGCAGGACAAGGTGCAGTAGTGTTGGAGGCTGTTCCGCCACCACACCTCCAAAATGCCACTACTAATGATTCTGACACACCTCTCTCCTCCACCCCCTCCTCTTCTTCTTCCTTCATGGCCTCTTCCTGTGCTTTGTCCTCGGAACCAGCGGTGCTCCGTAGGTGTTCAAAGGGCTACGCAAGTATGCAGGCCAAAAGATGCCATGCGGTGCTTGAGCTGGTGTGCTTGGGGGACAGGAGCCACACTGGGGCAGAGTTTCTGTCAGCTCTGCAGGGGCAGGTTCAGAGGTGGTTGACGCCAACTTAAGGCAGGAATGGTGGTTTGCGACAATGGCACCAACCTCCTCTCCGCCCTCCGACAGGGACAACTGACCCATGTGCCCTGTTTGGCTCATGTCCTTAACTTGGTGGTGCAGCGGTTCTTGGGCAGGTACCCGGGCTTACAGGATGTCCTAAGGCAGGCCAGGAAAGTCTGTGTGCATTTGCGCCGGTCATATAATGCGAGTGCTCGGCTGCTAGACCTCCAAAAGGAACCTGCCCAAGAACCGCCTAATCTGTGACATGCCCACCAGGTGGAACTCAATGTTGGCCATGCTGCAGCGGCTGCACATGCAGGAGAGGGCCATCAATGAGTACCTGTGCAACTATGGCACCAGGACAGGGTCAGGGGAGCTTGTTTTTTTTCCCCACGCCAGTGGGCCATGATCAGGGATGCATGCACTGTCCTGTCACCATTTGAGGAGGCCACGAGGATGGTGAGCAGTGACAGTGCATGCATCAGTGACACTGTGCCCCTTATCCACCTGTTGGAGTACATGCTGCGTGGAATAATGGATAGGGCACTTGAGGCAGAACAGAGGCAGGAAGAGGAGGACTTTCTTAGCTCTCAAGGCCCCCTTTATCCAGACAGTGTTCCTTCGTGCCCGCCGATCACACAGGAAGAGGAGGAGGAGGAGGATTGTGTCAGTATGGAGGTGGAGCCTGGCACTCAGCATTAGCAGCAGTCTTTAAGGGATCATTTACAGTCCCAAGAAACACATGGACTTGTACGTGGATGGGAGGAGGTGGCTGCGGATCATGTCGTCCTTAGTGACCCAGAGGACTCCGGAACGAATGCATCAGCAAACCTAAGCTGCATGGCCTCCCTGATCCTGCAAAGCCTGCGGAAGGAACCTCGTATTTGTTGTATCAAGGAGGAGGATCAATACTGGCTGGCAACCCTCCTTGATCCACGTTACAAGGGTAAGGTTGCGGACCTTATCTTGCCGTCGCAGAGGGAGCAGAGGATAAAACATCTTCAGGAGGCCTTACAGAAAGGTCTGTGCAACGCGTTCCCAGAGACTGGGAGGTTACAAACTCCTGTTTCTGGACAACGTGTTGCTGAGGCTTCGGTCAGTCAAAGAAGGAGCGGTGGAGAAGGTGGCCGTCTGACCGATGCGTTCAGACAATTTTTTAGTCCGCAGCCCCAAGGTATGATCGGTTCCAGCAACCATCGCCAGCGTCTGTTTTACATGGTGCAGGAATACCTAGGGGCAAGATCTGACTTGGACACCTTTCCCACCGAAAATCCTTTTGGGTTACTGGGTCTTGAGGATGGATCACTGGCCAGAGCTTGCACAGTATGCAATTGAGCTACTGGCCTGTCCTGCATCCAGCGTTCTTTCGGAACGCACATTCAGTGCTGCTGGAGGCATTGTAACCGATCACAGGGTGCGTCTGTCCACCGACTCGGTCGATCGACTAACCTTCAAAAAAAAATGAATCAGTCTTGGATCACCACCAGCTACCAAGCACCTGATGCTGATGTAACCGAATAAATTTTTTTGAAATGTCAGATCCCTTCAAAGACTGCCTATGCTGATGCTGAGTGACTATCCTGTTATACTGAGTAATTATCCTCTTCCTCCTCAATGATCATGATCATAGCATTTTTGGTTCTGGGCGCCGCCAATCCCGCCACCAGTGCCTAAGGTCCAGTTTTTCAGCCCCTGTTTAAAAGGGGCATGTAATTACAATTTTTCATGTAATTCTTTGCAGCAGGGCTAGTTCCTGCGCTCCAACTAGAGTATCTGTGAGGCGTTGCAGTGTTGTGGCACCAGCACCAGTGTCTAAGGCCCAATTTTTCAGCCCCTGTTTAACCACTTAACCACTGGGCACTTAAACCCCCTTAATAACCAGACCAATTTTCAGCTTTTGGTGCTCTCACATTTTGAATGACAATTACTCAGCCATGCAACACTGTATCTATATGAAAATTTTGTCTTTTTTTTCACACAAATAGAGCTTTCTTTTGGTGGTATTTAATCACGACTGGGTTCTTTATTTTTTGCGCTATAAAAGAAAAAAGATCAAAAAATTTTTAAAAAAAAGCATTTTTCTTCATTTCTGTTATACAATTTTGCAAATTAGTAATTTTTCTTCATATATTTTGGCCAAAATTTATACCGCTACATATCTTTGGTAAAAATAACCCAAATCGGTGGATATTATTTGGTCTTTGTGAAAGTTATAGATAGTTAAGTACAAATACCCCCCAAATGACCCCTTTTTGGAAAGAAGACATTTCAAGGTATTTAGAAAGATGCATGGTGTTTTTGCATAATGCGAAAGATGAAGTTACGCCGAGTAAATAGATACCCAGCATGTCACCTTTCAAAATTGCACGTGCTTGTGGAATGGCGCCAAACTTCGCTACTCAAAAATCCCCATAGGCGATGTTTAAAAATTTTTTACTGGTTACATGTTTTGAGTTACAGAGGAGGTCTTGGTCTGGAATTATTGCTCTCGATCTAACGTTCGCGCCGATACCTCACAAGTGTGGTTTGAACACCGTTTTCATATGTGGGCGGGACTTGTGTATGCGTTCGCTTCTGCGTGCGAGCACACAGGGAGAGGGGCGCTTTAATTTTTTTTCCCATTATTATTGTTAATTTTACTTTTCTTTTGTTAGTTTGACATTAAAAAAAAAAAATGATCACTTTTATTCCTATTACAAGGAATGTAAACATCCCTTGTAATAGGAATATGGAATGATCGGTCCTCTTTACAGTGAGATATGGGGGTCAATAAGAAGCCTGAAAAAAAAAAAAAATGATCTCGGCTTCCCCATTCGTTTGAATGCAGAGGCCGGGCGTGACGTCATAACATCGCGCCCGGCCTCCGAACAATCATAGAGACTCCGGCGACCATCTGGTCCGCCAGAAATCTCTATGGTCACCATCCGGGGCCAGCGGATCTATTCTCTGACTCACCGATGGAAGCAGTGAGTCGGTAGAAGCACCGGAGGGGCGCTGGGAGGGGGGTTATTAGCTGTGGCCAATCACAGCTGATCACAACAAAACAAACTGAATTAATTGATTTAATTCAGTAACATGTTTGCTTATAGCAATGAAATTCACAGCTATAAGCAATCATATTGTGTAAAAAAAAAAATATGTGTATATTGATCACTTATCCAGAGTAGTTCAGTGTTACTATGGTAATGTTATATTGCTTTGGTCACAGTGTGTTAACAAAAAAAACAAAAAAAACAAAAATGTTCGTACTGTCACCAGTTTGTGTCCCTGGTCACCGCACTGGTGACAGTATGTAAGAAAAAAAATATTACATTTTTTTAAATGTTTTTATTTCTTCTTTTTCCAAAAAATGAAAGCAAAAAATTACAACTTCAAAAAACTCGCCATGCCTCTTACTAAATACCTTGGACTGTGTACTTTCCAAAAAAGGGGTCATTTGGGGGATATTTGTACTGTCCTGACGTTTTGGGGTCTCAAGAAATGAGTGCATCAGGATTGATCGATTTTCTGATATACTATTATCCCATAGTTTGTGGACTCTATAACTTTCCTACAGACTAAATAATATACACTGATTTGGGTTATTTTCACTAAAGAAATGGAGCAGAATACATTTTGGCCTAAATTTATGAAGAACAATTATTTATTTGCAATGTTTTTTATAACAGAAACAAAGAAAAACACGTTTTTTTATTATTATTTCTTTTTTTATTTGATCTTTCTTTGTTTATTTAGCAAAAAAAAAAAAAACAGTGGTGTTTAAATATCACCAAAAAAAAGCTCTATTTGCGAGAACAAAATGATAAAAATTCAGTTTGGGCACAGTGTTGCATGACCGCGCATTTGTCATTCAAAGCACAAAAGCGCTGAAAGCTGAAAAATGGCCTGGGCAGGAAGGGGGTAAAAGTGGATGGTATTGAAGGGGTTAAGCCTTTCTCCAGGCAAGTCGTTTTTTTTTTTTTCTTAACCCTACCCCAACTCCCTTTTGAGAACCCTTATTTTTTACCTACCTTGATCCTATTGAGAGAAAATCTTTCAAAGTGCAGGTGACATCACCCAACTTAGGGACCTTCAAGTGGTCTGGCCAATCGTATTCACTCCACAGACCATGTGTAGGAGAGTAGGGACAGATTGTAGTAAAGCTATTGGCTGATCATGTCTTAATGTGATTTTTTTTTTTTTTTTTATTGACAGGTTGTCCAAAAACTGATTATCCAAAGACTGAAAATAAAGAAAATAAAGAAATAAATAAAGATAATAAATACTGGTACTGGCTTCTATTATTTTTTTCTGTGCCGTTCATCATCTGCATTGTGACTGTCATTCGGTGAGTACAATACTTCATTTTCCAAACTTAACGCAGGTATACATATTAATGTACATATAAATGATGTTCATAAATAGAAGCACGCCATCAACGGTCATGATTCTAACAACCTAGCAGTGCAAATGAAAAGGACCCTATTTTTACCCAAATTAAAATGTGTTGTAAATTTTCCATGCACTCATTAACATTTACTTGTGCATGTCTAAACTGGCCCTGTCAAGTCATTAATAAATTCTCCTTGCCAACTCTCTTATAGAAGAGGTAGTATCAGGGCTTTTTTTTGCACACACAAGGGAACGCAGTTCTGGCACCTCCAGCACTAAATGTATGCAATGGCAAGGGTTTGCTGGGGGGTGTGCTGTAGGCAGGGCCGTGCTTCCGCTAGGCCGCCTAGGGCACACTGCTGCCTAGGGGGAGCAGCCACGGCCGCTGACTTCCCCATTAGCATGGCCAGGGAACACAAGGGGCCCTATACAGGGTTGGGGCTCTGACTGACTCTCCAGAGAAAGCAGCAGCCGTGGAGGACATCCGTCACAGCTACTGCAGAGGAGGTCAGTGGCAGCTCATCCTGTGAGGAGGGCGACAGTGGAGGAGGCAGGCACGAGGACTGCAGAGGAGGCTGGCACCAGGACAGTTGGGGTGGTGGAGGAGGCGGCCACCAGGAAAGTGGAGGAGGTGGGCACGAGGACAGCTGGGGAGGCACAGGAGGCAGGCACAAGGACAGCGGAGGAGGCGGGCATGAGGGCAGCTTGGGGGGGGAAGATGAGGTGGGCAAGAGGACAGCTAGGGAGGCAGATGAGGCGGGCAGGAAGACAGTGGAGGATTGCGGGCATGAGGATGGCTGAGGAGACGGGCACAAGGACAGAGGAGGAGATGCAGAAGGCAGGCATGAGTACAGAGGAGGAAGCAGGCACCATGCCTATGGACGTAGCTGCTGCCCTGGTGAGTCCGCTCTCTGATCCTGTTGTAGTCCCCCGTGCGGCCCTAGACAAGACTAACAACACCCGCACCCCCCCAACCCCCCCCGCTACCGAGGGGGGTGTTAGTCTTGCCTAAGGCGCAAAATAGTCAAGCACCGGCCCTGGCTGTAGCTCACTGGCTCTGTTGAGGTTGCTTGTGTAAATGAAGGCTTCCCTCTGGGTGGATACCCAAAATGTGATTCAAAATGTAAAAACCCAACAACAGACCAAATGGCGAGAGGCCAAGTAGCTTTAATGCTTCATATGATCACTTAAGATAACCTACACATTTCAGGGGCTTCAAACACTCCCTTCATCAGGGCTATAAAATAAATTCAAAGAATAAAACAAATGTATATAGAAAAATTCATAGTGTTAAATCAAATTAAATCAGAATCAAAATTATGTTACCTTTTCAAGTAAATTGATACATACCATCATTTGCTATTTCAATACGGTATAATTAGTTTTTGACACTGTAAATATCATACAAATAACTATAACTTTCCCTTTTATTTATTTTATAGCCCCCTTATGACTGAGGAGTATTTTGAGCACATGCTGACTGTTTTATTTGATCATATGATGGATCTTTAAAGCTACTTGGAGACGTCCGTCATTTTAACTGGTGCTCTTGTTGTGTTTTGGGGGGTTTTACCATAAAATAAACCTTTGCTTTCTTGCAGATGTGTGACATCTGATGGTGTCAGCTTCAACAGCTGCCACTTCTGGGGGCTTGTGGTGCCATTTTCCACCACTGTGGTTGCTGGTTACCAATACCCAACACATCACTACTGCTTCTCTGTAGCTTTGAAGGTAGTGGTTGTGGTTCTAGCCACTCGGTGCTTAAATTTTCAGTGTCGGATGCCTACATACCCTTATGCATGCTGTGATTTTATGCCACTGCATAAACATGTAGAAGAGTTAGGGCAGAAAAAAGATCAAGTGATGCTTTAAGTCTGCCTATATATATATATATATATATATATATATATATATATATATATATATATATATATATATATATATATATATATATATATATATATATATATATATATACAGTATACTGTATTTACTTTTATATATATTGTTTTATAAAACTTTAAAAAATAATTAATAAAAATAAATTTTATATATATATATATATATATATATATATATATATATACATTTAAAAAGTGAGATGGACTCGAATAACTATAAGCACCAACCTTCACTCTGCAAGAGAACGGAGATCAGAGGAAGCAAAATTTATTTATTACAGGTATATACAGTATTGCACCATCGATTTATGCAGTGCTTTACACATACATTGTACATTCACATCAGCCCCTGTCCTCAAGCAGCTTACAATCTAAAGCCCCTTACTCATATTCATACATACACATACTAGGGCAAATTTAGACAAATTAACCTACCAGCATGTCTTTGGAGTGTGAGACAGTGGCGGCCGGTGGCCGGCCGGCGGGTCTGGTGCACTGACTTACCCGCAAAGCGCTTTCCCCAACTTGTTCATTCCCCGACTTAGTTAGGGTAGGCGGAACACTTTGGTGGGGGTGGGTCAGCCACGCCTCTTGAACTTTGACCTCTAGGGACACGTCTGCTGACCTTTGGAGGAGGTCCCTATTCCAATCCCTGAGTCCTAACCTTGTTCTTCAAGGGGAAACCCTAACCCTAACCCTTACTCTAATCGGCGCTTCTCCTCTCCTGGGCTCTCGCTCGGCAGCGGCGGCTCTCCCTCAGTTTCCTCCCTCCTGGCTCTGGCTTCTGTTTCCTTCGCCCTTCCCCTTCTCTCTCGGGCAGCCAATCCGGAGTCTTTTCTTTTCGGCCAATCAGAAAACGGGTCTCAGACCTGCTTCTGATTGGCCGGATTGAGAATTAGTGTTACAACAGCGAATATTCATTCGCTGTAGTAACACCTGGGTGGGCTCATAGCACAGTGCATAAAATCCCACATAAAACGATACAGAAATAGCTCATTTCTCAAGGAACCCCTGGCAAACTCTGAAGGAACCCTAAGGCTCCATGGAACCCTGATTGAGAAACCCTGATGTAGGGGATAAACCCAAACTTTCTAAACAAAGGGCCAGTTTACTGTCCTTCAGACTTAAGGAGGGCCAGACTGTGGCTATTCAGAGTAGAAAAGGTCCCGAGCTCAGTGGAAAAAGATAATGCCCCATTGTTTGTTTCAGTGGGAGTAATTCCTCACTTTATTGGTGTAAGTGGGAGGAATTGTGCCCCATTATTTATTTATTTTTTTTTTTCCACTTCAGAAACCAATAATCAGAGGGCTAAATCAGCTTGATGTTCATTGACTGGTCGCCTTCTCCGGTTTACATCATCGTGGATAATGCATTAACTCTAATTCCCTTTATAACGTCTCTCCGGCTACTTTAATGTGGCAACTTGGAAGGGACTCGTATAAGGAAATAGAAATATAGAAAAGATAAAGAGAAAACAGGAAAGGGATATAAGATAGAAGGCTTATGGGCTCCCCATGCCCGTTCTTTGCTGAGCTGCCCGAAATTTCCCAAGAGATTTACTTATTCCCAAATCAACCCCCCCCCCTCCCCCCCCCCTCAGAATTTATCCTACATACCATCAAAACCATCATAAAACGAGAAATGGGTCACATACACAAAAAAAACAAAAAAAAAGAAAAAAAAAACAAAGAGATATGCATATCCAAATCACTTTGCTATACCGCTCCTTGGTCTCAAGGATCTCGGTTATCTATGTAGTCACCTAAAGCCCCACTCCTGGGCTGATCCTACACCCTGCCTACTAGGGAGCACCTACTTTCTCTAGCCATGGCTTCCACATGTCTTCAAATTCCTGAAGGTTGCCTCTCTTTATATACTCCACCCTCTCCCTACTGTGCCCCATTATTAATGACATTGGGCCCCATCGTTGGCGTCATTGAGAGAAATTGTTCCCCACTATTCATATCATTAGGTTGCATTGTTGGTTTCATTGGGAGGAAATGTGCCCTATTGTTGGTGTCATTGGGAGGAAATGTGCCCCATTCATTGGTGTCAGTGGATGAAATGGTGCCCCAAGTCCCGGATAAAAGCAAGCAAAGGGCCGCATGGTGACAGGAGGGAGTTATATACCCCTGCAAAATATGAGGACAGGAATTTTTAATATCCGTATTGACTTGAGTAATGCTTTTTCTCTCTGTACCCATAAATTTTGTATAATTTTTTTCTTTTTTTTTTACTAAAAATGTTGCATTCAACCAAAAGACAAAAATAAATACATTAAAAACCTTGTATCTTCAGATCCCCAAACTGGCAGTTTATTCAAAAGGAGGTGAAAACCCTTATAAAATGCGGTCCAATTTTCTTTAAACAGGGAAAAAATTCCTTCTTGATCCCCAAAGGCAATATAGTGGAACCTTGGATTACAAGCATAATCCGTTCGAGGAGAATGCTTGTAATCCAAAGCACTTGCATATGAAAGCGAGTTTCCCCATAGAAGTCAATGGAAACTAAAATAATTTGTTCCGAATTGACTTCTATTGCATGCAATAGAAAAAAGAAAAAGGCTGAAGACTGCTCCCTAACATGAGGCACCTCCATCCCTATATTGCACAAAAAAAGGAGAAAAAGATTCGCCCATGGGACTTTAAATGAGGTGTCCATGATGTTTACAGGTAAATGAATAGAATAGTGTAAAAAATATCAAATTTATTAGAATCATTGTCATACAAGCCAGGTCATGCATATAGATGGCAATTCATAAGAACAGCAACATAACATAATGGTCCTAAAAACATAGCCAAAATAACATTGATCAAAGTATAATGAGTACAGATATACATGATACATCTCTAACCCGACGCGTTTCGCGAGCTCTCCTCGCATCATCAGGGGCTGATGTGTATATCTGATGTCTGTAACAACAGATAAAAAAGTAGATTCAAGTATAGGTTATGATTGGACAAAAATGCGAAGCCAGAGCTAATGATCCCATACTCACTTGTCAGGCAATTGGCTCCAGGGGCCGACCCCCGGCAGGGGCGGTCGGAAAGCATCTCCCACGGTAGCTGAAGGGACGAAGGACAAAGCATGGAGGACCGAGGTCAGGCGTAGGGCAGGATTACATGCAATACCGCATGTGGCCAAAGGTGGGGGGCGCCGGAGAGCCTCGGAAATACTCAGGGACAGCTCGGCTGAACGAAACACTCAGGAATGGAGTATTTCTGAGTGTTTCTGAGTATTTCTGAGCGATTCCAAGTATTTCCAAACAGCTCCGAACGGCTAAGAACCGTTCCGATAGTCACTGGTGCCCCCCGCACCTCTGGCCAAATGTGGTACTGCACACCCCATTAGCTTGAATTCTGCTCGTTTTGCGAGAACAACACTTGCAAACCGAGTAAGGATTTTAAAAAAAAAGTTGCTCATCTTTCACCAATAGAATGTATTTTGCCCACTTCATTTTGCAAAAACAATTAATATTAGGCTTTTTTTTTTTTAAAGGAATCGCAAACGTAGTCATGGAGCTTCCAAGACGGAGACGCTGATCAAATTCTCGACAACTTCAAGTGAACCTGAATGCAGTGTGAATATTGAGCCACACATAGAGATTACCCAATAAGAAAATGTGGTCATTCATCCTCAATTTCAGCTCACGGAGATATTAGCTTGCTTGTTTTAGCACCACAGTAATACTTTCTGTACACTGATCAGCCATGACATTATGACCACCCACCATAACATTATGACCAACCCACTTAATATTGAGTAGGTCCCCCTTTTGCTACCAAAACAGCCCTGACCCATCAAGGCATGGCCCCAAATTAACATCCACATGAATGGCAGGTCCCAAGGTTTCCCAGCACATTGCCCAAAAACATCATACTGCCTTTGCTGGCTAGTCTTCTTCTCATACTGCATCCTGGTGCCATCTCTTCCCCAGGTAAACGACACACACGCAACCTGGCTATCCACACCCATATGGTTCAACAGACCAGGCCACCTTCTTCCACTGCTCCATGGTCCAGTTCTGATGCTTATGTGCCCATTGTAGACCTTCTTAGCTAAGGACACAGATCAGCATGGGCACCCTGACCGGTCTGCTGTTACCCAGCACCAAACTGCGATGCACTGTGTTCTAACACCGTTCTATCAGAACCAGCATTGACTTTTTCAGCAACCTGAATATGATCAGACTATATGGGCCACCCATGGCCCTGATGCCGGTTCTCCAGTTTTCCTGCCTTGGACCACTTTTGGTAGGTCTTGACCACTCCAGACCGGGGACATCCAACAAGAGTTTCAGTTTTGGAGTTGCTCCTACCTCAGTCATTCAGCCATTACAATTTGGCCCTTGTCAAAGTAGCTCAAATCCTTGCACTTGCCCCTTTTTGTCCCCTTTCTCATGAATGTTCCGATCGGGTCTGAATGTCCATTTTACGGGCGGACCCATTCAGAACCTCCATTCTTCTTTGTGGAGCAACAGGTGTAAACAGACAAGTGTCCACTCTGCATGTGCGGAGCCAACACAGACCTGTCTTTAGGGTCGCCACCTCATCCCTTTAAACCCAAATATATAAATATATAGTTGGATAGTTTCCAGAAACAGACAGTTCATCCCAATTCCTGGTATTAGTAAAATTTTAGAGAAAGAGACACAAACCTCTCGGAAGGTTATGGGATTTTTTAGGGAGGTAGTATGTCTTTTATTAGGGTGAGCACCAACAACAGTCAACAATTAGTATAGAAATATAAATTTATTGAAAAATATCAGATAAAAACAACACAGCCATAATACATGTTGTAACCATGATTAGAAGCTTGATATATGAAATCAGTTACATTGGTATGCAAGAATAGCCAACATGTTTCGCACAACGCTTCTTCGGGGCACTGCATACATTAATGATTTCATCTGGGTTATATAAGACATAAGAACATGTCATTGGTATAATAATAGACATACAATTGTCAATTCAAAAAGCAGGAAATTATTTGCTTACATTACATTTTAAATAGCGACAATATAAATTACATATGCTCACCTGGTCTGTAAGAATGAATGTTGTTGTTGGTTCTCACCCCAATAACAGATACACTACCTCCCTAAAAAATCCCATAACCTTCTGAGAGGTTTGTGTCTCTTTCTCTATATTTTATCCTTTAAACCCAAACACATATTGATTACAGAGGTTCTGAGGCTGATTAAGGTGGTGATTAAACTCACTTGGTGCCTTATCTGCGTTTAATTAGCCCCCTGCTGAGCAAGCGGATCGCAGCCACAGTCCGCTCCATGTGAAAGGGGCCTTTTTCTACTTTCAACACATTAACTTCAGGGACAACATTTTCACTCGCTGCCTTATATATACCACCCACTTTCAGATGCCATTGTAAAAAAATAATGTTATTCACTTTAACTTTCGGTGGTCAGAAAATTACGGCTGATCAGGGTATTTCCAGAGTACTAGTGGGAACATAAAGATACATTTGCTTGGCTTTCTGCTTTTAACAGTAAAAAATGCAAAAGATGAAATAAAAAATAGAATCACAAACGGTTTTCATGCTGCTGCAGTTTTAATCGTGTACTCCTCTTTAATCAGTAGTTGTAATCTTAATGTGTGCAACACTTGCTTGGAATCGTTTATCGAGAGTAGCAACAAGAAATCAAGCCAACGCTTTTTGAGGGAAAGGACACTCCCTCTTCCTCAGGGCTGTTGCCACATACTAATATCAAATGGGGAAGGATCCCAAACAGTAAAGATTGATGGACATGTGCACTGCTGAAAATTTTTTTCGTTTTCGTCTCATTCGTTTTTTTTTTTTTTTTTTTTAGTTTTTTGGGTCATTCGTTATGATCGCAATTCGAAAATTCCTAAATACAAAAATCAGAAATAAAATCAGATAATTTGAAAGAATAACTAACTAACTAATAATCACTAACTATTATATTATCGGTATTGGAATTTCCCTTCAAATTTGGCTGTTAGTGAACGGAACGAATACAAATTTATCCAAAGTTACGAATTATCCGAAATAACGAATGCCACATCTAAACGAGTGGAACGGAACAAATTATTAATAAATAATAATAATAATAAAAAGTTTTTATTATTATTATTGTTGTTTATTATTATTAATTAGTTACGTTTCATTCGTTTAGATACGTCATGCGTTATTTTGGATAATTTCGTAACTTTGGATAAGTTCATATTCATTACGTTCACTAACAGCCAAATTTGAAAGGAAATTTCAATGCCTATAAATTAATAGTTAGTAATAGTTAAGTTATTATCAGTTAATTATTATTTCAGATTTTCGAATTTTCTGGTTTTCAGATTTTTGTATTTAGAATTTCCAAATTTCCGAATTTTCGAATTTCCAAATTTTCAAATTTATGAAGTTACAAATTTTCGATTTTACAGTATGAACTTTCGAATTTACGAAAATTCAGAAAATTTTGTTAAACAGGTTTTCATTAATTCAGATATTTCCGAATTAATGAATTTGTTGAAATTCGTTAAAGAAAAACAAATTCAAAAAGAAACGAATTGCACATAAAAGATTGATGATAGCTGTGTTTACAGAGGCAGCTCTTTAAACAGAGGCATTTATAGAGGCATCCCTGTTTGGGGCATCCCTGTTTGGGAAGTGTTTACAGAGGCATCCCTGTTTGGGATCCTTCCCCATTTATTATTAGCAGGGCTTTTTTTCTCGGAGAATAGGTGCAGGAACCCCCCCCCCCGTCTGAGTTACCCCTTGTCTCTGCCCCCTACCCACCTCTGACCACCGTCCCTTGATTCCACCCCCTACCCACCTACCAGTACTGCCCCTTTTAGAGAGTACAGAACCAAGTATCATTTTTTGGTGCTAAATCATTCATATTTAACATGTTAATGATAAAAAGAAATGCAGTAAAATAGATCCCCTGCAGCCAGCAACAATAGAATCCCAGCAATAGATCCCGACACAACAATAGACTCCCCCCAGCAACAATGGACTCCACCTCAACAACAATAGATTCCCTGCAGCAACAGTGAACCACCCACAACAAAATATCACACCCAATAACAAAATATACACCCCAGCAACATTAGACCCCCCCCAGCAGCAACACCAGATCTCCCAGCAGCCAGCATCAATAGATCCTCCAGCAGCCAGTAAAAATAGACCTCTCCCTCAACAGTAGATCCCTTCCAGCAACATAAGACCCCCCAAGCAACAATAGATTCCCCACCAGCAACAATAGACGCTCACACAAAATCAGATCCCCACCAGTGACAATAGATCCCACAGTAGCCAACATCAATAGATCCTCCAGCACACCCCACATCCCATGCTATTACATACATTCAGTGCTGGAGGTGCTGGAGGTGCCGGAACTGCGTTCCCCGCATTCCCGCTGAAAAAAAGCCCTGATTATTAGTATGCAGCAACAGCCCTAAGGAAGGTGGAGCCTCTTTTATTCTGAAACGCGTTGCCTTGATTACTTGTTGCTACTCTCAATAAACTATTACAAACTCAACTTCCAACTTGCATTCACTGGATATCAGGCGCTTCTTGCTACCTGCTTTTTTACAAGTATATGCAGAAACGACCTTTAGGGCGTACAAAGAGGTAGCAGTCCAAGGCTCAAAAAGCTGGGCAGAAACCATTGGAAGGGAATTCTTCCAACCCACCCCGTCATCTCCTACCCATTGACCGATGACTAATTGAGTCAGTCCAGTGCAATCTCCAACCCTAAAGAGTTGCATTTTCATTTAGTCATTGTTCATGTAGTCACGATTCCGCCACATTTTGGCCCATATAGGTCACATGGTGGATAACGCTGGTGCTGGAGAAAGGTTAGGACCTTCATTGTATTTTGCTGACAGTAGACAGTTCCTGGTGGTGTCTTCAGTAAAGGGATATGCGTCCAAACAACCTCCCAATGTCTCCTTTTGCCTTCACTGACCAGAATCCAAATCCTCCAGTGATCCAGCAGATCCTGCCATGAGATACAAATAATCTTCAGAGAAGTAGAAATATAGTAACAAGAAAGCCTATTTTCTTTTAACTCTTCCTCTTTATTAATTGCTTTCCACTAAAAGAGAGTCTGGATTTGTCAGCTGACTCATTTCTGTTTTTAGAAAGGAAAGTATGAATAATGGGCGAGTAAGTGAGTCAACAATGTACGTAAACTGGAAGAAAAGAGCAAAAAAATAAAGCATGCATTTTTCCCAGGAAAGGTATTACATTTAACATCTAACCCTAATTTTTTGTTTTGGATAGAGTAGGGAGAATTACAATTTCTAGCAGCTTTGTAATATATATATATATATATATATATATAAACCACTTCTGCCCCAGAAGGATTTACACCCTTAATGACCAGGCCATTTTTTGTGATGTGGCACTGCGTGGCTTTAACTAACAATTGCGCTGTCGTGCGATGCCGTACTGAAAACGATTGATGTCCTTGTTTCTCCACAAATAGAGCTTTCTTTTGGTGGTATTTGATCACCTCTGCAGTTTTTATTTTTTGCGCTATACACAAAAGAAGACCGACAATTTAAAAAAAAAAATATATATACTTTATTTTCTGCTATAAAACCTACCCAATAAAAAAAAAATCAAATTTCTTCTCTAATTTAGGCAAATTTGTATTCTGCTACATATTTTTGGTAAAAAAACCCCCAAAAAAACAATGAGCGTATATTAGTAGTAGTAATGCCAATTTTTAGCAGGACTGCGACATTCCAGTGGACAGATTGGACACCTAACTGAATTTTTTTTACACTTTTTTGGGAACCAGTGACATTACTACAGTGATCAGTGTTAAAAATTAGCACTGACATTGTACTATAGGCACTGTCAGGGAAGAGGTTAACATCAGGGGCGATCAAGGGGTTAAATGTGTTCCCTCATTGTGTGTTCTAACTGTATGGGGGATGGGCTGCCTGGAACAACACACCAAGCCATTTGTGTGTCATCCCGTCAAAATGGAGTTAAAGAAGAAAGGTTGGGACTTTGAATGAGACACAGGTCTCCATCCCTATGCATACATGAAAAAAAGGGGTTTTGGGACTTTGAACCCATCAGAACGGAGATCTGCCTTGTTTACTATGGCAGATCCCCGTTCTGTCACTGCGGGGAACGATCGTGGGCGGCCGGCGGACATCGAGCCTGCCGGACCCGCTGATTGGCTCCCCCCACTGGCCAATGGGCGCGCACATGCGCCTCCGGCAGTGCGCGCGCCCACAGATCGCCGTGTACTAGCCCGACGTTCACCTAAGACGATTTGCTCAGCCGAGCCAACCTGCCACAGTATAGCTGCGGCGGCTGGTCGGCAAGCGGTTGAAAAAAAATAGTTTTAACCATTTAGTGACCACCCTATAGCAGATTTACTGCTACAAGGCAGCTGTTCTGTGCAGAATCACGCATATATATATGTGATTCTGCACTTTCAGGTAGGGACCTCATGTGTGTGCCATCAGTGCACAGCTTCTGCTGTGATTGGATCAATGGATGTCTGCCGGTACCCGCTGATCATCGAGGAGAGAGGCTGGACGGAGCTCTGTAAACAAGGCAGACCTCCTTTCTGGCAGCGGGGATGTGATAAATTTTGTTTCCCTGCAAAGCAGGGAATAAAATCCATCACATCCCTTAGTAAAAGCACCTCACATGGTACACAAAAACACTGGCTAGGCACACATTTAACCCTTTGATCACAATAGATGTTGAACACCTTCTTAACCAGTGTCATTAGTACATTGACAGTGCATATTTTTAGCTCTGATCACTGTATTAGTGTCACTGGTTCCCAAAAAGTGTCAATTAGTGTCCGATTGTCCGTCACAATATCGCAGTCCCGCTATAAGTCGCTGATCACCACCATTACTAGTATGAAATAAAAAAAAAATTCCAGTATAAATCCCATAGTTTGTAGATGCTGTAACTTTTGCACAAACCAATCAATGTATGCTTATTGGGATTTTTTTTTACCAAAAATATGTAGCAGAATACATATTGGCCTAAATTTATGAAGAAATTTGATTTTTTTACATTTTTTATTGGATATTATTTAGAGCAGAAAATAAAAAATATGATTCTTTTGTTTTTTTCAAAATTGTCATTTTTTTTCTTTTTCGTTCTTGGTGCAAAAAATAAAAAAAAACACAGTGGTGATCAAATACCACCAAAAGAAAGCTCTATTTGTGGGGAAAAAATTATATAAAGTTAATTTGGGTACAGCGTTGCATGACTTGCCAACTGGGCCATAGCCGAGTGAGGCTACAGCGCAGTCGGTTAGTTCTGGGAGGGCATCCAGGGATGTATATATATACAGCGTGCAAGGAGAGGAGAGAGATTTAGTGCAGCACAGTAAGTTTAATTGATTTTTACTGTGCTTTACAGTGCCAAGCGCTGCCCTACAGTGCCACCTGTGCCACTACAGTGCCCGTCAGTGCCATCAGTCCCACTACAGTGCCCATCAGTGCTCATCTGTGCCATCAGTGCCACTACAGTGCCACACCAGTGCCACTATAGTGCTACTGCAATGCTCTACAGTGCCATCAGTGCCACTACAGTGCTCATCTGTGCCCTATAGTGCCTCTACAGTGCTCTTCAGTGCCACTACAGTGCTCATCAGTGCCACTACAGTTCCACTAGTGCCACATCAGTGCTCATCTGTGCCCTAGAGTGTCATCAGTGCCACTACAGTGCTCATCTGCGCCATTACAGTGCTCTACAGTGCCACATCCGTGCCACTACAGTGCTCATCTGCGCCACTACAGTGCTCATCTGCGCCACCTTAGTGCTTTATAGTGCCATCAGTGCAACGTCAATGCCACTACAGTGCTCATCAGTGCCACTACAGTGCCCAATAGTGCACATCAGTGCCCATAATTGAGTGTTCATCAGTGCCACCCTATCACTGGATACTGGAGGTGCTACTTGCATGTTGGGCCTCTGTATGTGGTCAGGCTGTGTAAAAGTCTCACACATGTGGTATCGCCATAATCAGGAGGAGTAGCAGAATGTATTTTGGGGTGTCATTTGTGGTATGTGTATGCCTTGTGAGAGAAATAACCTGTTAATATGACAATTTTGTGAAAAACAAAAAAAAATAATCTATATTTTGCAAAGAATTGTGGGAAAAAATTACAACTTCAAAAAACTCACCATGCCTCTTACTAAATACCTTGAAATGTCTACTTTCCAAAAAGGGGTCATTTGGGGGGTATTTGTACTTTCCTGGCTTGTTAGTGTCTCAATAAATGAGTCCTGGCCGTCAGTACATGAGGTGTGATCAATTTTTCAGTGATTGGCACCATAGCTTGTAGACTCTATAACTTTCACAAATACCAAATAATTTACACTGATTTGGGTTATTTTTACCAAACAAATGTAGCAGTATAACTTTTGAACAAAATTTATGAAAAAATGACTAAATTTGCAAAATTTTATAACGCAAAATGAATTTTTTTTTTAAACAACATTATCGATCTTTTTTCATTTATAGCGCAAAAAAATAAAAAACCCGGTGGTGATTAAATACCTCCAGAAGAAAGCTCTACGTGTGTGAAAAAAGGACAAAAATGTCATATGGGTACAGTGTTGCATGACTGAGTAATTGTCATTCAAAGTGTGAGAGCACCGGAAGCTGAAAATTGGCCTGTGAAAATTGGGCAAGTGATTAAAATAATGCAGTGCCAAAAAGCAATATATGGCCTGACCACCATGGGGGGGGGGGGTAAATCTTCTGAAGGTCAAGTGGTTAAAACATAATTTTTCCTAGGAAAGGTATTTAACATCCAACCCTATTTTTTTGTTTTGGATAGAGTAGGGAGAATTACAGTTTCTAGCAGCTTTGTATTTGTTTTAATATGATATTTTCTTTTAATAAGATACATTGTTTTTTAATCTTGTTACTTTTTTCTAAACAGTACTTAGCAGTATGATTGTCCAATGCTCATCACATCCTCTGCTGAGTATACCTGGTAATTATCCTCTGACATTTTCTGTATGGATTTCTCTAGTTTTTTATGGATATTTACATTTTTTTGCATTGCATTGCATTTTTTTTTAATTCTTTGTTTTAAGATTTCATACATACCAAGATAGAAAACAAAACAGTGCATTACATTTTTATTTTATACATCTACTGTCTTATATATGATGTTTTTATATCTATATAGGTTTTTTTTTACCTTTCCACCTTTTATTACATCACTATGTATTTTTATTTGAAGTCCGGTTCTGTGTTCCCAAATCCCGGTTTCTAAATATAAATAGCCAAATAAATATTTGCTGCTTTTACTTCTACTGTTGTTATTCTCTTTTCTTACTGCCCACACCTCCATTTATCAGTAGTGCCTATGCCAATTTTGATTTCATTGTTATTTCCCTGCCTGTATTAGCAATGTGTTGAGCCTTCTAGTTCTTCCCAGTGCATATAAGCTTCCCCCTGCCTCTGTGGAAACCAGGCTTGAGAAAGGGGCACTTTGCCCTGAAAGGCGTTGTCTGATCTCACTTTGTCTCCTGTGCATGTTACTTGATTTTAGTGAGCCAGTCCTGGCTTTGATTGCGGCAGCCAGCTTAACACTGCGGATCTCTGCTATCTTTTTTTTCTGCTCCCATTTAAGGAATGCCACACGCTGCTAAGTCATTATGCTGCTATCTCCAGGCCTAATTGTTGTATATTACTTTCTTTATTTATCTATTAAATATTTGATATGCAGTGATACCTGGGTTCACAAATATAAATCATTTCATGACTCTGGTCATGAACCGAATTGGTCGCAAACTGAGGCAAATTTTCCCATAGGGTTCAGTGTAAATCAGGTTAATCCGTTCTTAACTTTTTTTTGGTTTTAGCACATTCTTGTCACCTTCATTACCGCTCTGCACATTCTTGTCACCTGCATTACCGCTCTGCACATTCTTGTCACCTGCATTACCGCTCTGCACATTCTTGTCACCTCCATTACCACTCTGCACATTCTTGTCACCTCCATTACCACTCTGCACATTCTTGTCACCTCCATTACCACTCTGCACATTCTTGTCACCTTCATTACCGCTCTGCACATTCTTTTTCACCTGCATTACCGCTCTGCACATTCTTGTCACCTTCATTACCGCTCTGCACATTCTTGTCACCTCCATTACCGCTCTGCACATTCTTGTCACCTCCATTACCACTCTGCACATTCTTGTCACCTGCATTACCGCTCTGCACATTCTTTTTCACCTGCATTACCGCTCTGCACATTCTTGTCACCTCCATTACCACTCTGCACATTCTTGTCACCTTCATTACCGCTCTGCACATTCTTGTCACCTCCATTACCACTCTGCACATTCTTGTCACCTTCATTACCGCTCTGCACATTCTTGTCACCTCCATTACCGCTCTGCACATTCCAGTCATCTGCATTAACGCTCTGCACATTCTTGTCACCTTCGTTACCGCTCTGCATTTTTTTGTCACCTGCATTACTGCTCTGCACATTGTCACCTGCATTATTGCTCTGCACATTCTTGTCACCTGCATTACTGCTCTGCACATTCTTGTCACCTGCATTACTGCTCTGCACATTGTCACCTGCATTACTGCTCTGCACATTCTTGTCACCTTTATTACTGCTCTGCCACCACAGGGGGGAGCAGACCGACCGCACCAATAATAACACAAGAATACAGGGTCTGATGTTTACAATTGAATGCATACCAAGATAAACAAAAATAGAAAACATATATTTAATAAAATTAGAATGCTGGAATGATTAAACCAGAATATCACCAAAAATATATCACAATTGAGGTATAAGGATCATCCATGTGAATCTTGGCAATGAACATTTGGGAAAAGGAGGCCAGTGTATTCATAGCATTATGACCAATAGGATATGTTTCCATCCAGGAGGACAAAACAGGCAATAGGGTGGGAAAAGGAGGGGGAGGGGGGAGAAGGGGAATGGGAAGGGGGAGGGGAAAGTACTGTAGCAAGGAGGGAAGGGAAAAACAAACAAAAACACCCAAAAGGCATAATAGGCACGCTGGGACGCACAAAGGATACACAAAAGAAGGGGGCGCACAGCAGGACTCACAACAATCTATAAAAGAGGTCTATAAGAGATCATCTCATTAAGGCCTGAGGGATAGGTGGCGTTGAGTCATTCGATCCATAGCGTCTCTCTCTGTAGGATCATTCGGTCCCAATCGCCACCTCTAGGGCTTGGTTGAACCACTTCAAGAACCAGAAATTGAACCATAGAGACATCATAACTATGATACAGTCTTATGTGTCTACCTATGGTGGTAAGTTTGCCATTATCAGAATAGTAAAGGTGGTCTCCTATCCTTTGTCTAAGTTGTCGGATAGATTTACCGACATAGAATGCTTTACACCTGCATACTATCAGGTAAATGACCCTCGTTCCACAATCTGCGAAGGTGCGTGGTGATAAAACTTCACCATTAGGTAAGGTGAAATATTTACCTTCTAAAACCCATGGGCATCGGGGACAGTTGCCACATCAAGGCCTTTCTGAGGTTAGTACGAGAATACCCTCTTAGTAGTAGTCTTTCACACAGAATGTTAGTTTGAGTCCTGAAGTCACTCTCAAGTGTGCAATTCCTTCTAAGGCGCAAGTATTGCGCAAAGGGTATGCTGCGCACCAATGGTTTAGGGTGGGCACTGGTTGCGTATAGTAATGTGTTCCCGGAAGTGAGTTTCCAAAATAAATTGGTGCCTAGTGTGCCATCAGGTTGTTTGAAAATGGACAGATGCAAAAATGGGATCTGGTCATTATCAAAATGAAAGGTACATTTAAGATTTAAATCATTATCATTGATATTCTGAATGAATTGCAAGAGTCTCTCCCTGGTCCCACTCCACACCAGGAACAGGTCATCTATAAACCTGTACCATAGGAGTATATTGTCCAGAAAATCCGAGAATTTATCATTTTAATAAATGCATCTCTCCCATCCATCTAGATAAAGGTTAGCATAGGAGCACATGATGTCCCCATGGCAACTCCTTGGGTCTGCAGAAACAGTTGGTCGTTAAAAGTAAAGTAGTTTTTAGTCAGAATGAAGTGCAGCAGTTTGAAAATGAAGTCATTGAGAGGCCAGGTGGTGGTATCTTGTTCTCCCAGAAAGGATCCAGCCATCCGGACGCCCTGCTCGTGGGGGATGCTCGAGTACAGAGCCTCGACATCAATAGCCATGAGCAGGGCGTCCGGAGGGATCTGGATCCCCTCCAGATGTTGTAGGAGGTCTGTGGTATCTCTTATGTGTGAGGGAAGATGCCGCACATGGGGCATCAGAAAGGCATCAACAAACTTGCTTGCATTGTCCGTTAGGGAGCCAATCCCGAAAACGATGGGTCTCCTAGGGGAGTATATACATTCTTGTGAGTCTTGGGAAGGGCATAAAAGGTAGGGACCCGAGGAAACTTGGGAACAAGGAACTCCAATGTGTCCTTGTTAATGAGGCCTAGCCTGAAGGCCTCACTGCAAAGGACTTGGAGTTCTAGGGAAAAGGTTGACACCAAGGATGGGGAAATGGGTTGATACCAATGGTGGTTATTAAGAATGGTCAAGCACATACGTTGTTATTGACTATGTGTCATCAAGACGATGTTGCCACCTTTATCTGATTGTTTTATGACGATATCAGGATGTTTTTGGAGAGATTTAAGTGCTTTAGTTTGGCCCTTAGTGAGGTTGGAGGGGATATCATGCCACTGTTGCTGCTTAAGATCCCTGATGGTAGCCTGCAAGAATGCCCAAATCGTCGGGCATGTCATTAAATCTGGGAATCTGTGCAAACGCAGTTTACAAGGATTAGGTAACGGTCCAAGAGTGGAAAGAGTATCTCTCTGAGTAACCCCAGAGCATGGCTTGGCCCCGCCCCCCTCTCTCCCTTCACTGGCTGTGTTTGACAACAGCAGCAGTCAATGGCTCCCACTGCTGCCTCTGTGCCCAACGAGGCGAGAGAGAGACGAGATCACTGGATCGTAATCAGACTCAGATGTTTAGGAGCGCTGGGGGTAGCTGCACTCAGAAGGTTTTTTTACCTGAACGCATAGAAAAAAAAAAAAGCATTCTGCCTCTAGAATTACTTTAATGACCTTCATGGGTATTCCCAGGGCTTCTGATAAGGGGGTAGCACCTGCCCTCCTGTATGGGGCCCGGATCCCATCAGTTCAACAGGGGGACCTGGGCAGATTTATGGTGCAGGCAGTTCCCCTTTCCTGCAGCACTACTACACTCCTCTCCCAGCTACTCCAGAAGGAGGAGCCACAAGGATTTGGTTTCAAAAATGGCACCCCACCCCTGCTGTTCTGATCACCCTCTCTCCTGTCCAGGATCCCCTTCATCTGCACCTGTGATCCCCCTGTGCCCTATATCCCCCCTTGTGTTTACTATGCTTCAGTTCTTGAATGAACAGGGAGCCTCTGTATCAAGTGCTTCCTGTTTATTCACTCAGTAGCAGAGGAAGGATTGGAGATTTGTATCCTCAATCACTTTCTTTGTCTCAAAAGTGGGACTTTAGGGGTCTTTTTATTTCACCCCCTGATATTTCACTAAAGTAACACTCTTTTCAATTTTTCTTTTAAAAATGTAAAAAATATCATTAAGGGCTTGTTCATATGGGCCAGGGAAATGAGTGGTTTGCTCATGCAGGCTGGATCCCTGTTCATGGTTATACACCTGCTCCCACCCAGGCTGGGGGATGGGGGGGGGGGCCCTATATATACCATACAGCACTCAAATATAAGCAAAAACAACCAATTTTAACCTCTCTGACGGTATTCGCAAGTCTGGCTCGGGGTGGATTTTCAGCACCAAAATCGGTAACCCCGAGTCACACTTGGGATCGCATCGCAGGATCCATGTACAGCAAACTTACCTTGTTCCCTGGATCCTGCGATGCCCTCCCCACTCTGTGTGCGAGCCGTCCTCCACTCGATTCATCACGGCGCCAAGCTCCGTTCCCTGCGAGCGTTGCGACGCACGGGGACAAAGAACGGCGCCAAATTCAAAAAGTAAAAAACACAATACATATACAGTACACTGTAATCTTACAGATTACATTACTGTATCAATTTATTTCACATCCCTTTTGTCCCTAGTGGTCTGCCCAGTGTCCTGCATGCAGTTTTATATTATATATACTGTTCTTTCTGCCTGGAAACTGGAGATTGTCCATAGCAACCAAAACCGTCCCTTTACATCAAAAGTGGTTTTTGACCAGCTAGAAAACAGCGATAATAAATTAGAATCACTCGCAGAATTGAGCGATAGTGATTTGTGGGGAGATCCGTCATCAAACGCTGAAAGTGACGACAGCGACAATTCTGCAACTGAGCAAATTTCAGTTATTTTGATTTGATTACATTATTGAATAATTTTTATTAATATTATATTAATATTTGTTAAAATTATTTATAGTTATTTATTATATTATAATTTATGATTTCGTGTTTCAAACTTTATCATACCCAGGATGTCTACTAGACTCTTGTTTGGACAGATTTAAGTGAGTTATTTCTAAGAATTACAGGCCTACAATATAAAATGCCAAATTTCTAATGCAAAATAATTGTATCGCTTTCAGCATCAAAAATCTGAAATAATCATACCGCCAGGGAGGTTAAGGGGCCAAAAATGGGGATTCACATCTGAATATTTCTGTCCCCTGGGAGGATGTAGAGATATCGGATTACATACAAGCCGTGTTTAAAGACTTCCACAAATGTGCAGCTTGAGGGTTGCCGTGACAGATTTATAGTCACTTTGGTTTCCCTGATGCAGTCAACCATAAGGAATTATAACTGATTAAACAGCAATAAAATCAACCACAGCCAGACACATAGACCACAGCACAGAGCTGTATGAATGAATACAGAACAGATGTATTTACAGTAGAACCTTAGTTCGCGAGCATAATTCGTTCCAGAAACATGCTTGTAATCAAAAGCACTCATATATCAAAGTGAATTTCCCCATAGGAAATAATGGAAACTCAAATTATTTCGTTCCACAACCATTTATTCATAGGTCCTTCAGTTTATAGTCCATATAAAAAGATTATAGTAATGTGATAGGTTGTGTAACCATAAAATGTCCATCCACAAATGGCGGCCTCCACAAGGGGACTAGAAGCAAAATCCAGCAGGAGCTACAAAGTATACAACAATAGAGGAGCCTCTAAGTGTAGCAATATGTTGCTAAATGTTGTACCTTCATAAATGTAACCATATTGCTACACTAATGCCCCGTACACACGGTCGGATTTTCCGATGGAAAATGTGTGATAGGACCTTGGTGTCGGAAATTCCGACCGTGTGTAGGCTCCATCACACATTTTCCATAGGAATTTCCGACACACAAAGTTTGAGAGCAGGCTAGAAAATTTTCAAACAACAAAATCCGTTGTCGGAAATTCCGATCGTGTGTACACAAATCCGACGCACAAAGTGCCACGCATGCTCGGAATCAAGCAGAAGAGCAGTGCTGGCTATTGAATTTCATTTTTCTCGGCTCGTCATACGTGTTGTACGTCACCGCGTTCTTTGACGCTCACAATTTCCGAACAACTTTGTTTGATCGTGTGTATGCAAGACAAGTTTCAGCCAACATCCGTCGGAAAAAAATCCCATGGTTTTTGTTGTCGGAAAATCCTGTCGTGTGTACGGGGCATTGGAGGCACCTCTCTTCTCTTTTATACTCGGTAGTGATATGACGCTACTTGTATATCAAGACATCACTTGTATATCAAGTCAAAATTTATTTTAAAAAAAATGTTGCTTGTCTTGCAAAACACTCTCAAACCAAGTTACTCTCAAACCAAGGCTTTACTGTATTAATTCATTATTATTAATCTTTTTATTTATTTATTTTTTATTTATTTATTTTTCCTTGTCAAAAGAAGTTTGAGTATACAATATTATAAAGATACATAAAGTAAGTTTACAAGGATATATAAAGTAAGCTCATTGTTTTACAGTAGGGTTTATATAGGTAAATATCATGAAATTTCAAATATTAAACATTGGGTTCACGTAAACCTAAATTAAAGATATATATCATTTCCTTAGTTACTTTTGTAGGTATTTAAATGATTTATACCTACTATACATATTGTTTACAAGTAGAGTGTATATAGGTCAAATAAATTCTGATAATGAGCTTTAATCGTAAGGTGGAGAAAAGGAAAGAGAAAGAAGAAAAAGGGTTGAAAGGTAGAGGTATGGTCCACAAGGTTGTCCCGCTTGTCAGTTTATTATTCTTTTTAGTTCTCTTTGAAGCCTTAGAATTGGGTGTCTCTGTAAGTCATTTAATCTGTTACCATGGCAACAGGACAGAGTCATTGAAGTTTGACAGGAACTGTTGTTTTATCCAAGGATGCCAAAGTTTTTCAAATTTTGGAATTTGATTTTGATCGATGGCTACCATCTTAGCATGGGACATTGTATTATTCATTCTGTGAATTGTTTCTGCTAGTACCAATGTAGGAGATTTCCATGCCTTGGCCACTGTTTGTTTTGCAGCCGTTATTAGTTGGATCATAAGTTTGAATTGAGAGAGTGTTAACCATTCCGGTTTTAGATTAAGTAAAGTTAAATATGGATCTGGTTGTATTATTTTTTTAAATATTTTAGATGCAATCACGAAGACTTCCTTCCAGAAGGTTTGGATTACTGGGCACGTCCACCATATGTGTAAATATGTGCATTTATTTATTTTTCAAACCATGTTCCAGAGAAGAGAAAGAGATGACAGAGGAGAACAGATACAATAGAGAGATAGATGGGAAAAGAGAGGGAGGGGGTAGATAAATGGAGGAGAGAGGAGAGAAGGGGAGACAGTAAAGCCGTGTACACACGAGCGGACTTTTCGACCGGACTGGTCAGACGGACCGAGTCCGACGGACAATTCGACCATGTGCGGTCGAAAATCAGACAGACTTTAGATTTGGAACATGCTTCCAATCTTTCCGACGGACTCGAGTCCGGTCGAAAAATCCGCTCGTCTGTATGCCAGCCCGACGGACAAAAAACGACGCTAGGGCAGCTATTGGCTACTGGCTATCAACTTCCTTATTTTAGTCCGGTGTACGTCATCATGTACGAATCCGTCGGACTTTGGTGTGATCGTGTGTAGGCAAGTCCGTTCGTTAGAAAGTCTGTTGAAAGTCCGTCGGAAAGACCGTCGGACCTTTGTTGTCAAAAAGCCCGACTGTGTGTACACGGCATAAGAAAGAAATAGAGTAAAGTACAGTACACACGCAACGAAAATCGTCTGAAAGTCAGTTCGTGTGTACAGCTGTCTGTCAGCGAATGGTCATGCTGGAAAATTAACAATCGATCAGAACTCGCAGCCAATGATCTGTGTATTCTAATGGGCGGGGGGGAATGCAATCAGTGTTGTCAACCGTCAGTATTTTTACTGACAGCCAGTAAAAAACAGGCAATTTTCTCCTGACAGTAAATGCCAGTAAAAGTAAAATGTTGCCAGTAAAAAATATGGCTGTGATGCTCGGCTTGGTCCGGAGCTGGCTGAGACCATCTGAGTGCCTGCTACAGTGCGATCGGGTGGCTCTGGCGGAGGCGGTACCTGAGCACCTGGTACTGGTGCAGTGGAGCCAAGGAGAGCGGCCTGAGCCTTGTGTGCGGGTGTGCGGTATGGGAGCAAGGTGGGCTGGGACCAGGACTATCATTACTCTTTAGACTGGAGTGGACTAGAGGAACCACTTGGCTTGGAGAGAGACTGTCACTGTGAATCAGGAGGCGATGTGTTGTGTCAGTGAGGTCTCATCATCATCATCTGTGCTGCTGCACACTGCTGTCGGTGTTACTGTGAGAGTCAATTTTATGTGTGTGTCACCCATTCAAATTTTTTGCCCTCCTGAGTCCTGTCCCTGAGCTACTTACTTACTATATCGAAAATAAAATAAGAAATATGTTTTTTTGCCTTATTATCTACCTTAAATCAAATTGCTAATTGCATACTGTATTTGTTTGTAGCCTAAATATTGTAATTTGCGCTTAAAACTGTAATTTTGTAACTTTTGGAAATGCCAGTAAAAACTTGGCTGTGCAAGTAAATTTTGGGTGTTGTGTCAGTAAATTTCAATCTGGTAGGTTGGCAACACTGAATGTAATGTCTCAAAGGGAGAGATCACTACATCACCATCCCTTGTGTTGATGCTCGGATTTGTAAGGGTTTTTTTTTTTATCGTTCTACCCGCAGGTTGAACGTGAAAAAATAAAAAAACAGTGTGTGTGTGTACCCAGTTTTATGGGGGTAGAGAAACAGAGAAAGTTGGTGGAGCTGAGAAGGAAAGGGGAAGGGAGGGGAGAGGAGAAAAAGAGAGAAGGGCAGTGCTAGAGAGATGGGGGGAAAGGAAGGAAAGAAAAGATAACAAAGAGAGAGAGAAAAGATGAGAGGAGAGGAAAGGAAACAGGGGAGGAGAGGAAAGAGAGAAGGGACAAAGGGATGAGAAAGGGAAAATTGAGAGGAGAGATGAGGAGATAGAAAATAGAGGGGGCAAAGGGGTGAGAAAAGGAGAGGAGAGGAGAGGAGAGGAGAGGAGAGGAGAGGAGAGGAGAGGAGAGGAGAGAAGGGACAAAGGAAAACAAGTGGAGAACAGAGGATACAAATAAAGAGGAGAGGAGAAGAAGAGAGAAAGAGAGAGATAGAGAGAGAGAGAGCGAAAAGAGGGGAGGAGAGGAAAGAGAGAGGGGAGAAAGGGGTGAGAAAAGCTAAAAGGGAGGGGGCAAAGAGGAGAGGATAGGATAGGAAATAGGAAAGAGAGGGGGACAAAGGGAAAGGGTGAAGAATAGGGCAAACAAAGAGAGGGGTGAGGAGAGGAGAGGAGAGGAGAAAAAGAGAAAGAAGGGTTGTGCTAGAGAGATGGGGGGAAATGAAAGAAAGAGAAGGTAACAAAGAGAGAGAGAAAATATGAGAGGGAAGAGGAGAAGAGAAGGAGGAGAGGAGAGAAAAGAGAAGGACAAAGGGTTGAGAAAAGGAAAGAGGGAGGGGACAAAGAGGAGAGGAGATAGGAAAGAGAGGGGAACAAAGGGAAAGGAGTGGAGAATAGGGCAAACAGAGAGAGAGGTGAGGCGAGGAGTAGGAAAAATAGAGAGGGTCTGTGCTAGAGAGATGGGGGAAATGAAAGAAAGAGAAGGTAACAAAGAGAGAGAGAGAAAATATGAGAGGAAAGGAAAGAGGAGAGGAAAGAGAGAGGGGACAAAGGGATGAGAAAAGGAGAACTTACCCTTTAAGAAG
The DNA here is from genome assembly GCA_037952925.1 of Lithobates clamitans. Taxonomy (NCBI): domain Eukaryota; kingdom Metazoa; phylum Chordata; class Amphibia; order Anura; family Ranidae; genus Lithobates; species Lithobates clamitans. The sequence continues at coordinate 596,029 of JBBGZY010000837.1, forward strand.
AGATGATGAGAGATGGGTGTGATCACCATAATAAATGCAAAAATGGCCCAAAAAAGGGTGAGGGATAATAACTGTATATTGGGCGGAGGTGGGATAGGCCTCCCTGAAGAGATTTGTTTTTATGGATCTCCTATAGCTGGACAGTTTAGACTATAGATGGGGTAGGGAGTTCCACAGAATGGGAGAGGCTCCAGAGAGGACCTGGAGGTGGGTATGTGAGGGACGGGATGAGAGAGCTAGAGAGCAGGGGGTCTTGGGAGGAGTGAGGAGGACAGTTTGAGTTTGAGTTGGGGTTGGTGATGTAGCGAGGCTGCAAGGTTGCCAACCGTCAGTAAATTTACTGACAGTTTGTAAAAATCTGCAATTTATTTTTATTTTTTTACAATTGTCAGTAAATATCAGGGGCTGATCATGCTGTGTTGACTTTTTAAGTGTAAATCAGGCAAATTACTTATTATGGTTAGTTTTCAATAGGAGTTCTGTAATTTTCAGGTTGTCAGTATAAAATGCAGCAGAAGGTTGGCAACCCTGAGCGGGGGGGGGGGGGGGGGGGGGGGAAGAGTTGTATATGGCTTTGTATGTTATTGTGGGGATCTTGAATCATTATTTGATGGGCAATCACAAGCTAGCGGAGGTAAAGCAGAGGTTGAAGGTTGGAGGTGGACGTTGAAGAAGAGAGGGACGGTGAACACTGGGAAGTTGGTGAGGTGGATGAATGTGGCAGCAGCCTGACAGGGGAATAGCCTGTGCAGAGGTAGGCCAATAAGGAGGAAGTTAACAAGGGCCTAAATTAGTAGCTTGATTATACCCACACACTACTGGTTGTGAGCCCAAGCCCTGTCTGACCTATTTCAGAGTTCCTTCATGACAGCAGTGACAGATTCTCCACTACTGACCACCTTCAAGGGTCTTCGAGGTCTAATTTTAAAACTGCAGCTCTTGTTAACACATAGGTGTGCGCAGCCTATTGCATTGGGGTGTGCACCCTGAAGCTCAAACACACATGCTTGTGTGGGTGTCTACATATATATGACCCCGGCACATTGATCTCCCTGCCGGCACAGTGAAAGAGAAGAGCATAAACACTTCTCTTATGGCAGAGCCGGTAAGAGGGAGATCATTCCCCTGTTTCTGCTGCTACACAGAGCGATAACACTAATGTGCACGGGGTGATTAGGGTGTGTATGGGCACACCCAGCACACCCTGTGCGCATGCCTATGGCCTGTTGTATCATGTTCTTGTATGAAAAAGTATGTCAACATACAATGGACATTTCGGCATAAACACTGTTGGCATGGATGGAGGGCATCAAGTCGTTATCTCTTCGGCTCCCGTGGGCCAAATGGTTGAAATTTGAGTCATCTTTTCCCAGACGCTGTATGCATTAAAAAAAATAAAAAATTTGATTATGTATTAATGATTACATAACTATTATTTTGTATGTGGTTAATTGGTGTTAATTTACTCTCCATGCAGGCTAAGCGGTGTCGGGTTCTTCTCCTCGGTTGCAGATGGCTGCACTTGACTTTCATCAAAAGCACGCTAAGCGGTGTCAGGTTCTTCTCCTCGGAATCAGATGGCTGCACTTGACAAAGCTGATTGTACATCTGTACTTAGTAAAAAAAAAACACAATGGAGAGTGTTATATTAAATCTCTTGACTTTCACTTTCAGTATTGATTGCTTCCTTTGAGAAAATCTGATCCGACCGCTTTGTTTGCATACTAGAAATTGAGAAAGCGCGGCACGTGGCCCGTCACAACACTAGGAGAGTTTCGTTACACTTCCTAGACCTGGCATGCTGTCAAAGAACTGGCTACACCAAGGTAAAATTTTATATATTTCTTACTAAGCAGTGCCCTGCATTTATTGTACCTATAATATATATCTATCATGCTAGAACATGTAACATTTATCAAAAAATATAAATATTAAATATAAAACTTAAAGAATGTATTTATTAAAAGAAAACACATAGCACTTTAGCCCAGTGAAAGTGTGTGTGCATTCATTCTGTGTGAAAGGGGCAAAAAAAAAATGCTATTAGGCGATTTACTGTCCTTGATGAATGTTTTTTCCATCGATCAAAAATGGAAAATACCAAATTTGACCACCAGATGGTGATAAGTATAATGGGAATTTCCTACTATACTTAATGCCATCTAGTCGCCAAATAGTATTTTTCATTTTAATACTGGTGCTTGTCGTGACCAAGGCGGTGTGCCGAAACGCGTCAGCCCTTGTATCTTTCTACATGTACCAATAAATGTTTACATTTGGATATGGACATGGAGTTGCCAGCTTTTCCTATTTTGATTTTTCATTTTAACCTTCACCCGCCCAGAACAAAAAAAACAAACAAATTTCTTCATAAATTTAGGGCAATATGTATTTTGCTACATGTTTTTGTTAAAAAAAAAAAAATCCCAATAAGCGTATATTGATTGGTTTGTGCAAAAGTTATAGCGTCTACAAACTATAGGATATATTTACAGAATTTGTATTTTATTTATTTTACTGGTAATGGCGGCGATCAGCTACTTATGGTGGGACTGCGACATTGCGGTGGACAAATCAGGGCACCAACCGACACTTTTAACACTTTTTTGGGGGACCAGTGACACTGTTACAGTGATCGGTGCTAAAAAAAATGCACTGTCACTGTACTAATGAAACTGGCAGGGAAGGGTTTAACATCAGGGGCGATGAAAGGATTAAATGTGTGCCTAGGGAGTGCTTTCTTTTTTTAAACAATAGATTTTTTATTGGTATATTTGCAAAATATACAAAATTCAGAATGCAAGTAGATTATACATTTCTCATATGTACAACTTGTTCGACATTCAGGAACTTACTACTTTAAAAGCGTAAAACAGCTTAACTGGTAAGGGTACTAAGAAATATTCTCATTGGATCATTGTGCAATTCTCAAGTCTGTCACCCCTTGTGGGTACATACTGTAAACAAACTCTCTGTATAGATTTTCAAAGTTAGCCCTGAGAGGACCTTACTGAGGGTCCACTCAAACATATTATCATGTAAGTTCCTTGTAAGCTTGTCTTTAACCATTAGTACTAATAAACTTAGATTGACTAATATACATTTGTTAGACTTTCTCAGTTTCTCAATATGAGGTAAGCCGTGTTTTATTGCTATGGTGTGTGCTAACCATAATACCATTTCCTATATGACCATACTCATCATTGTATTGTACCACTAGACATTAGGTGGTTATGTTTCAGTAGTGGAGGGGATGGAGTAACTGTCATCCATGTGAGGAGGCATATTTAGAAGAACTCCAAGCCTCCCAATGTTTGTGGAAACTCGGGGTTCTCCTTTCTGTATATGCTAGCATTTTTTCCATAGTGAATTGAGCGTTCACTCTAGAAACGACTTCTGCAAGCTTGGGAGGTGATGTAGAACGCCATTCTTTGGCTATTGCTATACGTGCGGCAAATAAAACATGTGTTACAACTCTTCTCATCAAGGGAGGATAGTTTTCGATACCTAGGCTCAGAAGAGCAAGAGCAGGGCTAATGTCACAGTCAGAGCTGGTGATTTTTCTAAGTAGTTTCTGTATTTTTTGCCAGAAAGGTTTGATAATTGCACAGTTCCAGAATATATGGAGGATATTGCCAATAGCTTGACAGTTTCTCCAACAAAGAGGTGCGATACTAGGGTTCATTTTGTTTAGTCTATACGGAGTTATGTACCATCTATGTAAGAGTTTTTGTGCATTGTCCCAGTAATCTACACATGCTGAAGATTTATGATTGTATTTTATCGCTTCATGCCATTGGGACATAGAAAATTCTTTTTGTAACTCAAATTCCCATTTTACCATACTGGGGGTTTTGGATTGCAAGTATAGGGGGGTGGTGAATTTGTAAAAGAGCGATATTCCCTTCCTAGTATTGGAGGTTTTGCTTAAAAGGAAGTCCCACAGAATCTGTGGTATAGTTATCTGTCGTGTTGTGTTTTTGCCTTTGTAGTGCTGTATTTGATATGTTCTATATCTATCTATCGCATTTTGATGTGGTGGAGCAGGTGTGGTGAAGTTGTATCCCGAGGATTTCCATTTTTGGACCGAGAAGTTTGGGATTAGGTGTTCGTAGGATGCTAGTGGTATATTTCGTTTTTTAATTGGGTTGTCTGTAAGGTGATTATGCACTAAGGAGGACCAGGCATCTACTGTTGCTTGTATAGTTAAGTAAGGTGGGGTTTCTGGTCTGTAATGTATACAGGCTGCTGTAGCCAACGCTGGGAGGTCATGGCCTGGTGTTACTGTGCGTTCAATATCTGACCAGCGGTTATCCGTTTGGCAGGAGAACCAGTATTTCATTTGATCCAGTATTGCAGCCTTATAGTATGTCTGTGCATTAGGTAGTCCTACTCCCCCCCCTAGATGTTTAGGTTTATATAGGTGGGCCAGTGCTATTCTGGGTTTTTTACCCCCCCCCCCTCCCATATGTACGTTTTTAGGCATTTCTCCAGTTGTGTAAAAAATTTCTGGGGGATTGGTATGGGTAATGATCTAAAATAGTATAGGAGTTTTGGTAGTATTTGCATTTGGTATGCAGCTATCCTCCCCAACCAGGTAAGATGTAGTTTGTTAATTTGAAGTAATTCCTCTTCTATTTTAATTAGTAATGGAGGGAAGTTTTGTGAATATATTTTGGAGGAAGTGGAAGTCAGCTGCACACCAAGATAAGTGATGGAAGGGGGGTCCCAATTGCAGGGAAAAATACTTTTTAATCTTGTTTTTAGTATTATTTGGTATATGAAGAGAAAGTGCATAACTTTTGGTTGTATTAACTTTATAAAAGGAGATTTGCCCAAATGTATGTAACAGTGTTTTGACAATGGGTAAAGAAGTTGCTGGGTTTGATATAGAAAGGATTATATCGTCAGCAAACAGACCTATTTTATGGCTGACAGAACCGACTTTAATGCCTTCTAATTTGTCGTTTGCTCTGATAGACTCTGCTAGCGGTTCTATGACCAGAGAAAAGATAATTGGGGACAATGAGCACCCTTGTCGGGTACCGTTAGTTAGTGCAAAGGGATCAGATAGCAAGCTAGAGGTGAAGACTCTTGCAGATGGGTCTGAGTACAGAGACATAATTGCTGAATGTATTAGTCCTGATAGGCCAAACTTGAGTAAGGTCCTGGACAGGTATCCCCAATGGACCCTGTCGAAGGCCTTTTCTGCGTCTAGTGCTAAAAAGATGCTGGGCTGCTTGCTTAGTTCTGATATACGCAGGAGGTCTAGCATCCTCCTTGTCCCATCTGGTGCCTGTCTGCCCTTCACAAAGCCTACCTGGTCAAGCCCTATAAGGGAGGGGGTTATTTCCATAAGTCTGTTTGCTGAGATTTTTGCGTATATCTTTAAATCGGAATTTAGTAGGGAAACAGGCCTGAAGTTTTGTGGATCCGAAATGTCTTTACCAGGTTTAGGGATAGTGATAATGATAGCTTGGAGCATTTCTTTTGGGAAGGCACCATCGGAGGCTGCTATATTGAAAATTTTTACCAGTTCAGGGGCAAGGATGGCAGAGAAAGCCTTGTAATATTCAGAGGAGAATCCGTCTGCTCCTGGTGATTTGTGCATGGGTAGAGATTGAATAACAGATTCTACCTCTGTGAGTGTGATGGGCACATTTATTTTTTGTAGGGAAGTTTTGTCTATCGAGGGAAGATGAGCAGTCTGTAAGAATTGTTCGATCTCTGTGTCCGAGGGTTGGTAGGTGTTTGGGTCAGTCTTGAGATTGTATAAGGATTCATAATAGTCCTTAAAGGCGTTGGCGATATATATAAGTGTGATTGTTCGAGTACTAATACACGGCCCAACAAGAATTCTTCTGCCTTTGTGGCTGTGTGTGGTGAAGAGATGAGCTTGGGCGTGTTATTTGGATATACCGTATTTATCGGCGTATAACACGCACCTGCACTTTAAGACGGAAGTTTCAGGAAAAAAAAACTTAAAATTTTAAATAAAAGAACTGTGAAGCAAAATAAGGGTCAGTGTCCTCAATTGCCATGAATGCAGCACCCACCATTGCCAGGAATGCACTCACCATTGCCAGGAAGCCAGGACCCACCATTGCCAGGAATGCACCCACTATTGCCAGGAATTCACTCACCATTGCCAGGAACGCACCCACCATTGCCAGGAATGCACCCACCATTGCCAGGACGGGTGGTGGTGGTGAGCACATGTTATTGATTTCAGAGAGGACGGAAATACACAGCGGTGATTTGGTTTCACACACCAAGATATATGAACTGTTTCTTCACCAAAGAATGGGAGTTTATTTTATTTAATTTTTTTCATAATTTTTATTTAACCCTTTCATGACTAAGCCTATTTTTGAAATTTGGTGTTTACAAGTTAAAATCTGTATTTTTTGCTAGAAAATTACTTAGAGCCCCCAAACATTATATATTTTTTTTTAACAGAGAATCTAGAGAATAAAATGGCGATTGTTGCAATATTTTATGTCAGATGGTATTTGTGCAGCAGTGTTTTAAACGCAACTTTTTGGGAAAAGGGACACTTTTATGAATTAAAAAAAAAAACAAACAGTAAAGTTACCCCAATTTTTTTGTATAATGTGAAATAAGATGTTATGTCGAGTAAATAGATACCAAACATGTCACGCTTTATAATTGCACGCACTCGTGGAATGGCGACAAACTACAGTACCTAAAAATCTCCATAGGCAACGCTTTAAATTTTTTTTACGGTTACCAGGTTAGAGTTACAGAGGAGGTCTAGTGCCAGAATTATTGCTCTCGCCTTGATGATCGCGGCGATACCTCACATGTGTGATTTTAACACCGTTTACATATTCGGGGGTGCGACTTCCGTATGCGTTTTCTTTTCTGTGCGAGCTCGCGGGGACGGGGGCGCTTTGAAAAATTTTTTTTTCCTATTTATTTTATTTATTTTTATATTTATTAATTGTGTTTAAAAAAAAAAAAAAAATGATCACTTTTATTGCTGTCACAAGGAATGTAAACATCCCTTGTGACAGTAATAGGTGGTGACCGGCACTCTTTATGGAGGGATCGGGGGGTCTAAAAGACCCCCGATCCCTCCTTTGCACTTCAAAGTATTCAGATCGCCGAAAATGGCGATTCTGAATACTGTGTATTTTTTTAAAACCAGCGCCATTGGCAGCCGAGTAAACGGGAAGTGACGTCATGACCCTCTAAAAAGAGGGTTTCTGCTCCCCCCAAAAAAATTACATGTCAAATGTGGCATGTCAGGGGGTCACCTTCCCTTAAAGCGGAAGTTCCATTTTTGGATGGAACTCCGCTTTAAGTAATCTTCTCTCAGCATGGCTCCACCCCAGCCTCTAACAGGAAACACTATTTTAACCTGCGCACTGCAAGTCAGCCTTGCCCAACCAACAATTGTGTGAAGGCTTCCAGCTGGGTGATTCTTGCCGTGTGCTCTAGATTTCATTCCCATGTACGGACTTTGGCTCGTTCTTCTGACCAGCCCTGTCTGCTTGTTGCCCGGACCTTTGCCTTGTCCTCCTGACTATTACTTGTTGCTCTGGACTGCTGCTTCTTCTCCATCCACCAGAGCCAGCCGTGAGTGTAAGCCGGTAGACCCCGTGTGTCCCTCGATCTGGGGTCAGCTGCAGCCAATGGTGACCCTAGGGGGGGGCCCTGACCCCCCCAACATTATGCTGGGCCCCACCATGTGCCCCCCCCCCAAAAAAAAAAAAAAAATTTATTATTTATTTATTTATTTTTTTACAAAAAGGCAATTTCTTTTTGTTTGTATTCATATTGGATGTGCCCCATCTTACTCAGGCCACTGCTGGGGTAACACAGTCTCTATTGAGAGGGAGAACGTCCCCAGTCAGCTCCTGCAGGTGATTCCTCCCCCCTCCCTCTGCTTGCTGACACTGCATAATGCAAGCGCTCACACAACCACAGCCGCCCGATCTGCTCCTTCCCCTGCATCCTCATTGGCAGGGAGAAGAGCAAGTTGCAGGAAGGACTCCACCAGAACTCTCAGTTACTGAAAAAACAGACTGATTTCTCCCATCCTTAGGACAGGAGAACGAGCCTGTAAATTCCAAGAAATGCCAGACCAGCGCTGTCAATAGCAGGGGCAGGACAGCAAGAGGAGGCTGGGGAACCCCACAGTGGCAGAACACCAGGGCCCGGTGGCAAGACAACCTTTGCAACCCTGATAGTTCTCCCACTGCTTTGGACCCTTATATTTTCTTGGTATGCTGGTGACATATATCTCTTGTTTTCTGCCACCCTGGGGGGGGCCCAATACAGTAGGAAGGGGGCTCACTGCAGAACATGTGAAAGGGCCGTTGTGGGATCCTAGTAAAGGGGTAAAGGGCCCCAGGATAGATAAAATATATATAGATCTATCTATCTATCTATCTATCTATCTATCTATCTATCTATCTATCTATCTATCTATCTATCTATCTATCAGTGGCGGCCCGTCCATAGGGGGCGCCTGGGCGCCGCCCCCCCCCCCCTCCAGGCAGCAAAAAAAAAAAAAAAAAAAAAAAAAAGTCAAAAAAAAAAAAAAAAAATTTTTTTTACTACTGGCCCTTTAAAAAAGAAAAAAAAAGAAAAAAAAAGGTCCTTAAGTGCACTGTGTTCGGACGCCGGATACAGTGCGACGCCGGACACAGTGCACTTATAGGAAGCGCCACGTCTATGCAATCACGAGATTGCAGACGTGGCGCTGCATTTGCGGGCGTTTAGCCCGCCTTGGGGCGTTTTCTGAAGCGCCAAGTAGCTTCCGCCCGGCCATAGTAATACATACTACAGGCGCCGGGCGGAAGCTACTTGGCACTGCAGATTTGATTGACATCTGCCCTGAGGCAGATGTCACTTCCTGGTTCTCTCTCTCATTGCGCCCGAGAGAGGAAGCAGGAAGAATGCTGGAGCCAGTGTGAGGAGGACACCGCAGGAGACTGAAGGTAAGTACCGCTGTGGGGGGCTCTGATTGCTCTGATGGGGGACACATTCTGTGGGGGGCTCTGATGGGGGACACATACTGTGGGGGGCTCTGATGGGGGACACATTCTGTGGGGGGCTCTGATGGGGGACACATTCTGTGGGGGGCTCTGATGGGGGACACATACTGTGGGGGGCTCTGATGGGGGACACATTCTGTGGGGGGCTCTGATTGCTCTGATGGGAGACACATTCTGTGGGGGCTCTGATGGGGGACACATTCTGTGGGGGCTCTGATGGGGGACACATTCTGTGGGGGCTCTGATGGGGGACACATTCTGTGGGGGGCTCTGATGGGGGACACATACTGTGGGGGGCTCTGATGGGGGACACATACTGTGGGGGGCTCTGATGGGGGACACATACTGTGGGGGGCTCTGATGGGGGACACATACTGTGGGGGGCTCTGATGGGGGACACATATTGTGGGGGGCTCTGATGGGGGACACATACTGTGGGGGGCTCTGATGGGGGACACATTCTGTGGGGGGCTCTGATTGCTCTGATGGGGGACACATTCTGTGGGGGCTCTGATTGCTCTGATGGGGGACACATTCTGTGGGGGCTCTGATGGGGGACACATACTGTGGGGGGCTCTGATGGGGGACACATACTGTGGGGGGCTCTGATGGGGGACACATACTGTGGGGGGCTCTGATGGGGGACACATGCTGTGGGGGGCTCTGATGGGGGACACATTCTGTGGGGGGCTCTGATGGGGGACACATACTGTGGGGGGCTCTGATGGGGGACACATTCTGTGGGGGGCTCTGATTGCTCTGATGGGAGACACATTCTGTGGGGGCTCTGATGGGGGACACATACTGTGGGGGGGCTCTGGTGGGGGACACATTCTGTGGGGGGCTCTGATGGGGGACACATACTGTGGGGGGCTCTGATGGGGGACACATTCTGTGGGGGGCTCTGATTGCTCTGATGGGGGACACATTCTGTGGGGGCTCTGATGGGGGACACATACTGTGGGGGGCTCTGATGGGGGACACATACTGTGGGGGGCTCTGATGGGGGACACATTCTGTGGGGGCTCTGATTGCTCTGATGGGGGACACATTCTGTGGGGGCTCTGATGGGGGACACATTCTGTGGGGGCTCTGATGGGGGACACATTCTGTGGGGGGCTCTGATGGGGGACACCTGCTGTGGGGGCTCTGATGGGGGACACATGCTGTGGGGGGCTCTGATGGGGACACATTCTGTGGGGGGCTCTGATGGGGGACACATTCTGTGGGGGGCTCTGATGGGGGACACATTCTGTGGGGGGCTCTGATGGGGGACACATTCTTTGGGGGGCTCTGATGGGGGACACATTCTGTGGGGGGCTCTGATGGGGGACACATGCTGTGGGGGGCTCTGATGGGGGACACATTCTGTGGGGGGCTCTGATGGGGGACACATACTGTGGGGGGCTCTGATGGGGGACACATACTGTGGGGGGCTCTGATGGGGGACACATTCTGTGGGGGGCTCTGATTGCTCTGATGGGGGACACATTCTGTGGGGGCTCTGATTGGGGACACATACTGTGGGGGGCTCTGATGGGGGACACATACTGTGGGGGGCTCTGATGGGGGACACATTCTGTGGGGGCTCTGATTGCTCTGATGGGGGACACATTCTGTGGGGGGCTCTGATGGGGGACACATTCTGTGGGGGGCTCTGATGGGGGACACATACTGTGGGGGGGCTCTGGTGGGGGACACATTCTGTGGGGGGCTCTGATGGGGGACACATACTGTGGGGGGCTCTGATGGGGGACACATACTGTGGGGGGCTCTGATGGGGGACACATTCTGTGGGGGGCTCTGATTGCTCTGATGGGGGACACATTCTGTGGGGGCTCTGATGGGGGACACATACTGTGGGGGGCTCTGATGGGGGACACATACTGTGGGGGGCTCTGATGGGGGACACATTCTGTGGGGGCTCTGATTGCTCTGATGGGGGACACATTCTGTGGGGGCTCTGATGGGGGACACATTCTGTGGGGGCTCTGATGGGGGACACATTCTGTGGGGGGCTCTGATGGGGGACACCTGCTGTGGGGGCTCTGATGGGGGACACATTCTGTGGGGGGCTCTGATGGGGGACACATGCTGTGGGGGGCTCTGATGGGGACACATTCTGTGGGGGGCTCTGATGGGGGACACATTCTGTGGGGGGCTCTGATGGGGGACACATTCTGTGGGGGGCTCTGATGGGGGACACATTCTGTGGGGGGCTCTGATGGGGGACACATGCTGTGGGGGGCTCTGATGGGGGACACCTGCTGTGGGGGGCCTTGATGGGGGACACCTGCTGTGGGGGGCCTTGATGGGGGACACATGCTGTGGGGGGCCTTGATGGGGGACACATGCTGTGGGGGGCCCTGATGGGGGACACATGCTGTGGGGGGGTTTGATGGGGGACACATGCTGTGGGGGGCTCTTATGGGGGACACATGCTGTGGGGGGCTCTGATGGGGGACACATGCTGTGGGGGGCTCTGATGGGGGACACATGCTGTGGGGGGCTCTGATGGGGGACACATGCTGTGGGGGGCTCTGATGGGGGACACATGCTGTGGGGGGCTCTGATGGGGGACTCCTGTTTTGGAGGGACTCTGATGGGGACACCTGCTGTGGGGGGACTCTGATTGAGACACCTGCTTTGGGGGACACCTGCTCTTGGGGGCTCTGATGGGGGACACCTGCTGTGGGGGGACTCTGATGGGGGACACCTGCTGTGGGGGACTCTGATGGGGGACTCTGATGGGGGACACATGCTGTGGGGGGCTCTGATGGGGGACACATGCTGTGGGGGGCTCTGATGGGGGAAACATGCTGTGGGGGGCTCTGATGGGGGACACATGCTGTGGGGGGCTCTGATGGGGGACACATGCTGTGGGGGGCTCTGATGGGGGACACATGCTGTGGGGGGCTCTGATGGGGGACACATGCTGTGGGGGGCTCTGATGGGGGACTCCTGTTTTGAAGGGACTCTGATGGGGACACCTGCTGTGGGGGGACTCTGATTGAGACACCTGCTTTGGGGGACACCTGCTCTTGGGGGCTCTGATGGGTGACACCTGCTGTGGGGGGACTCTGATGGGGGACACCTGCTGTGGGGGGCTCTGATGGGGGACACCTGCTGTGGGGGGACTTTGATGGGGGACACCTGCTGTGGGGGGACTTTGATAGGGGACACCTGCTGTGGGGGCTTTGATAGGGGACACCTGCTGTGGGGGGCTCTGGTTGGGGGCTCTGATAGGGGACTCTGATGGGGGACACCTGCTGTGGGGGGACTCTGATGGGGACACCTGCTGTGGGGGGACTCTGATGGGGACACCTGCTGTGGGGGGGCTCTGATGGGGGACTCCTGTTTTGGGGGAACTCTGATGGGGGACACCTGCTGTGGGGGGACTCTGATGGGGGACACCTGCTGTGGGAGGACTCTGGTGGGGGACACCTGCTGTGGGGGGACTCTGATGGGGGACACTGGCTGTGGGGGGACTCTGATGGGGGACACCGGCTGTGGGGGAACTCTGATGGGGGACACCTGCTGTGGGGGGACTCTGATGGGGGACACCTGCTGTGGGGGGACTCTGATGGGGGACACCTGCTGTGGGGGGCTCTGATGGGGGACACCTGCTGTGGGGGGCTCTGATGGGGGACACCTGCTGTGGGGGACTCTGATGGGGGACACCTGCTGTGGGGGGACTCTGATGGGGGACACCTGCTGTGGGGGGACTTTGATGGGGGACACCTGCTGTGGGGGACTCTGATGGGGGACACCTGCTGTGGGGGGACTCTGATGGGGGACACCTGCTGTGGGGGGACTCTGATGGGGGACACCTGCTGTGGGGGGACTCTGATGGGGGACACCTGCTGTGGGGGGACTTTGATGGGGGACACCTGCTGTGGGGGGACTGTGATGGGGACACCCTGCTGTGGGGAACACCTGCTGTGGGGGGCTCTAAAGGGGGCACCTGCTGTGGGGGACAAATGCTGTGTGGGGACACTGATGGCAACTCTGATGTAAGGGGACAGAGGCTGTATTTGGGGGGGGGGGGCAGAGGCTGTATTTGGGGGGGACAGAGGCTGCATTTTATGTGACAGAGGCTGTATTTGGGGGGGACAGAGGCTGCATTTGGGGGGACAGAGGCTGCATTTTATGTGACAGAGGCTGCGTTTGATGTGACAGAGGCTGCATTTGATGTGACACAGGCTGCATGTAAGGACGGACTGCTGGGGACACCTGATGGCATCTGGTGGCAGGCAATGTGGCAGGTGACACACTCGGGGCTCCCACTGATTCTGCATTGTGGTGAGTTGAATGATTTCATTTTATATTACAATGTAACTATAGAAACAATGCGCTTCAATCATCCTGACACCATAACAACCATGGTGCCGGGATGATTGAAGCGCTAACACCAGGTGTTTGGAGTATCTTTATCTGCTGATTGTTAAACTTTGTAGAATACATATTTCTAGTGTTGTGTAGGATCTAGGCCTGCTGTCCCTCTCTCCCTCTCCCTCCATCCCTCGTTCATCTCAGGCGCTAACCACACCACCTTAGAGCCACGCCCACTATTTTGCTGAAACCACGCCCCCAAGTGGGAGGGGTCAAAAAGGAAGGGCGGGGTCTGGCGCCCCCCCCCATCCTAAAACTTCACCAGCCGCCACTGCTATCTATCTATCTTTGCATTTTATATTGCCCCCCTATTTTTGTCCCTGTCCCCCCATGTGCCCCCCCTAAATATGAAAGCTGGAGACGCCACTGGGCCTGCAGCCAAGTCCATCCTCAACATCAGAGACCCTGGTGAAAATCTGCTGGCTCTTAGACTCCACGCCCTGGGCAATCTTACGCTCTAGCTCCCTGTCCAGGACCGTGGCTGTGACCCTGTGTAGCAGCTTCTCAGAACCATCAGCAGTCAGCCGTTGGGTCCACAACCTCTGAAGTGCTCTCCTAGTCACTTGGTCCCACAGGTGACCTGACAATATGCTCTGAAGAAGCTTGTAACAAAGCAAAACATGTAAGCATGATGTTATCATGGTATCCGTGATGAGGACACCGAAGCCTCCATTCATCAACTTGATTCCCCCCCTCTATTTTTCCTCGGCCGCCACCACGCACTGGAGACTGGCTACTAACGTAACCACCACGGGTGATATTGCAATGGTACATCTTCTTCAGTGACTCCCTGCTTTACTGGAGGATCTTTCCTCCCCTTCCCCCCAGACATGGACAATTGTATCAACTCCTGACGGAGGAAACTACCTTGCTATCCCGTATCTGGACTTCCCCGCAGCGGCTGTGACGGTGACAGATGGACTATGGAGACCATGACTAGATGCCTGAGGCTGCGATCAGCTGTATACATGAAGATATGGTGAGCTGTATCATGTTCTTATTACTGTTATAAGGAAACACTACCAGCATACTCTGCAAAGCATCCATGTGAAAGTCTATTTCGATACAATCTGTCATTAGTCTGTGATCTCCAGCTACAGCGTGCATTTGCTGAATACAAAGAGTTTTTTGAAACATAGTATCCACAGCGGCTAAATACCGAGGAACTTTCACGCTGCACTAGCACCTTGCATGTTTAAATTCTTTCCCTATCTGTCATGAACACTTGAAAATTTCACGGAAGATAATGCCTTCTATCCAGATGTAACCACCACTATTTTTCAGTGTTCAGGGCTATTATCATCTTTTTCAACCGATCTGAGGATTGATCCTGATTTGCCTGTGTATGTGTGTTCGTGAGGGATATGAAAGGTGCGATTAAGGAATGGTGGCCACTGGCCACCAGTGTCCTATTAAGACCTTAAGTCTTTTTAACTATGTGTTGGGGATAGTTGTAATTTTTTCACCAAGTTTTTGTAATAGTCTTTCTAAATGGATAATCAATAAATGATCAATAGTTTTTCCACTGGTCTGTCCTCCTTGAAGAATTGCTTTGTGGTCTTTACAATTTTTTATGGCAATAAGCTTTTGCCTCATTCTTTTTTTCCCCATGATTTGATACTTTCCCTTAATTCATGAAATCCCCATTTCAGTGTGTGTTTGCAAAATAATATCACAATTATTATATGGTTTAGACTAAAGACAAATAAATGTCCATGAATCAAAAAAAAATTCATCAGATACCTTTGATAAGATGACGAAACCTATTACAAGAGGCCTTACAAGCCTGATCTAATGTTATAAAGAGATCATTCCTGCCCCCTAGTGGCAGATGAAAAAATCCATGGACCAACGTTTATGGGCTGTATGGAAAAGTTTGACAATCTTCACAACTTGGCTTTTCACTTGGATTATCCAAAAATCAAAATCCCTGTTCACTTTGAATACAATTATTTGTAAACGAAACAAGTAAACACAAATTTAGCTTCACCCATAATCGGATAAACGAAGCGGATCACACCATTAGGACTTCTCCATTCAGAACAAGAATTCTGACATCACAGTGAGGCTGAAAAGTCACTTCAATTGTTCAGTCATGTGAAAAATAAAAATTCCTGTTTATCTTTTTCATCTGCATATGGCTGGTTAATCAGAATAAACGCAGTTACAATTTACTGAGCAAAGCTTCTCAGCTTCCTTATTGTGGTAATGTAGCCAGAGGCAGGTGGAAGTTACATAATTGCAATGCAACCCTTGAATTTGTATATATTGTATATTATATGTATGTAGGTCGGTGCAGTGGCTATGTGGATAGCACTTCTGCCTGGCAGCTGTAGAATCATCAGTTCACACCCCAACCACAGCAGGAGCATGTTCCCCCCGTGCCTATGCAGGTTTCCTCCCATGCCTGTGCGGGTTTCCTCCCACACTCCAAAGACATGCTGGTAGGCTAATTGGCTCCTGTCTAAACTGGCCCTAGTATGTGTGTATGAACGAGAGATAGGGGGCATAGATTGTAAGCTCCTGAGGGCAGGCTTTAATGTGACTATACAATAAGCGCTGCATTTTTGAGGGGGCACAAAAAAGTTTTGCGAAAAAAATCATCAAACGCTGCCACTGTGCCATCAATTGCTGCCACTGTGCCCATCAAACACTGCCACTGTGCCCATCAAACATTGCCACTGTGCCAAATGCTGCCACTGTGCCATCAAACGCTGCCACTGTGCCATCAAACGCTGCCACTGTGCCATCAATTTCAGCCACTGTGCCCATCAAATGCTGCCACTGTGCCAAATGCTGCCGCTGTGCCCATCAAACGTTGCATGTGTGCCCATCAAATGCTGCATGTGTGCCCATCAAATGCTGTCAGCGTGCCCATCAAATGCTGCCAATGCACCCTTGAATGCCCCCAGTGTGACCTCCACCCGCACGGCGTCTGCCAGGCAGTTACCCTGTCTTGGTGGGGCAGCAGGCGACGGCGACGAGCGGGGTCCTCCATGCGTCTCCGGCCGTCCTCATCTCCCGTCCTCTCCTCCTGATAGGCGTCCAATATCGGCGCCTGTCGTTTCAGCCAATCAGGTGACAGGTAACAGATCCGAGCACCTGATTGGCGGAGAGGCGGTTTAATGGTAGGAAAGTGAATATTCATTTGCTTTTCTAACACAGCTGAGTGACCTGCGTTGTAATTCAGGTACCCTGCGCCCAAAAAGGGGCCGGGTGCTTGAATAGGGGTTGGCAGCGGCGGCCATAGATAGATTTGTGCATTGCAATAATCTATCTATTGGTGATAGAGGAGTGGCGGGAGGGGGGGGGGCGGCACCCGTACGCCCTTAATACACGGGCTTCCACTGTAAGTACCTTCTATAAAATAATAACAAATCAAAATGAGATCTTACTGAAGATGTTTATGGGGAGAGTATGGGGAGAGGTGTGTCTTCTTAATCCCTCTCTCACCCTTCTATCCCATTCCCTACCCCTCTCTCTCTCCCCCCCTTTCACGCCCCTCCCTCTCTTTCCCTCTTCACCCACTTACTCTCTCTCTTTCACTATCCCTAACACCCCACCCAATTTCTCCCCTTTACACCTTTACCCCTGCCCTTTTTCCTTTCTCTATATCCCTCTCCTCACTTTTTTCTGTAGCGGTCCCCCCCAGCTTCCAAGGGCCTGATGGTAACCCCCAGAGCCAGTGAGAACTGACATTCCTCCTCAGGGTGCAGGTCACAGGGCATGGTGGGTGTAGTGCAAGGTATAAAGATTGGACACCAGTCACTTTTTGAATGTAACAAAGAGATTTTATTGTCTCTTAACAAGAACTGGGGGAGATTGGGTTTAGGGCCAGGACACCCTTAGGCAGATGCAAAAACAATTGGCAGACTCTGTAGACCAAAAAAACAACAATAGGCAGACAGCTATACAAGTAGAGGGCCTTCAGGCTGGATGCAGAGCACTGTATTTTGTAAAACGGCTGTCTCCTATGGCAACTGAACTTTCAACAGTCAATCTAGATCTGCACATGTAACTCACAGTTTTCCGTTGTAGATCTTCTCTCACATCTCACAGTATCCCACTGTAGATCCTCACACTGAGCTCCCAGTCTCTCACTAGACTTCCAAGATCCCGGCCACCACTGGATCTCCTGAGCTCTTCCACAGCTAACCCGCTTTATACTCCTCAAGCTTCACCCACGATACCCGCTGGGTCCCTGACTTGACTCTGCTGAAGCTTTCCCTCTTCTTTACCGTTCCCCTGAAAAAGGCTGCTCTGGTACTTCTTCAGACTTCATACACTGACCTCTGGTAACAGGAATGGTGGTCCCTTGATGGCGACTGTTTTCCCTTTACCTCTGGCAACATTTGGTTCCCCATCCGACTGAACCTCTGCAACTTGGTTAGGCTCCCGACCTGAAGCCCCAATCCCGCGCTGCTTCTTACAGTCCTGGATAGGCCTCAGACAGCCTAGCAGCCAGGTGTTCCCAGATAGGCCGTAGGCTCCTGGCCTAGCAACCGGGTGCACAGACCACCTGACTCCTCCCGAATAAATAGGCTCTCCCAGCAGGTCATGAGACCAAATAGACTTCTACCAAATGGCTGAGACAACCTTTCCATTTCTAACCCGAATTCACTATGCCCTTGTCATTCCAATGCCACTGGCAGCAATGCCACCTAGTGATAGAAAAGAGAAATGCACCAAGTTCAGGTTTAGGGCAAAAGTCGGTGGATCACCCTAACAATTAGCCAGGCTGGCTACCACCTGACAAACTAGATTTGTGGGCAACCCTGTTCAGGACCAGGGTGCTACATTTCTTTCTTTTACTTTTTTCTCCCTCTCCTCTCCCCTCCACTCTCCTCTCCCCTCTCACTTACCTTCCCTTCTCCTCCTCTCCCTTTCTCTCCCTTCCCCTCTTCTCTTTTCTCCTCTCCCCTCTCACTTCCCTTCTCATCCCCTCTTCTCTTTTCTCCTCTCCCCTCTCACTTCCCTTCTCATCCCCTCTTCTCTTTTCTCCTCTCCCCTCTCACTTCCCTTCCCTTCTCCTCCTCTCCCTTTCTCCTCTTCACCTCTTCTCTTTTTTCCCTTTCTCCTCTCCTCTCCACTCTCACTTCCCTTCTCCTCTCCACATCTTCTCTTCTTTCCCTTTCTCCTTTCCTCTCCTCTCCTTCTTTCCCTTTTCTTCTCTCCTCTCCTTTTCTTCCCTTTTCTTCTCTCCTCTCCTTTTCTTCCCTTTTCTTCTCTCCTCTCCTTTTCTTCCCTTTTATTCTCTCCTCTCCTTTTCTACCCTTTTCTTCTCTCCTCTCCTTTTCTGCCGTTTTCTTCTCTCCTCTCCCTTCCCTTTGCCCTTTTTCCCCCTCCCTTCCCTTCTCCCTTTTCCCCTCCCTTCTCCCTTTTCCCCGTCCCTTCCCCCCTCCTTTTTCCCCTCCCTTCCCCTCTCCTTTTTCCCCTCCCTTCCCCTCTCCTTTTTACCCTCCCTTCCCCTCTCCTTTTTCCTCTCCCTTCCCCTCTCCTTTCCCCTCTCCTTTTTCCTATCCTCTTTTGCCTCTCCTTCCTTTCCATTCTCTTTCTCCACCCCTCTCTCCCATTTCTTTCTCTCCCCATCCCCCATCTTCTTGATTCCACCTACTTTCTCTCTTTCTCTTCTCCCCATTACTCTATTTCTCTCCCTTTTCTCTCTCCTTCTATCCCTGGCTCCTCCCATCTCTGTTCTCTCTCATCTTTCTCTTAAATATGGTTTGGAATATAAATAGAGATATATATGTGATCTGTGTTCCATCATATAGATCTGGGATGTGATCTGTGTTCATTCATATAGATCTGGGATGTGATCTGTGTTCATTCATATAGATCTGGGATGTGATCTGTGTTCATTCATATAGATCTGCGATGTGATCTGTGTTTATTCATATAGATCTGCGATGTGATCTGTGTTCCATCATATAGATCTGTGCTGTGATCTGTGTTTATTCATATAGATCTGCGATGTGATCTGTGTTCCATCATATAGATCTGTGCTGTGATCTGTGTGCTCGTCTCGCTGTGGTTAGTTTTGTTGGTCTGCTTAATTTATACATCATTTTATAATTTATTATCACTGCCACATCAGAGAAACCAAAAACGACTATAAATCTGTCACCGCCGCCCTCAGGCTGCACATTTGTGGAAGTCTTTAAACACGACTAGTATGTAATCTGACATCTCTACATCCTCCCAGAGGGCAGAAAGCTTCAGAAGTTCATATTCAGTGAGTTCAGTTTTGGCTCCTGAAAATCGGTTGTTTTTGCCCTAAAGTATCGTAGTTGAAACCTCAGACATGAAATATGAACAAAGCATATCCCTCTATAGTGTGTATTTGCCTCAGTCCAGAGCACTAAGTGTCATTCCTGTCTGCTGCCCCCTTCCTCTGCTATCAGCACAAGTCACTTCTGACAAGTTTTCCTGACACCAAGAGAAGCATAGTGACAGTGGAGGGATCTCATGCACACAGCCTGTGATTGACAGCCTCCGCTCTGTTCCTGTGTGCTGTGTGAAAAGGGTGTGTGTCTCTTTCCCTCCAGTCAGCTCTCAGAGCTACGCAGGGTGTAACTTCCACTCTCTGACACATGTTTTCTGATAGCTCAGACAAGCTGTAATAATTCTGGACATTGAACTTTGAATGGATATAGAGAAGAGAAGACTGCAGATAAACAGCTACAACTTATGTAGGAGGATTTGTTTTATCCCTGTGTATCACCTGAGGCCAGTCACTTCACTGGGTATATGTGAGGGTTTACAACCACTTTAAATATCAGTGTTATATAAGGTATACACAATAAAGGTAATTTATGATAAGAAATGATAGTCACTTAATGACCCTAAAATGCATATCTGAATTCAAGAACCAGCCTGTAAAATTAAGTTCTTAGATGTGGGCCGCTAATTACTCAATTCTTGGTCTGCTCAGAGC
Organism: Lithobates clamitans; assembly: GCA_037952925.1. Classification (NCBI taxonomy): domain Eukaryota; kingdom Metazoa; phylum Chordata; class Amphibia; order Anura; family Ranidae; genus Lithobates; species Lithobates clamitans. The sequence goes on from JBBGZY010000837.1 coordinate 616,381, forward strand.
AGAGAGCAATGACTGTCAGTCACCGCTCTCCGCTCTGATCCCCTCCCCCAACACTCACTGGAGTGCTGGGCCAGAGAGGGGCTGGATGCAGCTTTCTTTGGCTCTAAGCCGTGTGCTGAGAGCCGGAGCCAGCTGTCAGTCAGCCAGCTGGGTGGATCCCGACAATATGGTCAGGATCCTTCCAGAGCCTGGAGCAGCTCTACCATGGAAGCTGACAGACGGCAATAACCTACTGTCAACCAACTCTTGGTCAAAGGAGTGCAAAAGTAAGTGTCCTCCTGTGACATACAAGAAAAGCTTGGCCAAAAAAAGCTTTGGCCATACTTCTCTTTTAACCTAAACCTAATTCCTAACAATAACCATGAACCCCTGATGAAATGTATACAGTGAAACCTTGGATTACAAGCATAACCCGTTCCAGGAGAATGCTTGTAATCCAAAACATATCAAAGCGAGTTTTCCCATAGAAGTCAATGGAAACGAAAATAATTAGTTCCACATTGACTTCCATGGCATGCAATACCGCATGTGGCCAGAGGTGGGGGGGCGGGGCGGAGAGACTCGGAAAGGCTTGGAAACGAGTATTTCTGAACGGCTCCGAGTGTCACCGGTGCCCCCCGCACCTCTGGCCAAATGCCGTACTGCACACCGCAGAGGCTTGAATCCTGCTTGTTTTGCAAGACAACACTCACAAACCGAGTAAAATAAAAATAAATAAATAATAGCTCGTATTGCGAAACGCTCGTTAACCGCGTTACTCGCAATCCGTGGTTCCACTGTACTATCATAGTAATAAATTCTATATTTCCAATGGTGATAAGCACTGTCACAATAATGTTAGTGGTAATAATATTATCCTCTCCTCTCCTCCCTTCTCCTTTCCGCTCCTCTCTCTTCTCCTCTCCTCTCCACTCTCTTCACCTTTCAGCTCCTCTTGCCCTTTCCCCTCTCCTCTCCTTTCTCCTCTCCTCTTCTTCTCTCCCCTCCCCTCTCTTCTCCTTTCAACTACTCTTCTCTCTCCCTATCCTTCCTCCTCTCCACTCCTCTCCTCTTTTCTTCTTTCCTTTGTCCTCTCCTTTCTCCCCTCCTCTCCTTTCTCCTCCCATCCCCTCCCCTCCCCTCTGCTCTCCCTTTCCTTCTACACTCCCCTCTCCTCTCACCCTTTCCCCTCTTCTCTCCTTTCTCCTCTCCTCTTCTCCTCTGTCCTCTACTCTCCCCTCTCCTCCTCCCTTTTCCTGTCAACTCCTCTCCCCTCACCTTCTCCTTTCCTTCTCTTACACTTCTCTTTCCCTTATATTTATCTTTCCCTTGTTTTTCTTTTTCTCTTTCCCTTCTCTTTCTCTTATCTTTCCCTTATCTTTCTCTTTCCCTTCTATTACTCTTACCCATTCTCTTTCCCCTACTACTCTCCTCTTTCCCTTATACTCATCTTTCCCCTACTCCTCTCATCTTTCCCCTACTCCTCTCATCTTTCCCTTTTATTCCTCTTTCCCCTACTCCTCTCATCTTTCCCCTACTCCTCTCATATTTCCCTTTTATTCCTCTTTCCCCTACTCCTCTCATCTTTCCCCTACTCCTCTCATCTTTCCCCTACTCCTCTCATCTTTCCCCTACTCCTCTCATCTTTCCCTTTTATTCCTCTTTCCCCTACTCCTCTCATCTTTCCCCTACTCCTCTCCTCTTTCCCTTCACCTCTCCTCTTTCCCTTCTCCTCTCCTCTCCTCTTTCCCTTCCCCTACTCCTCTCATCTTTCCCTTCTCCTCTCCTCTTTCCCTTATATTTCTCTTGTCCCTTCTCCTCTTCTCTTTCCCTTCTCCTCTCCTCTTTCCCTTCCCCTACTCCTCTCATCTTTCCCTTCTCCTCTCCTCCTTTCCCTTATATTTCTCTTGTCCCTTCTCCTCTCCTCTTTTTTTCCCTTCTCCTCTCCTCTTTTTTTCCCTTCTCCTCTCCTCTTTTTTTCCCTTCTCCTCTCCTCTTTTTTTCCCTTCTCCTCTCCTATTTTTTTCCCTTCTCCTCTCCTCTTTTTTTTCCCTTCTCCTCTCCTCTTTTTTTCCCTTCTCCTCTCCTCTTTTTTTCCCTTCTCCTCTCCTATTTTTTTCCCTTCTCCTCTCCTCTTTTTTTTTCCCTTCTCCTCTCCTCTTTTTTTTCCCTTCTCTCTCCTCTTTTTTTTCCCTTCTCCTCTCCTCTTTTTTTTCCCTTCTCCTCTCCTCTTTTTTTCCCTTCTCCTCTCCTCTTTTTTTCCCTTCTCCTCTCCTATTTTTTTCCCTTCTCCTCTCCTCTTTTTTTTCCCTTCTCTCTCCTCTTTTTTTTCCCTTCTCCTCTCCTCTTTTTTTCCCTTCTCCTCTCCTCTTTTTTTCCCTTCTCCTCTCCTATTTTTTTCCCTTCTCCTCTCCTCTTTTTTTTTCCCTTCTCCTCTCCTCTTTTTTTTCCCTTCTCTCTCCTCTTTTTTTTTCTCTTCTCCTCTCCTCTTTTTTTCCCCTACTCCTCTCCTCTTTTTCCCCTACTCCTCTTTTCCTAAAGCCAGCCCCTAACACTAACTATAAACCCCTGGTGAAATGTATACTATCATGGAACTTAATGGTGTATTACCACCAGTGAGAAGTACCATGAAGGTGATGTAAGCCATTCTAATAATCACCTCAACAATGAATTAGTAGAAGAATGCCGGCTTATGTACGATGTGCCAAATCAGCAGTGCAGGGGCTCTTCACAAAACAGACTGCACGATATGAAACATATATTAGTCGCTAAACCTTGTATGTATAGAAAGTGCTCAGGTTCAGCTTCAAGATGAAGACATAAATAATTACAAATCAATGAAACAATATTTAATATAAATTCAAAAGGGTGTCAAGCAATACAAGAAATAATACAAAGTTATACAAGAATTTAAAAAAAACCCAGCCCCCCCTCCCTGTTCCCCTTAGAGAACAGGAAATGATAATAACTCATTCTAATGGGGACACAAACTAAAACATATTTTTAGTAAAGTGCGGAAGGCTTGGAAATTCTGACAATATTGTCGTTGCTTCCCAAGTCCTCTTTTCCTGATAATGACTGTGACCTGTGTCCTATAAAGGTGTCACAGGGACAGGAAGTGAGGGTAAATCTTCCCAATGGGGTCACAGACAGAAATACAAAGCTCCTAGAAAACAATCTCAATCTAAAACTATACATTTGAGTTAGGTGTTAAATGTAAAAACTTTCCTGGCTCTTTTTTTTTTTCCTGTTGACATCCATACATTGACCTCTAGTCACCCATTATTCACCCTTTCCTTTCTAAAAACAGAACCAAGTCGGTTGACATATCCAGATTCTATTTTAGTGGAAAGCAGTTCATAAGAAAACTGAAAAAAAAATTGGCTTTCCTGTTACTATATTTCTACTTCTCTAAAGATTATTTGTGGCAGGATGTGCCGAGTCACTGAAGGATTTTGATTTTGGACGCATGTCCCTTTACTGAAGACACCACAAAGAACTGTCTACTGTCAGTAAAATACAATGAAGGCCCTAACCTTTCTCCAGCACCAGCGTTAGCCACCATGTGTGACCTAGATGGGCCGAAATGTGGCGGAATCGTGACAACATGAACAATGACTAAATAAAAACGCAACGCTTTAGGGTTGGAGATTGCGCTGGACTTACTCAATCAGTCATCGGTCAATGGGTAGGAGATGACGGGGGCGGGTTGGAAGAATTCCCTTCCAATGGTTTCTGCCCAGCTTAAAGAGAAGATGGTGGTTGGCCCTTTTTGGGGGCTTGGGCTACTGGGTACGGCCTTAAGGTCGTTTCCACGTGTAAGTAGGTAGAAAGGAGCGCCCGGTATCCACTGAATGCAGGTTGGAAGGTGAGTTTGTAATTTCTTATTGAGAGTAACAGTAAGTAATCAAGCCAACTCGTTTCCAGCGCGGGGGGGGGGGGGGTTGTTTGCAGCTTTCAGCGCTGTCACACTTTGAATGACAATTGCACAGTCATGCAACACTGTACCCAACGGGTGGCCCCGCCCCCCTCTGATGCCATGGGGAAGCCACGGGGAAGTCCCCATGAATCAGAGGGGGGCGGGCCCCGCCCTCAGTTATATAAGAACTGTCAAAGGCGATGGAGCGTCACACAGCAGAAGCCTCCCGTGGAGGCGGATCGGTGGCGTGTTTTTATTTTCCTTTTTTGGTCCGTCGGCGGAGCGATATAAGAAGATGAATGGACATCGTAGGACATTTTTTTTTTTTAATAAAGGACTTGTCCCCAAGCTGTGTCTTGTTTTTTTTTAAACATTTTGATACTTTTTTGTGAAATGGTAGAGGTACATCTGTACCCCATTACCATTTCACACAGGGGGGGAGGCCGGGATCTGGAGGTCCCCTTGTTAAAGGGGACTTCCAAATTCTGATAAGCCCCCCGCCCACAGATCCCCACAACCACCGGGCAAGGGTTGTGGGGATGAGGCCCTTGTCCCCATCAACATGGGGACAAGGTGCTTTGGGGGGGTTACCTCAAAGCACCCTCCCCATGTTGAGGGTATGTGGCCTGGTACGGTTCAGGGCGGTGCTCTCTCGAACCCCCCCTCTTTTCCTGCGGCCTGCCAGGTTGCCTGCTCGGATAAGGTTTGCGTGTGCGAACCGAACCGGGGGGTGTTACACCCATCCTTACCCCTTACCAGAGCCGTAACCAGAACCTTCAGGGCCCCGGTGCAAGAAACCACAACGGGACCCCCTGGCACCCTTCCCACTGATCCCAAGGCCCTTTACTCCCATTGTGTGGCTCTTTATTACGGTCCCGCAGCGTGTCACCTTCCTGCCATCTTGGGGTCCCCCCCATGGTGGCGTAACGCAAGAGCGACCTTTGTGACCCTGGTAGTTTCTTCACTGGTGTTAATAGTTTTTTATTTTGTTCTTTTTTCTTTTTATTATTTTTTACCATTTTATTTTATTTTCTACAATTTTATTTTTTATTATTTTTTACATGTTTTTTAGAACCCCTATTGGGGGGGACTTTGGTGAAATATCAGGGGTCTAAACAGACCCCTGACGTCTCACCTTTGAGATAGAGAAAGGGACTGAGGACAGATTCATCAGTCTCCATTTCTCTGCAGCCTCAGCTGCACAGAATGAATGGACAGGAATAGCTCCGTACAGGGCTTCCTGTTCATTCATAAACTGAAACATAGTAAACACAGTTTACTATGCCTCAGCTATGAATGAATAAAGAAAAAAGCACACAAAGTCAGTTATCGGTACCAGTTACTGACTATTCATTAAGACAAGGAAGGGGCTGACAAATTACACTTTTACCGGGTCCTTCTCGATTCTCCATCCTTACAGCAGCAGCTGGTGGAAGGTGGCAAGGGGAAATCCGGCATAGCTGGGGGGGGCTGCTTGTGTAAGAACCAATACCCTCCATTTCCCTCCAGCAGCCGCTGAATCTGCGGAAGAGAGAGGAGGAGAGTCGGGCATTCAGTGGGTATATAGAGGGGTCAGTTCTGTTACATCCCGCTACCCTCCTATTCAGACGTATGGGGGGGTGGGGGGGCACACGGGGCCCCCTGTAGCATGGGGCCAGGTTGTAATGGTGACCTCTTACAAACACTCGCCCCTGCCCCTCACACGCCAATGGTCTGTACTGGCAGAGCTGAGTAACAGCCACACCTCTCCTCACAAGTGTCCTCACACGGCGGATGAGACCAGGGCTGTTTACAGAGTGCATTGGGCAGTGCAGTCAACATCTTACTTAACATGGAGTACTACAATGACTTAAAGATTAATTGCTTAACAACTGTTAATGTAAGAAATTAGCCACACAGGGAGTGCATTGTTTTCCTTTAGTCAGCCAACACATTGGGGTTGATTTACTTAAAGTGGAGTTCCCACTGTTAAATTTTTTTTTTTAGGAACCATATTTTTTGTTATTAAGCCTAATGTAAAGCACTCATGTTTTTGTGCTGAATCGGCCCTGGATTGAAGATTTCATAGAGGAATAATAATAATCTATATTCCTCTTTTCAGGCAGTTTCCATAATGCTTGTGGGCATGTGAAGCCCGCAAACACTATCTTCCGGGCCCTGGTGCCAGCTGAGCGACCAGCATGCACCGCCTGTTCTCGCGCATGCGCCGTATGTACGGCGCAGCGCCGTAGACTTCTGACATTGCCATCACAACGGGCGGCGGCGCCTGAAGTGCCCGCCCCTGTTGTGATAGCAACAAAGCCCTCGGCGCTGCCCAGTGACTCCTGGGAAATGATGACAAGCATCTCCCAGGAGCACTAGCGAGCACGGGCGCCGAGGGAAATGACGTCAGGTGCCTTGGAGAGGAAGAGGCAGATTACGAGGGACCCCCTAGCAACAGACCTGAAAAGGTGAGTAAAAAAAAAAATTTTTTTCCACAGGTTGTTCTTTATATTTAATGTTGCTGAATACTGTAAAAAAAAAAAAATATGACTGGAACTCCGCTTTAAAAGTGGAGAGTGCAAAATCTGGAGCAGCTCTGCATAAAAACCAATCAGCTTCCAGGTTTTATTGGCAAAGCTTAAAGTGGTTGTAAACCTCAGACATTAATTGTGAACAAAGCATATCCCTCTATAGTGTGTACTTGTCTCAACCCAGAGCCCTAAGTGTCATTTCTGTCTGCTGCCTCCTTCCTCTTCCATTTGCATGCCAAGTTTTCCTGACCCCAAGAGATAAATGGGGACAGGGGAGGGACCTCCAGCAGATTGACAGCCTCAGCTCTGTTCTGCTGCGTCTCTTCCCTCCAATCAGCTCTCAGACCTCTACACACTGAGCTCTGCAGTGTGTAACTTTGGTTCTCCACTCCCCTTTTTCTGAACTCTGACAAGCTTATAACTTCAGCACTTTGAATGGATGTAGAGAAGAGAAGACAGCAGATAAACAGGTACAAATTATGTAGGGAGATTTTTTTCATCTCTGTGTATCACCTGTGGCCAGTCACTTCGCTGGGAATATGGAAGGGTTTATAACCACTTTAGCCTAGGTTCACATTACTGCGGGTTAGAAATCGTGCGCGTTCAGCCGAACTCGCACAATTTCATCCTGGCAATGCAGTCTGACTTGGGGGGCGATTTAACAGACATCTGTGCGGGTTCATGTACAGATGTCTATTGAAATCGCAACCGAAGTCGCCAAAAGTAGTACAGGAACTACGCAAAGTCGGTGTCGCAACGAATTGGATGGTGCTATTGCCGGCAATGCCTGCCGATTTGGCATGTAGTTTGAAAAAAATCGCCAAATGTGGACCTAGGCTTAAATAAACAAGTTGAAGTCAGAAGCTGATTGGCTACCATGTACAGCTGTACCAGATTGTGCACTCTCCAGTTTAAGGCTCTGTTTCCACTTGTGTGATTTGTCATGCGACTTGGGACTGTAAAAGTCACATGACAAGTCGTACTGTTAAAGGTAGATGAGAAAATCTGGACAGCTGCACTCCAGGAAGATGTAATTCAAAAATTATTTATTTATACTTTTATGAGCATATAGCATACAAAGCACTATGGCAAGGTACAGGCAATCAGCTAACGCGTTTCGCACTTATGCTAGGTGCTTACTCATAAGTGTTTACTCATGGGGTACGACAAGTCGTACCCCATGATTTCCAATGAGTACCGTCCATATCTGTGCGACTTCAAGTCGCAGCGACTTCAAAGTAGTCCCTGCACTACTTTGGTCCCACTTTGATGCGACATGAGGTGCATAGACCTCAAGAATACAAAGCCTTTGCTTCACGTCGCATCAAAATCGCGGCAAAAAATTGCGGTAAAATCGTGGCAAAATTGTGCGACTTTGGGGTTGCAATAGTTGAAACCTAGCCTTAGATAAATCAACCTCATAGACTTGCATTGAGAGAAGGAACAGTAAAGTCAAACCATTGGGTAAAACTGCAAAAGAAGGAAGTAGAGCCTGACTATTTAACCACTTGCTTGCTGGGCACTTAAAACCCCCTTCCTGCCCGGACCAATTTACAGCTTTCAGCGCTGTCACACATTGAATGACAATTGCGCGGTCATACTACACTGTACCCAAATGAAATTTTTATCATTTTTTTTCAAACAAATAGAGCTTTCTTTTGGTGGTATTTAATCACAGCTGGGTTTTTTATTTTTTGCTAAACAAACAAAAAAGGTGGAAAATTTTGAAAAAAAAATCATGTTTCATAGTTTGTTATAAAATTTTGCAAACAGGTAATTTTTCTCCTTCATTGATATGCGCTGATGAGGCGGCACTGGTGGGCATTGATAGGCTGCACTGATGGGCACAGTTAAGGCAGCATTGATGGGGACAGATAAGGCGGTACTGATGGGCACAGATAAGGCTACACTGATGGCCACTGATGGGCGCTGATGGGTGGCACGGATGGGTGGCACGGATAGGTGGCACTGATAGGTACCACTGATGGGGGGCACTGATGGGTGGCACTGATGGGCAGTGATAGGCGGCACTGATTGGCACTTATGGGCACTGGTAGGTGACACTGATGGGCACTGATAGGTGGCACTGATGTGCAGCACTGTTGTCGTGGCACTGATTGTGGGCGCTGATGGGTGGCACTGATGGGGGGCACTGATGGGTGGCACTGATGGGCAGTGATAGGCGGCACTGATTGGCACTTATGGGCACTGGTAGGTGACACTGATGGGCACTGATAGGTGGCACTGGTGTGCAGCACTGTTGTCGTGGCACTGATTGTGGGCACTGATGGGTAGCACTGTGGGCAGTGATGAGTGGCACTGTGGGCACTGATGGGTGATGCTGGTGGGCACTGGTGGGTGGCACTACTGCCTATTGCTAGGTGTCACTGGCAGGTGGCACAGATGATCGCCGTGATCAGGACTGATGTCCCTCTCACGGCCGCCGGTGATTGGCTTTTTTTCCTCCTCACGCTGCCAGCGCGAGGAGAAAAAATAGCCAATTACCGGCTCTGTTTACATCACATGATCAGCTGTCATTGGCTGACAGCTGATCATGTGGTAAGGGGTCTGGACCGACCCCTTACTCCGATCTGTGATCAGGCGAGTCTCATATGCCCTGCACACACGGTCGGATTTTCCGATGGAAAATGCCAGATAGGACCTTGTCAGAAATTCTGACCGTGTGTGGGCTCCATCACACATTTTCCATCGGATTTTCCGACACACAAAGTTGGAGAGCAGGATATAAAATTTTCCGACAACAAAATCCGTTGTCGGAAATTCCGATCGTGTGTACACAAATCCGACGCACAAAGTGCCATGCATGCTCAGAATAAATAAAGAGATGAAAGCTATTGGCCACTGCCCCGTTTATAGTCCCGACGTGCATGTTTTACGTCACCGCGTTCAGAACGATCGGATTTTCCGACAACTTTGTGTGACCGTGTGTATACAAGACAAGTTTGAGCCAACATCCGTCTGAAAAAATCCTAGGATTTTGTTGTCGGAATGTCCGATCAATGTCCGACCGTGTGTACGGGGCATTAGACTCGCTGATCACCGAGCGCCGCGCGCGCCCTGCAGGGGGGCGCTCAGGCCGCTCGTGCACGGAACAACGTCAGACGTCATCCCAGCGATGTAGGTCCGCGCTGTTGCCATCATTTGGCAATAGCGCGGATATGAAGAGGTATTGATCAAATACAGAACAAATTACAAAACAAACATACAAAACTTTTAAAACATCAACACACATTGATACATTTATTTACATCAAGCTGATTCCTTTTACATGTTTCTTTTAAAAAATGAAAAGACATTTCCTTTAATTTAAAGGGTATTTTATTTTATTTTTTTATTGTGTTGATCAATGAATGCATTTTTAGATATACAGTGGATATAAAAAGTCTACACACCCCTGTTAAAATATCAGGCTTCTGTGATGTAAAAAAATGAGACAAAGATAAATCACTTCAGAACTTTTTCCACATTTAATGTGACCTATAAACTGTACAACTCAATTGAACAACAAACTGAAATCTTTTTTTTTTTGGGGGGGGGGGGGGGATATAAAAATAATAAACTAAAATAATGTGGTTGCATAAGTTTGCACACCCTCTGATAACTGGGGATGTAGCTGTGTTCAGAATTCAGCAATTACACTCACACTCATGTTAAGTAGGAGTCAGTACACACCTGCCATCATTTAATGTGCCTTTAATTAACCCCAAATAAAGTTCAGCTGTTCTAGTAGGTCTTTCCTGACATTTCCCTAGTCGCAACCTACAGCAGAAGCCAGGGTCCTCAGAGAGCTTCCAAAGCATCAGAGGGATCTCATTGTTAAAAGGTATCAGTCAGGAAAAGTGTACAAAGGAATTTCCAAGGCATTACATATACCATGGAACACAGTGAAGACATGGACACTAGTCATCATCAAGTGGAGAAAATATGGCACAACAGTGACATTACCAAGAACTGGACGTCCCTCCAAAATTGATGAAAAGACGAGAAGAAAACTGGTCAGGGAGGCTGCCAAGAGGCCTACAGCAACATTAAAGGAGCTGCAGGAATATCTGGCAAGTACTGGCTGTGTGGTACATTTGACAACAATCTCCTGTATTCTTCATATGTCTGGGCTATGGGGTAGAGTGGAAAGACGGAAGCCTTTTCTTACCAAGAAAAATATCCAAGCCAGGCTAAATTTTGCAAAACCACATCTGAAGTCTCCCAAAAGGATGTAGAAAGATGTGTTTCATGTGGTCTGATGAAAACGAGGTTTAACTTTTTGGCCATAATTCCAAAAGATATGTTTGGCGCAAAAACAGCACTGCACATCACCAAAAGAACACCATACCCACCGTGAAGCATGGTGGTGGCGGCAGCATCGTGCTTTGGGGCTGTTTTTTCTTCAGCTGATACAGGGGCCTCAGTCAAGGTTCAGGGAATTATGAACAGTTCCAAATACCAGTCAATATTGGCACAAAACCTTCAGGCTTCTGCTAGAAAGCTGAACATGAAGTAGAACTTCATCTTTCAGAATAACAACGACCCAAAGCATAGATCCAAATCAACAAAGGAATGGCTTCACCAGAAGAAAATTAAAGTTTTGGAATGGCCCAGCCAGAGCCCAGACCCGAATCCCATTGAAAATCTGTGGGGTGATCTGAAGAGGGCTGTGCACAGGAGATGTCCTCGCAATCTGACAGATTTGGGGTGCTTTTGCAAAGAAGAGCGGGCAAATATTGCCAAGTCAAGATGTGCCATGCTGATCGACTCGTACCTAAAAAGACCGAGTGCTGGAATAAAATCAAAAGGTGCTTCAACAAAGTATTAGTATAAGGGGTGTGCACACTTATGCAACCATATTATTTTATTTTTTTATTTTTACTTCCCTCCACCCTAAAAGATTTCAGTTTTTTTCAACTGAGTTGTACAGTTTATAGGTCACATTAAAGGTGGGAAAAGTTCTGAAATGATTTATCTTTGTGTCATTTTTTTTTACATCACAGAAACCTGACCTTTTAACAGGGGTGTGTAGACTTTTTAAATCCACTGTACATGATATATAGTATGTCATTAATGGCACCGGCCACAGGCAAATATGCGGCCTCTTGGTGGGTGGGCCTTGGCACTGAGCGGCCGCATATTTGCGCGCATTAGTGTAAATACAAACGTGCAGCACAGTTGCCGGCGGATAACAGAAAGGTCCCAATAGCTACTTACAATTAGGAGCTTTCCGATCATGTGACAGCCATGACAGCCAATCACATGATCATAAACCCCGGCCCACCTCTCAGCCCACCTCTCAGCATCCTAAACCACTCAAAAAGCCGGGATGCATCCGCTCCAAGGGGTTTAAGCAGCATTGAACCCAAATGCAAAACAATATATGATTTAACAGCTTACCAATTCTTAGATGTGATGGCTGCATTCGTTTTCTTTATAGGCTTTCTTTCTTCTATTTTCAGCTAGTGATCCAGCCAGTAAGTCTGTTGTTTTTTTTTTTTTTTCAAAAGAACAAGCTCTCCAGCAGATGTATCAGGGTTAAGACAAACCACTTAGCACTGATGGGGTGCTTACAACAATCACCTTTTATTTATTTATCAAAGACATTTATCCCAAAATAAAACAAACACTGTTTGCTTATAAAGTGCTAGCTGGAGTTTGGCTTCACTGTGTTAGTGTATTGTAAATCTGCTGGTCCATCTAACACTCCCCTCCCCCCAGACTAGGGCTGGCCGTACATTATACAATTTCCTTGTACAATTTTCTTTTAGATTCACAAAAACCATATAATATGGGGCCAAACCTAAACACTTTCATTTTGTAGGCGATCAGACAGGCCCTGGCACCACATAGTTGAAAGTAAACCTAAAGGTAATTGAAGAAGAAAATCGTATAATGTCTGGCAGGGCTCAAAATTCTGAGTCCTGAGCTACTAGCCAGGCCTCAAGGGTTACTCGCCACCAGTTGCCCCGCCCAACCCATACCCTGCCCCGCCCCTAATTTTTCCCCTAAACACGCCCTCATCAATTATCTCATGAAATGACACCTAATTTATGCAGAATTAAGTTATAAAAATAAATATTAAGAACTTTATCAGTGCCCATCAATGCAGCCTACCTGTGTCTATCTGTGCCTATCAATGCAGTCTACCTGTGTCCACCAATGCAGCCTCACCTGTGTCCACCAATGCAGCCTCACCTGTGCCTATCAATGCAGCCTACCTGTGCCCATCAATGCAGCCTACCTGTGCCTATCAATGCAGCCTACCTGTGCCCATCAATGCAGCCTGCCTGTGCCCATCAATGCAGCCTACCTGTGCCCATCAATGCAGCCTGCCTGTGCCCATCAATGCAGCCTTTCTGTGTCCACCAATGAAGCCTCACCTGTGTCCACCAATGCAGCCTCACATGTGCCTATCAATGCAGCCTACCTGTGCCCAACAATGCAGCCTACCTGTGCCCAACAATGCAGCCTACCTGTGCCCATAAATGCAACCTACCTGTCTCAATCAATACAGCCTATCTGTGTCCATCCATGCAACCTACCTGTGTCCATCAATGCAGCCTACCTGTGTCCATCAATGCAACCTACCTGTGCCAAACAATGCAGCCTACCTGTGCCCATAAATGCTGCTTCACATGTGTCCACCAATGCAGCCTACCTGTGCAGGGGAAAAGAGGAGAGGCTGAGCTCCAGAGATGCAGTCGGAAGATGGGAGAAAGTTGTAGAAAGTCAACCATCACTGCAGCCCTCCACCAGTCGGGGGTTTATGGCAGAGTGGCCCGACGGAAGCCTCTCCTCAGGGCAAGACACATGAAAGCCCGCATGGAGTTTGCTAAAAAACACCTGAAGGACTCCAAGAGAAATAAGATTCTCTGGTCTGATGAGACCAAGATAGAACTTTTTGGCCTTAATTCTAAGTGTGGAGAAAACCAGGCACTGCTCATCACCTGTCTAGTACAGTCCCAACAGTGAAGCATGGTGGTGGCAGCATTATGCTGTGGGGGTGTTTTTCAGCTGCAGGGACAGGACGACTGGTTGCAATCGAGGCAAAGATGAATGCGGCCAAGTACAGGGATATCCTGGAAGAAAACCTTCTCCAGAGTGCTCAGGACCTCAGACTGGGCCGAAGGTTTACCTTCCAACAAGACAATGACCCTAAGCACACAGCTAGAATAACGAAGGAGTGGCTTCACAACAACTCTGTGACTGTTCTTGAATGGCCCAGCCAGAGCCCTGACTTAAACCCAATTGAGCATCTCTGGAGAGACCTAAAAATGGCCGTCCACCAATGTTTACCATCCAACCTGACAGAACTGGAGAGGATCTGCAAGGAGGAATGGCAGAGGATCCACAAATCCAGGTGTGAAAAACTTGTTGCATCTTTCCCAAAAAGACTCATGGCTGTATTAGATCAAAAGGGGGCTTCTACTAAATACTGAGCAAAGGGTCTGAATACTTAGGATCAGGTGATATTTCAGTTTTTCTTTTTTAATAAATCTGCAAAAAATGTCAACAATTCTGTGTTTTTCTGTCAATATGGGGTGCTGTGTGTACAATATGGGGTGCTGTGTGTACAATATGGGGTTCTGTGTGTACAATATGGGGTGCTGTGTGTACAATATGGGATGCTGTGTGTACATTAATGAGGAAAAAAATGAACTTAAATGATTTTATCAAATGGCTGCAATATAACAAAGAGTGAAAAATTTAAGGGGGTCTGAATACTTTCTGTCCCCACTGTATATATATTAGGTCCACTATAAGGCACTGGGGTAGAGTTGCCACCTGTCTGGGATTCACCCAATCAGCGTCTGTGTGTCAGCCCACACTCCAATCCTCGACTTTGCTGTACAAGGGGATGTGGGTGAGGAATTTGAAGCCCAGCAGCCACAGCTAAATCCTGGATGAGCCTCCATCCTGGGGTGAGAGAGCTCACCATCCTCTGTCTCTGACTGAAGTCTCCCCCCTCCCTCCTTCTCTCTCCTGTCTATCAGTTTCTACATTAATGTAAGAGGCTCTGATGTAAGGGGTGCTCTGCAGACTCTAATGTAAAGGGGCATTAGCTGAGCAGAGATCCTCTTACATCATAGTTCCCCTTTACACCAGAGTCCACAGCATTTCCCCCTACATCTGACCCCCCCTTAAATCAGGGTTTCCAGAGCACCCCCTACATCAGAGTTCCCTTTTCTAGGATGAAAAAGGACCTGGGGGTCCTAGTAGATGATAGGCTCAGCAAATGGCATGCAATGCCAAGCTGCTACTAACAAAGCAAACAGAATATTGGCATTCATTAAAAAGGGGGATCAACTCCAGAGATAAAACGATAATTCTCCCGCTCTACAAGACTCTGGTCCGGCCGCACCTGGAGTATGCTGTCCAGTTCTGGGCACCAGTCCTCAGGAAGGATGTACTGGAAATGGAGCGAGTACAAAGAAGGGCAACAAAGCTAATAAAGGGTCTGGAGGATCTTAGTTATGAGGAAAGGTTGCGAGCACTGAACTTATTCTCTCTGGTGACCCCACAATAGGGATAAAACTTTTTCGCAGAAGGGAGTTTAACAAGACTCGTGGCCACTCATTAAAATTAGAAGAAAAGAGGTTTAACCTTAAACTACATAGAGGGTTCTTTACTGTAAGAGCAGCAAGGATGTGGAATTCCCTTCCACAGGCGGTGGTCTCAGCGGGGAGCATCGATAGCTTCAAGAAATTATTAAATAATCACCTGAATGACCGCAATATACAGGGATATGTAAGGTAATACTGACATATAATCACACACATAGGTTGGACTTGATGGACTTGTGTCTTTTTTCAACCTCACCTACTATGTCACTATGTAACCAGAGTCCACAGCATCTCCCTCTACATCATACCCCCCCCCCCCCCCGAGCACCCCTTATATCAGAGGTCCCCTTTACATTAGAGACCACAGAGCTCCCCCTTACAGTGTAAGTGGAAAATCTGCAGACTCTGATATAAGGGGGGGGGGGGGGGACTCTGCATATTCAGATGTAAAGGGGGAACGCTGCAGACTCTGATACAGGGAGGTTTCTGGGAACCCTGATGAGAGAGGAATGCTGGGAACTATACTGTTAGTGGGGGCTCTGATTACCAGAGACCCCCTTACATAAGAGTTCCCTCCTTACATAAGAGTTCTCAGTGTTTCTTCTTAAGTCTCCCCAGTTCTCCCTTACGTCAGCTTTGACAGAGCTCCCTCCCTGCCCGTACAGTGTAATTGAACTCTGCGGATTCCGATGTAAAGGGGAACTCTGCTTATTCAGATGTTAAGGGGAACTCTGCTGATTCAGATGTTAAGGGAAACTCTGCTGATTCAGATATTAAGGGGAACTCTGCTGATTCATATGTAAAGGAGAACTCTGCAGATTCTGATGTAAAGGAGAACTCTGCCGATTCAAATGTAAAGGGGAACTCTGCAGACTCAGAAGTAGAGGGAGAACTCTGCAGATTCATATGTAAAAGGTGAACTCTGCAGATTCAGATGTAAAGGGGAACTCTGCTGAATCAGATGTAAAGGGGAACTCTGCAGATTCAGATGTAAAGGGGAACTCTGCAGATTCAGATGTAAAGGGGAACTCTGCTGAATCAGATGTAAAGGGGAACTCTGTGGAATCAGATGTAAAGGGGAACTCTGCAGATTCTGATGTAAAGGGGGAACTCTGCTGATTCAGATCTAAAGGGGAACTCAGCGGAAATGTAAGGGGGAACTCTGTGGATTCATATGTAAGGAAGGGGGGCTCTGCAGATTCAGATGTAAATGGGGAGCTCTGTGAATCCAGATCTAAAAGGGAACTCTGTGCTCTCTGGTGTAAGGGGGAACTCCATATGATTAGAAATGTTATTTAATCACAAAAATCTATGTATAGTGTATACTACAAAAAAAAAAACATTTTGCTGCTAAAGTGTTTAGGGTTGGCTTGAAGAAAAGGTGGCAACCCTCGACTGGGATTGTCTTATCAATGTACATATTATATATCATTATGTGTCTTTGCTTTTTGTGTATATCAAGTCCTTATACAGATCCCTAAAGCTGCTGATATTATCAGATGCTAACAAGAGCAGAGAGATATTTTAACACCACCCTTCCTTCCAATGCAATAAACCACCAGATGCTATTTAAAGCCAGGGTGGTGGTCAATTGCAGGTTCTGCAGAGACTCGTGTACCAGCAGTTTCTGGGAACACCACACCTATTGTACTTATTAGTGTGTTGAACAAATTTCCTGTTGCAAACTGCCAAAGGGCTTCAAAATATGACACATGGGACTTCCTCAGATGAAGATCCACTAAAATAAAATTCATACAGTCCCTGCCTGCCAACACTGCTGATATAGGTAGAGTAGGCAGTGCCATCTCAATAGCATCAACTGTCCCTGGGCAAAGTAATGCGCTGGGGCCCCTACCAGCCTGCATTAGGTGTCCCCCATCACAGTGTCCCTATACATCAGGTGTCCCCCATCACAGTTTCCCTATACATCAGGTGTCCC
Source organism: Lithobates clamitans (assembly GCA_037952925.1). NCBI lineage: Eukaryota > Metazoa > Chordata > Amphibia > Anura > Ranidae > Lithobates > Lithobates clamitans. Next base: position 633,301 of record JBBGZY010000837.1, read on the forward strand.
CATCACAGTCCTCATACATCAGGTGTCCCCATCACAGTCCTCATACATCAGGTGTCCCCATCACAGTCCTCATACATCAGGTGTCCTCCATCATAGTCCTCATACATCAGGTGTCCCCATCACAGTGTCCTCATAAATCAGATGTCCCCCATCAAAGTTTTCTCATAAATCAGATGTCCCCCATCACAGTGTACTTATACATCAGGTGTCCCCATCACAGTCCTCATACATCAGGTGTCCCCCATCACAGTGTCCTCATACATCAGATGTCCCCCATCACAGTGTCCTCATAAATCAGATGTCCCCCATTACAGTGTCCTCATACATCAGGTGTCCCCCATCACGGTGTCCCATAACATCAGATGTCCCCCATCACAGTGTCCTCATACATCAGGTGTCCCCCATCACGGTGTCCTCATATATCAGGTGTCCCCCATTACAGTCCTCATACATCAGGTGTCCCCCATCACGGTGTCCTCATATATCAGGTGTCCCCCATCACAGTCCTCATATATCAGGTGTCCCCCATCACAGTCCTCATACATCAGGTGTCCCCCATCACGGTGTCCCCATACATCAGATGTCCCCCATCACAGTGTCCCTATACATCAGGTGTTCCCTATCACAGTCCTCATACATCAGGTGTCCCCTATCACAGTCCTCATACATCAGGTGTCCCCCATCACGGTGTCCCATAACATCAGATGTCCCCCATCACAGTGTCCTCATACATCAGGTGTCCCCCATCACGGTGTCCCATAACATCAGATGTCCCCCATCACAGTGTCCTCATACATCAGATGTCCCCCATCACAGTGTTCTCATACATCAGGTGTCCCCCATCACAGTGTCCCCATACATCAGGTGTCCCCATCACAGTGTCCCCATACATCAGGTGTCCCCATCACAGTGTCCCCATACATCAGGTGTCCCCATCACAGTGTCCTCATACATCAGGTGTCCCCATCAGTGTCCCCATACATCAGGTGTCCCCATCACAGTGTCCTCATACATCAGGTGTCCCCATCACAGTGTCCCCATACATCAGGTGTCCCCATCACAGTGTCCCCATACATCAGGTGTCCCCATCACAGTGTCCCCATACATCAGGTGTCCCCATCACAGTGTCCCCATACATCAGGTGTCCCCATCATGATGTCCTCATACATCAGGTGTCCCCCATCTCAGTCCTCATACATCAGGTGTCCCCCATCTCAGTCCTCATACATCAGGTGTCCCCATCACAGTCCTCATACATCAGGTGTCCCCATCACAGTCCTCATACATCAGGTGTCCCCATCACAGCCCTCATACATCAGGTGTCCCCATCACAGTCCTCATACATCAGGTGTCCCCATCACAGCCCTCATACATCAGGTGTCCCCATCACAGTCCTCATACATCAGGTGTCCCCATCACAGTCCTCATACATCAGGTGTCCCCATCACAGCCCTCATACATCAAGTGTCCCCATCACAGTATCCTCATACATCAGGTGTCCCCATCACAGTGTCCTCATACATCAGGTGTCCCCATCACAGAGTCCCCATACATCAGGCTCCCTAATTACAGTGTCCCCACGATAGGTGTGCGCAGCCTATTGCATTAGGGTGTGCACCCTAAAGCGCAAACGAACATGTGTGTGTCTACATATATATGACCCTGGCACATTGATCTCCCTTCCGGCACAGTGAAAGACAAGAGAAACACTTCTCTTATGGCATTGCCAGCAAGAGGGAGATCTTTCCCATCTTTCTTCCGGCACACAGAGTGACAATACTAATGTGCATGGGGTGATCAGGGTGTGCGCAGGCACATCCGGCACACCCTGTGCGCACACCTATGGTCCCCACACATCCTCTTGTGATAGTAATATAGGCAAATGAAGATCATGACATCACTGACCTGCCTGTTGGGTAGATGCAGTGTGGTGAGGCAGGCAGTAAACACTCAGAGTCTCGTTTTGCAAAGAACGTTGTATCTGAACAGCAAATTAACAGTACAAACAGGTCCGATGGGATGGGCCTGATGGGAGGCTCGCACATCCGGTGCCCCTAACAACTAAGCAGCAGATAGCAAACAGAAGACTCCAGGATGCCGGCAGCATCTGCCATGAGAGGCAAAGTGCGGCCTGGCCGATTCAGCCCAAAAAAGGAGGTCTCCTGAAGAGGTAGATGTAGGCCCTGCTCTCTCTACTCCACCGTAACCTTTCTTTATCGCTTGCACTGTCTCTGACAGATAGGAAACCTGTCCCTAACCTGTCCACTTGCATAAAAGAGCGCCAAGCCCGGTTAGCCAGGATCTTGGATAGACTCTACCTGACCCAAGATGGCCACCAAAGTCACATGGGGTGTCAGCATCCAATTGATTAGCAGCCTCCCAGTGACCAAGGAAACCAAAGAGGAACCAAGTCTTGACTTTCTTCCCCATTTGCATTGCCAGTGCCGTCGAGCACCACCTGAATATAAACTGCACCTGCTTGCATGCCACTTCAGCTAACCTGAGAACACCTTGAATTCAAAAAAATGACAAGGCATTCTGTGAATGGTGACTGTGCCGAGTGAATTGCCCACTGCATTTACTATGTGAAGACCCTAGAAGACCGGCATAGGACCTAGAAGACTGCGGTAATCACTGTAGTAGCAATGACTACTGGTCTCACAGGTATCTCATGTTCCTACTTACATTGGTCCAAGCTGGAATAATGTAACTATGTAATAAAAACCATACTTGGAATTCAGTTTTAAGAAAACTGTTTTTAAACAAAATGCTTTTATTAGTGCAGGGATTGGCAACCCCTGGCATTCATGCTAGAGGTGGCGTGCACGCACACGTGAGGGAAGCCTGGAAGACCCACCTCTCACACAACAAAGCTGTCCAGCGACTGCAGCTGGAAACACAGAAAGGAGCACGGTCGTTTCTTGTCCTCCTCATATGTAAAGGGGAACTCTGCAGTTTCAGGGGTTAAAAGAAAATGAAAGCAGCCATCACATCTAAGAATTGGTAAGCTGCAATATAGTAAGTGTTTGCTTTCGGGTTTAATACTGCTTTAACCAACAATTTAACCACTTCCCGTCCGCCCCATTGCGGATTGACGTCTGCAATGTGGCTCTGTTATCCTGACTGGGTGTCATATGACGTCCAGCAGGATAGGCCGCGATCTCGCTCCCGCAGGGGGCGCGCAGCTAAGTGCAGTGATCGATGGTGTGGTGTGTCACTCTGACACACCGCAACTTCAGTCGTGGTAAAGAGCCTATGGCCTAGGCTCTATACCACATGATCAGTTGTGATCAGCCACGGCTCTCCTGTCAGAGGGAGGGTGTGCACTAATAATCAGTGAATTGATTATCAGCGCAGCCCCCAACAGAGGTGCCCACCACAGATGCCAATCAGTACCCATCAGCTGCCAGTCAGTGCCCACCAAAGTGTCAATCGGTGCCCCATCAAAGTGCAAATCAGTGCCCATCAGTAACGCCTGTCAGTGCCCTTCACAGATGCCAATCAGTGTCCCTCAGTAATGACTATCAGTACCTCATTATCAATGCTGCCTATTAGTGCCATCTATTAGTGCCCATCAGTGCCATCTATTAGTGACCATCAGTGCCGCCTGTCAGTGCAAATCAGTGCCACCCGTCAGTGCCCATCAGTTCCGCCTGTCAGTGCCCATCAGTTCTGCATATCAGTGCCCATCAGTGCCACCTATCAGTGCCCATCAGTGCTGCATATTAGTGCTGCCTATCAGTGCCCATCAATTCTACATATTAGTGCCTCCTCATCAGCGTCCATTAGTGCCACCTTATCAGTGCCACCTCATCAGTGCCCATCAGTGCCGCCTCATCAGTGCCCATCAGTACCCGTCAGTGAAGGAGAAAACAAAGTTTTATAATAGAAACAAAGAAAAACTTTTTTTTTATTTCGGTCTTTTTTCATTTGTTTAGCAAAAAATAAAAAACCCCAGAGGGGATCAAATACTACCAAAAGAAAACTCTATTTGTGGGAAGAAAATGATAAACATCTTGTTTGGGTACAGTGTAGCATGACTGCGCAATTGTCATTCAAAGTGTGACAGCGCTGAAAGCTGAAAATTGGTCTGGGCAGGAAGGGGGAAAGTGCCCGGTATTGAAGGGGTTAAACAGCTATTGGGAACTACTAATTTAGAGCAGTGTTTGGGAACTACCTCTTTAGAACTTGTTGTGGGGGCGGGGCTATTTTTGCTGGTGAAGGATCTATTGTTGCTGGGGGAGTTCTAGTGTTCCAGGTTCAGGGGGTCTATTTTCCTGCTTTTCTAATTATCATTGAGAGAGGGGTTTAGGGTTTCTGCCTGCTGGGGGGAATGTTGATGCTGGCTGATGGGAGATCTATTGTTGCTAGTGAGGGCCTATTGTTGCAGGGGGGATCTATTGTTGCTGGGGGGAGGGGGGTCTATTGTTCCTGACTGCAGGGGTCTATTTTACTGCTTTTCTAATCATCATTAACAAATTCCATAGACATTACTTAGCACCACAACATTATATTGGGTTCTGTATTCTTTAAAAGGGGCAATAATAGAAGGTGGGTAGGGGGCAGAAGCAATGGACAGTGCTCCGAAGTTGGTAGGGGGCGGAACCAAGGGACAGTGCTCAAAGGTGGATAGGGGGCGGAACCAAGGGACAGTGCTCATAAGTGGATAGGGGGCGAAACCAAGGGACAGTGCTCAATAGGTAGGGGGCAGAACCAAGGGACAGTGCTCAGAGGTGGGTAGGGGGCGGAACTAAGGGACAGTGCTCAGAGGTGGATGAGGGGGCAGAACCAAGGAACAGTGCTCAATGGTTAGGGGGCAGAACCAAGGGACAGTGCTCAGAGGTAGTCAGGGGAGGGAACCAAGGGACAGTGCTCAGAGGTGGATATGGGGTGAAACCAAGGGACAGTGCTCAGAAGTGAATAGGGGGCAGAACCAAGGGGCAGTGCTCATAGGTGAGTAAGGGGTGGGACCAAGGGACAGTGCTCAGAAGTGGATAAGGGGCAGAACCAAGGGACAGTGCTCAGAGGTGGGTAGGGGGCAGAACCAAGGAACAGTGCTCAGAGGTGGATGAGGGGGCAGAACCAAGGGACAGTGCTCAATAGGTAGGGGGCAGAACCAAGAAACAGTGCTCAGAGGTGGGTAGGGGGTGGAACCAAGGGACAGTTCTCAGAGGTAGGTTGGGAGCGGAAGGAAGGGATATTGCTCAGAGGTGGGTAGGGGGCGTAACCAAGGGACAGTGTTCAGAAGTGGATAGGGGGCAAAACCAAGGGACAGTGCTCAGAGGTGGGTAGGGGGCGGAACCAAGAGACAGTTCTCAGAGGCAGGTAGGGGGCAGAACCAAGGGACAGTGCTCAGAAGTGGATAGGGGGCGAAACCAAGGGACAGTGTTCAATAGGTAGGGGGCAGAACCAAGGGACTGTGCTCAGAGGTGGGTAGGGGCGGAACCAAGGGACAGTGCTCAGAGGTGGAGGAGGGGGTGGAACCAAGGGACAGTGCTCAATAGGTAGGGGGCAGAACCAAGGGACAGTGCTCAGAGGTAGTCAGGGGCTGGAACCAAGGGACAGCGAACAGAGGTGGATAGGGGTGAAACCATGGGACAGTGCTCAGAAGTGGATAGGGGGCAGAACCACGGGACAGTGCTCAGAGGTGAGTAGGGGGCGGAACCAAGGAACAGTGCTCAGAGGTGGATGAGGGGGCAGAACCAAGGGACAGTGCTCAATAGGTAGGGGGCAGAACCAAGGGACAGTGCTCAGAGGTAGGTTGGAGGCGGAACCAAGGGATATTGCTCAGAGGTGGGTAGGGGGCATAACCAAGGGACAGTGCTCAGGGATGGATAGGGGGAAGAACCAAGGAACAGTGCTTATAGGCAGTCGTGGGCATAACCAATGGACAGTGCTCAGAGGTGGGTAAGGGGCGGAATCAAAGGACAGTGCTCATAGGTAGTCAGGGGGCAGAACCAAGGGACAGTGCTCAGAGGTAGTCAGGGGCAGAACCAAGAAACAGTGCTCAGAGGTGGATAGGTGATGGAACCAAGGGGTGAATGGAGCCGGGATGGTATCGAGGGGGATGGATGGAGCCGGGATGGGATCAGGAGCAGGGGGGATACATGGAGCGGGTATGGGATCAGGATCAGGAGGGATGGATGGAGCCGGGATTGGATCGGGGGGGATGGATGGAGCCGGGAAGGGATCAGGAGCAGGGGGATGCATGGAGTGAGTATGGGATCAGGGGGGATGGATGGAGTGGGTATGTGATCAGGGGGGATGGATGGAGCCAGGATGGGATTGGGGGATGGATGGAGCCAGGATGGGATCAGGGGGGGTGGATGGAGTGGGTATGTGATCAGGGGTGATGGATGGAGCCGGGATGGGGTTGGGGGGAAGGATGGAGCCGGGGTGGGATCAGGATCAGGGGGATGGAAGCGGTTATGGGATCGGGAGGTGGGTGGATCTGGATGGGATCAGGGGTGGATGGATCCGGGATGGGATTGGGGGGGTGGATGGAGCCGGGATGGAATCTTTGATTAGGGGGGTTAAAGGATATGTGCTAGGGGGTGCTTTGGGAGGGGAAAGGAATTGCGCTGGGGGGGTGGGGGGTCAAACTTCAAATCTGCCCCCCTCCTACTTCTAGTACAAGTCCTCTCTAACCCAAAACAAAGAGCACCCCCTAGCACCTATTCTCTAACCCCCCCTAAAATCACTCCCGGCAGCATAATTGTTACCTGCCAATGCCCCCCCCCAACCCTCCTCTGCAATACTCCTGTTGCATACCTCAGGGCAGGTGCTGTAGCATGGATGGTGTCTCTCCTCATCCACGGCTCTTCCTCTCTGCCTGTGTACACATCAGAGCTGAGTAGGAAGCAGCAGTGAGTGCAGCCGGCCGAGATCTGATTGTGGCCGCGCAGTGTGGAGGTGTGTGTGGGGACGGTCGGACCCCGGGCACCCAGTCTATCTCTGCCTCACTCCCTCCTCCCCCACTCTCCCTAGCACATCGCATGGAGCAGAGGAGAGGAGATCCCGGAAGGGAAGGAGGGAGCTGCGGCACCCCTCTCAATGCGGCACCGGTGCCAGTCTGAGCAAGGTGTCACCCTCTGGCAGGTGTCACCCGGTCTCGGGCTGTACCCCCATAGCAACGCCACTGAGTGGAGTGTAGGCAGTGTATTCATATATATACATAGTATACATAGTATACATACAGTATATACACACACCAGCACTTTTCACCCAAAAATCATCCTGATAGAACACACTGCTGCTGCCCCCTTCTCCTGGCATGCTGGGACTTGTAGTGCCCCAGAAGCTCACAGACATTGGGTGTAGTAATACTGTACAGGAAAGGAGACTATGCCTGTGTACCGGTGGGCAGGCGATGAGTAGGGAGGTGTAGCAAAGATTATAGAAGTTCAGCACATCCTTCCCCCGGAAGCCTGGCACTTCTCACGCACAGAACATTGATCTAACAGCAGCCCTGCTAGAGGTAACACAGCCTTCCCCCTCCTCATCAGGGTAAGCATTGATAAGAATACATTTAGTTCAGCTCAGCCAGCTTACCTTCTATCAGGCAGCAGTCCATCCCCACACTGCAGGCTGTCCCTCCCTCCTCCCTCTCCTCTCCTCCACCTGTCGGCATCTCCTGCTCCTGTGTCAAAAAAGCTGGAGAAGGGGGCATGTACACTGTGCTCCCATTGGCTGAGGAGGCAGTGGAGAGGCGGGGCAGCTGCAATCTCGAGATTTCTATAGCAAAATGATGTCGGTAGTGGCCATTTCAGGGACAGATGGAAAAATATACAGATATATATGTATATACTCTGCATTTAGTGTTGACTAGATATTCAGTGTAGACTCTATAGTCAGTCAGTGCAGGCAGTGTAGTATATATAACACAGTGTATTAAAGTGGTTAAGGGTAACCCCGCGCCAAAACTTTTTAAAAAAATGGCGTGGGGGTCCCCCCCAAAATCCATACCAGGCCCTTCAGGTCTGGTATGGATTTTAAGGGGAATCCCACTCCAAAATGTAATTTAAAAAATGGCGTGGGGTTCCCCCCAAAATCCATACCAGGCCCTTTCGGTCTGGTATGGATTTTAAGGGGAAACTCACTCCAAAATGTAATAAAAAAAATAGCGTGGGGGTCCCCCCAAAATCCATACCAGGCCCTTCAGGTCTGGTATGGATTTTAAGGGGAACTCCACGCCATTAAAAAAAAAAAGAATTTTAAAACGCGGAGACAAGACCAGCCACAAGGAGAGAGAGCAGAGCTGTGGGAGGGGCCCCACAGGCTCCACCTATTACAGGCTGAAAACTACAGAAGGGGGCGCAGGCCAGTCAGCCTGCACAAGCAGAAAGAGCAGAGCTGTGGGAGGGGCCCCACAGGCTACACCTATTACAGGCTGGAAACTACAGAAGGGGGCACAGGCCAGTCAGTCTGCACAAGCAGAAAGAGCAGAGCTGTGGGAGGGGCCCCACAGGCTACACCCATTACAGGCTGGAAACTACAGAAGGGGGGGCAGGCCAGTCAGCCTGCACAAGCAGAATGAGCAGAGCTGTGGGAGGGGGCCCAGCAGGCTCCACCCACTACAAGCTGCCTGCAGAAAACTACAGGAGGGGGCGGAGACCAGACCAGTCACTCTGCACAAGGAGAGAGAACAGCAGTGAGCGGTCTTTATTACAGAAAGTCTCACACTGGATTACTGCACAGATCTGAAAGAAATACACATCGAGATTCAGGAAGAATACACATGATGAATGTTTTAAGATGATAGTTGGTGATCTGAGTTTAATCATTTGAAAGTGAAGCACTACATTCCAATATGCTACTTCTACTGCGATACTGTATGGTCTTTATAATGTTTACCTTCTATATGTGAATTGATGGTGAAACAAGCACAGACTTTCTATTTCATTTGAAGTCCCATGGCACATGACTTCACAGTTCCTTGGCTGCTGCAGGTATCTGACCCTTCCAGGTGGGTTGAATACCTGCTCCCCCTGCTACATGCAGTTGGTGCCTTCTATTGGTTCCTACATCTTGTAGTGGTACACTAGCTGGTGAGATGAACCATGCGTGCAGTGAGGGGGGCGGATACTCTTCATGTGGAGACCACATTTCCAGACACAAGCAGGAGGCGATTTAGAGGACTTTTTTGCCCAATCCCGGGCCGCCACACAGAATCCAAGATGGCGCTGGCGCCGCCGTCTTCAGCCTGCTCTGTGCCGTCACAGGTGAGCACTCACAGTCGCTTCCCACTCCCTGAGGACTCTGAATTCCCCTCCATGCTCACCAGAAGCAGGTCCAATGCCTCCCTGAGCTCAGGTGAGGGCTGGGATATGGAATCCCAGATGAGGTCCCTCCACAGCTATATTAGATCCCTGCCCACTAAAGCAGACTTTGAGAACTGTGTTCACAGGATTGAAAAGGCTTGCTAAAAATAAATCTCTGACCTCAAAAGAGACATGGGGGCACGCTTTGAGGATGTAGATAACACCACTGACAGCCTCAGCAGCTCCGTGCAAGACAAAATTCTCAACACACACACCATCATGTTGCAACAACTTGCCTACCAAGAAGACGGTATTGAAAATTGCAATGCTCGCAACAATATCCACGGTATCCCTGAGACGGTAGACCCCAAAAATCTACCCACGGCAGTGACGGCTATTTTTAACCAACTACTGCAATTCCTCAAAGATGACCACATCGAACTGGACTGCGTGCACAGAACCTCAGGCCCCCGGACCCCTGATCCATCCTTTGTGTATGATACCCTTTGCCGGGTCCACTTTTACAGGGTCAAGGAGGACATTATGCGGGCTGCTAGCTCTCAGACCACTATCCTTTTCAACGACACCCCTGTGATGTTGCTCCAAGACCTCTCACGCCAGACGCTGGCGATGAGGAAAGCGTTGAAACCGCTTATACAGCTGCTTCAAGCCAATCAAATGTAGTATCAATGGCAACTCCCTTTTCACCTCAGGGTACATTATATAAATATATATATATATATATATATATATATATATATATATATATATACAGGGCTTTTTTTCTCAAACAATAGGTGCTGGAACTCAACCACGGCCCCCCAAAACCCCTCCACCCACACACACCCTCCAAATCACATCAAATAGTGGGTGTGGTCAGTCAAATTTCACAAACAGTAGGAGGGTCTTAAAGGGGAATTAAATACCAGGATTGCATTACATACAGAGTGCAGAGTTACACACAGAGCCCAGAGCTGTCACTTGTAAACACAGAAACCGGACTTCTGTGTTTACAAGTGATTGTGGTAAGCAGGCCCCCCCAAGGGTCTGAGCCAGAGGTGGTGGAACTGAGTTCCACCAAGTTCCCCCTGAAAAAAAGCCCTATATATATATATATATATATATATATATATATATATATATATATATATATATATATATACTCTGCATTTAGTGTTGACTAGATATTCAGTGTAAACTCTATATTATTCATTCAGTGCAGGCAGTGTAGTATATATAACACAATGTATTGAAGTGGTTAAGGGGAACCCCGTGCCAAGCCTTAAAAATAAAAATGGCGTGGGGGTCCCCCCCAAAATCCATACCAGGCTCTTCAGGTATGGTATGGATTTTAAGGGGAACGCCACGCCAAAATGTAAAAAAAAAAATGGTGTGGGGGTCCCTCCAAAATCCATACCAGGCCCTTCACGCCATTTAAAAAAAATAAGAATTTTAAAATGTGGAGACTAGACCAGCCTGTGGGAGGGGCTCCGCAGGCTCTACCTATTACAGGCTGGAAACTACAGAAGGGGGTGCAGGCCAGCACAAGCAGAAAGAGCAGAGCTGTGGGAGAGGGCCCAGCAGGCTTCACCCACTACGAGCTGCCTGCAGAAAACTACAGGAGGGGGCGGAGACCAGACCAGTCACTCTGCACAAGGAGAGAGAACAGCAGTGAGCGGTCTTTATTACAGGAAGTCTCACACTGGATTCATGCACAGATCTGAAGGAAATACACAAAGTTCACCGAGATTCAGGGAGAATACACATGATGAATGTTTTAAGATGATATTTGCTGATCTCTGAGTTTAATCATTTGAAAGTGAAGCACTACATTCCAATATGCTACTTCTACTGCGATACTGTATGGTCTTTCTAATGTTTACCTTCTATATGTGAAATGATGGTGAAACAAGCACAGACTTTCTATTTCATTTGCAGTCCCGTGGCACATGACTTCACAGCTCCTTGGCTGCTGCAGGTATCTGACCCTTCCAGGTGGGTTGAATACCTGCTCCCCCCTGCTACATGCAGTTGGTGCCTCCTATTGGTTCCTACATCTTGTAGTGGTACACTAGCTGGTGGGATAAACCATGCGTGCAGTGAGCGGGGCGGATATTCTTCATGTGGAGACCACATTTCCAGACACGAGCATTTTAAATGTACAGCATTGTATTCATTCACATATAAGCAACATGATTTTCTTTTGAAATACCGCAAGTGCTAGATATCATTTTTTAATACCAGCTGCAAGCTTGTTCTCAACACTGTGCTTCCTGTGCACAGCTCAGGGTAGGAAATTATGTTTTTCTGCTAGATTGATAAGGTCATTCAAATTCTTGCATATTTTCCAACTGCTTGCTGTTTAGGTTCATTTGTTTAGTTAATGAATATCTGCTGAATTTATGGCACAATGCTTAAAACAATCTTTAGCTATGGGAGAAAGAATTTAAAAAAGGTAAGAAAAAACACACACAACAAACATATTTAATATCATTACCGAAAAGGTGGCTAATTCCTCAACCGAGAACATCATCTAAGGACTTACATGATTAATTGCTTTCTTCTCTCTTCTCACTGAAGGTGGAAGTCATCTACGTACAGTATCAGTGCTTCTGTCCAATATGCTCATTATTGCCCCCAACAGTCAGCCTACATGGCCTGATCTTCATCCAAGGGTCAAACTGGGCCATCCAACTGGTGAGCCCAGAACTCAGAAGTGCCTGAACAAGAACCTTTATCGCAGGATCACCAGCTATAATTTTAATGAAAGCTGCACATTTGAAAATATTGAAAATAACTTTAGAAATGACATTAAAATATTAAAGCTTGTATGAGATTTCAGCTATGGAGTTTGCATATACTGTACATACAGCAGATAAAGTAAGTACCGTATTTATTGGTGTATAGCACACACTTTTTCCCCCTGAGAATAGAGATTGCAAATCTTGTGTGCATGTTATAACCCGATATTTTACCTGGGCTGCCTCAGAGGGGAAGGGGAGGGGGCGACAGCCACCAGATTATTACAGACAAGGGATTTCCTGTCTACTCAGCACTCGCATTCACACACAGTCCCGCCTCCTGCTCTGGCTCCTAGGATAGGCATCACATGTCCCGGCATTGGACCAATCCAAGAGGCGGGGCTGTGTGTGACTGCGAGCGCCAAGTAAATAGGGGATTCCAGCTCTGTGTAATCCGGCACTGATCAGGCTGCATTGATGGGCAATGGTGAGGCTGCAGATGGGCACTGATCAGGCGGCATTGATGGGCATTGATCAGGCTGCATTATTAGGCAATGGTGAGGCTGCAGATGGGTACTGATCAGGCTGCATTGATGGGCAATGGTGAGGCTGCAGATGGGCACTGATCAGGCGGCATTGATGGGCACTGATCAGGCTGCATTATTAGGCAATGGTGAGGCTGCAGATGGGTACTGATCAGGCTGCATTAAAGGGTAATGGTGAGGCTGCAGATGGGGACTGATCAGGCGGCATTGATGGACGCTGATCAGGCTGCAATAATGGGCTGTGGTGAGGCTGCTGATGGGCACTGATCAGGCAGCATTGATGGGCACTGATCAGGATGCATTAAAGGGTAATGGTGAAGCTACAGATGGGCACTGATCAGGCTGCATTAATGGGCAATGGTGAGGCTGCAGATGGGCACTGATCAGGCTGCATTAATGGGCACTGATCAGGCTGCATTGATGGGCAATGGTGAGGCTGCAGATGGGCACTAATCAGGCTGCAATGGTGAGGCTGCAGAGGGGCACTGATCAGGCTGCAATGGTGAGGCTGCCGCTGGGCACTGATCAGGCTGCATTAATGGGCAATGGTGAGGCTTCAGATGGGCACTGATCAGGTGGCATTGATGGGCACTGATCAGGCTGCATTATTAGGCAATGGTGAGGCTGCAGATGGGCACTGATCAGGCTGCATTGATGGGCAATGGTGAGACTGCAGATGGGCACTGATCAGGCGGCATTGATGGGCACTGATCAGGCTGCATTTTTAGGCAATGGTGAGGCTGCAGATGGGTACTGATCAGGCTGCATTAAAGGGTAATGGTGAGGCTGCAGATGGGGACTGATCAGGCGGCATTGATGGACGCTGATCAGGCTGCAATAATGGGCTGTGGTGAGGCTGCTGATGGGCACTGATCAGGCAGCATTGATGGGCACTGATCAGGATGCATTAAAGGGTAATGGTGAAGCTACAGATGGGCACTGATCAGGCTGCATTAATGGGCAATGGTGAGGCTGCAGATGGGCACTGATCAGGCTGCATTAATGGGCACTGATCAGGCTGCATTGATGGGCAATGGTGAGGCTGCAGATGGGCACTGATCAGGCTGCAATGGTGAGGCTGCAGATGGGCACTAATCAGGCGGCATTGATGGGCAATGGTGAGGCTACAGATGAGCACTGATCAGGCTGCAATGGTGAGGCTGCTGCTGGGCACTGATCAGGCTGCATTAATGGGCAATGGTGAGGCTGCAGATGGGCACTGATCAGACGGCATTGATGGGCACTGATCAGGCTGCATTATTAGGCAATGGTGAGGCTGCAGATGGGCACTGATCAGGCTGCAATAATGGGCTGTGGTGAGCCTGCAGATGGGCACTGATCAGGCGGCATTGATGGGCACTGATCAGGCTGCATTATTAGGCAATGGTGAGGCTGCAGATCGGCACTGATCAGGCTGCAATAATGGGCTGTGGTGAGCCTGCAGATGGGCACTGATCAGGCGGCACTGATGGGCACTGATCAGGCTGCATTAAAGGGTAATGGTGAGGCTGCAGATGGGGACTGATCAGGCGGAATTGGTGGGCACTGATCAGGCTGCAATAATGGGCTGTGGTGAGGCTGCAGATGGGCACTCATCATGCTGCATTGATGGACAATAGTGAGGCTGCAGATGGGCCGCGACATCACTTTTATCGGCGGCGGGAGAGGCGCCCCCCTCCCGCCATGGTCCGGTCGTCTCCACCACTTACCGGAGCCATCTGTAAGTGGTGCCCTTTCCCCTCTGAGGCACTAAGCCGAGTGAGGGAATACTGGCCCACACTCGACTCAATGACGTTGGATGTCGGCAGCAATGTCAAATGTCACATCCGCCTAACGGCCTTAAAGTAACATATTTTTTTTTATTGAAAACAAAAAAATACATTTTATTTCATTTTATGGCATTTAAGTGTAAATATGAGATGTGAAGTCTTTTTGACCCCAAATCTCACATTAAAGAGGTCCTGTCATGCTTTTTTTCTATTACAAGAGATGTTTACATTCCAATCCTTGTAATAGAAAAATGATCAATACCTCGCACCAATATATAACAATTAAAGAGGCTGCTGCTCCCCCAGCTAAGGTAGAAGATACTACTTTAGATATCAATATATTTAATGTGAGGGGGCGCTATTGGTGGGCTATAGCCCAATTAAACAAAGTGCATTCTACTAAGTACAAATATATGAGTGTATAATTAAAAATGTGCAACATATAAAACTATGATAGCTTGCTTAATCAATAATAATGTGCAATGTGCCGTAAATAATCAAAAGTACATCACCATATATAAATGGGATGGGCCAAACACCTCCCGGTTCGGTTCGCACCAAAACATGCGAACAGGCAAAAAATTTGTGCGAACACACGAACCCTAATAAAGTCTGAGACACGAACATGAAAAATCAAAAGTACTCATTTTAAAGGCTTATATGCAAGTTATTGCCATAAAAAGGTATATGGGGACCCGGGTCCTGCCCTAAGGGGCCTGTATCAATACAAAAAAAAGTTTTTAAAACAACCGTTTTTTTCAGGAGCAGTGATTTTAAAAATGCTCAAAGTGAAACAATACAAATCTAATACTTCTTTAAAGGGGTTGTAAAGGTTCGTGTCTTTTCACCTTCATGCATCCTATGCATGAAGGTGAAAAAACACCTGGCAATGACAACTCCCCAGCCCCCCCATTTACTTACCTGAGCCCCGTTCACCTGCTGTGCGCGTCCCCCGGCGTCCTCTTATCCACGGAGTCTGGCCGTTGATTGGATAGATAGGATAGGTTGATAGCAGCGCAGCCATTGGCTCGCGCTGCTGTCAATCACATCCAATGACGCGGCCACCGGGGGGCGGGACCGAGTCATACACTCTGTGTCTATGGACGCAGCGTGTATGACAGGGAGCGCGCCCGCAAGCTAAACCCCTCAGGATAGAGCTTCCCAGAGGGGGCTTAGCTATTGCGGGGAGGAGCCGAGACAGCTGCCGAGGGACCCCAGAACAGGAGGATCGGGGCCACTCTGTGCAAAACGAACTGCACAGTGGAGGTAAGTATAACATGTTTGTTATTTAAAAAAAAAAAACAAACAAACCCATACAACCCCTTTAACCACCTAAGCCCCGGACCGTTTGGCTGGCCAAAGACCAGAGCACTTTTCAGAGCGATTCAGCACTGCGTCGCTTTAACTGACAATTGCGCGGTCGTATGACGTGGCTCCCAAACAAAACTGACGTCCTTTTTTCCCCACAAATAGAGTTTTCTTTTGGTGGTATTTGATCATCTCTGCGGTTTTTATTTTTTGCGCTATAAACAAAAAAAATAGCAACAATTTTGAAAAAAAACGCATTATTTTTTACTTTTTGCTATAATAAATATCCCCAAAAAATAAATTACAAAAAACTATTTTTTTCCTCAGTTTAGGCCGATACGTATTCTTCTACATATTTTTGGTAAAAAAAAATCAGAATAAGCGTTTATTGATTGGTTTGCGCAAAAGTTATAGCGTTTGCAAAATAGGGGATAGTTTTATGGCAGTTTTATTAATATTTTTTTTTTATTAGTAATTTTTCGGCGATCAGCGATTTTTATCATGACTGCGACATTATGGCGGACAGATCGGACACTTTTGGCGCAATTTTGGGACCATTCACATTTATACAGCGATCAGTGCAATTAAAAATGCATTGATTACTGTGTAAATGTGACTGGCAGTGAAGGAGTTAACCACTAGATGGTTCTGTAGGGGTTAAGTGTGTCCTAGGGAGTGATTCTAACTGTGGGGGGGGGCTGTGTGTGACACCACACTGATCACCGCTCGCGATTACAGGGAGCTGTGATCAGTGACAGTGTCACTAGGCAGAACGGGGAGATGCTTGTTTACATCAGCATTTCCCCGTTCTTCCTCTCTGTGAGACGATTGCGGGTATTCCCACGGACATCGAGTCCGCGGGATCCGCGATCACACTCACAGAGCTCCCGGCGGGCGCGATCGCCCGCAAGCCGCCTCCTGAAGGGCAACGAACAGGTGCGTGATTCTGCCTGTACGTGCCCTTCTGCCACAGTATATCTGCATGAGGCGGTCGGGAAGCGGTTAAATATGGTGCCTGGGGGTCCCCTTAGTCTGCCTGTAAAGTGGCGCATCTGTGTAATGCATTTTACAGTGCCGCAGCAAAATGACATTTCTAAAGGGAAAAATGGGGATGGGGACAAGGGTCTCGTCCCGACAACCCTGGCCATTGGTTGTCAGGGTCTGCGGGAGGGGGGCTTATCGAAATGTGGAAGCCCCCATTGACAAGGGGGCCTCCAGATCCCACCCCCCCTATGTGAATGGGTATCGGGTACATTGTACCCCTACCCATTCACCAAAAAAAGTGTCAAAAAGTAAAACCCTTTAAAAAAAAAAAAAAAGTGTCCCGCGATGTACATCCATCATCAATCACGCTGCCCGACGGACCAAATAATAGAAAAAAAAACGATAATACTCCGCCTCCCGACTACTGCTGTTTTTTTGCTGTGATAGCTGTTATAAAGTCAAGCTAACATGTGCCTCTGATGGCACATGATGTCAGAAGGGGCGGGGTCACTTGGTTACATCACCCCCCACTCTTGCCTATATAACAGCTGTCACAGCCAACAGACAGCAGTCGGCGGGACGCCTCCCATCGAGGCAGAGCTTTTTTTTTTCTATTTTTTGGGTCCATCGGGTGGCGTGATTAAAGATGGATGGACATCGCGGGACACTTTTTTTTTTTTTAATAAAGGAATTGTCCAAAACTGTCTTTTGTGGTTTTTACTTTTTGACACTTTTTTTGGTGAATGGGTAGGGGTACAATGTACCCCATACCCATTCACATAAGGGGGGTGGGCCGGGATCTGGGGTCCCCCTTGTTAAAGTGGGCTTCCAGATTCCGATAAGCCCCCCACCTACAAACCCCCACAACCACCGTGCCCTTGTTGCACTTTATTGTTTAGCATTGCACTCTTTTTACATATATTATCTGTGCCTGGTGCCTGGGTTATAGTAGACAGCTGCTTATTCATTTTAGTTCATAGCGCGGATATACCCTTTACATTTATTCATAGTAGGCTGATAGCATGGCAGTGTATACTCCTTTTTTACATTTATACCTACAGGTAAGCCTATAATAAGGCTTACCATACAACTGCATGCACAGTTGTATGGTCAGCTCACAGCCATCTTTTTTTACAGGAAGCGGTGCCCCGTAATGGAAATTTACGGGCAGCCTGAAAATGGGCTTAAATTACCAGGCTGCCCGTAAATTAACGGGGGCGGTTGGCCACACTGTTCAGAAATCTCCCTCCACTGAGTCTGGCTGCATCCATTTTAGCCGTGGGCAGCTGAAGCTGCTGCCTGTTCACTTCCTGGATTTACACAGACACACAGAGGCACACCTACAACTCTGCAGCTCTCATTGGCCGCTCTTATGACTCATCCCCTCTCCCTTCCTGGCAAACTCTCATGAGAGTGAGAAAGAGAGCTGTGCATGATGTCATCAGCTTAGGCCAAACAAGAAACAGAAAGTGGGCTGTATAAGGGATTTACTGGAAGAAAAAAATGTTTTACTATCCAAAGTTAAAACAACAACAAGGGCAGAAGATTTACTAGATGGAAAGATAAAAAAATGACTGAAGGTCCACTTTAACAATATAGGTATTTATTAGTAATACAGTTTGCATTGTCGTGTTGGTTAATGATATTAAATTTTGTGTCCTGATAAAATTATTTTTATCTGTTTCCTTGTACATTGTTGTGCCTACTCCACTTGGAATTTACATACAAGGTTGTAATCAATATGACAATATTATGTAAAAGAAAAAGTCATATAAACAACTTCTGCCATTTAACATACAGCATATTGAATATGTATCATTGTTAGAACTACATTTAGATTTTTTTCTTTGTTCATTCCATAAAAAAGAACCAAATAAATTATTTCCAGGGGTGCAGAAATGTGTGGTCAGCAGTCAACTATACAAAATGTCCCCTGATAATCTCACCTACATGAACCTAGAGCTCCCTTAAAGAGGAACTGCAGTCTGCTCACATCATTTGTAATAAAAACATCTTTGCCATTCTGAAGCTTCCCTCCAACCACTTTGTATATTATTTTATACATACTGCGATTCTGTACTTGCCAAATATGCTGCAGAAATCTCCCTCCACTGGCTGCAGTGTCTGGCTGCAGCCATTTTTGTGGGCAGCTGAAGCTGCTGCCTGTTCACTTCCTGGATACACACAGACACACACCTCCAGCTCTGCAGCTCTCATTGGCCCTCTTATGACTCATCCCCCATCCATTCCTGGCAAACTCTCACCAGAGTGAGAGAGAGATCTGTGCATGATGTCATAAGCCTAGGCTTTTTACCAGACAAGAAACAGGAAGTGGGCTATATAAGGTATTTACTGTCAGAAAAAAAAAAATGTTTTACTATCCAAAGTTAAAACAACAACAACAAGGGCAGAAGATTTAATAGATGCAAAGATGAAAAAAATAACTGAAGGTCTGCTTTAACTACTTCTAGTCCGGGCCTTTCTGGCACTTTTTGTTCACATGTAACAATCAGTATTTTTTTCTAGAAAATTACTTAGAACCCCCAAACATTATATATATATATCTATATATCTATATATCTATATATCTATATATATATATATATATATATATAGATTTATATATATATAGATATCTATATCTATATATATATATCTCTATATATATATAGATATAGATATCTATATCTATATCTATATCTATATATATATATATATATATATATATATATATATAGATAGATATATCTATATATATAGATCTATCTATCTATCTATCTATCTATCTATCTATCTATCTATCTATCTATCTATCTATCTATCTATCTATCTATCTATCTATCTATCTATATCTATATATGTATATATATATATATATACATTTTTTTTTTTTTTTTTTAAGCAGAGGCCCTAGAGAATAAATTGGTGGGTTTTTCAATTATTTTATGTCACACTGTATTTGCACAGCAGTTTTTCAAACACAATTTTTGGGGAAAAAATACACTTTTTTGAATTTTAATGCAAAGAAAAAAAAAAAACACAATGCGTAGCACAACATTTTTGTAAAATATAAAATACGAGGTAACACTGACTAAATAGATACCACACGTCACGCTTTAAAATTGCGCACGCCTGTGCAACGGCGACAAACGACGTAAATTTTACTATTCATAGGCGATGTTTTAAAAGCCTTACCACTTTAGATTTACAGAGGAGGTCCGGTGCTAGAATTACTGCCCATGATCTGACGTTCGCGGTGATACCTCACATGTGTGAGACGATCGCTGTTTGCATGCGTGCGGGACCGACTTGTGCCTTTACCTTTGCGTGTAAGCACAGGAGGACGGGGGCACTTAATTTTTTTTTTTATTATTATTTATTAATTTATTTTACTTTTTTATTTTTACACTGTTACTTTCATATTTTTTTTACCACTTTTATTGCTGTCAGAAGGAATGTAAACATCCCAGTGATAGCAATAGGCATGTTACAGGTCCTCTTTTTTGAAGAGATCTGGAGTCTATAGGACCCCAAATTCTTCCTTTGCACTTAAAGCATTCAAAACACCAAGAGCAGTGTTTCTAAATGCCTTCAATTTTCAAAAACTAGTTCTAATGGTTTCTGAGTAAACCGGAAGTGATGTCATGTCATGGCTTCTTTTTTTACTATTATAAACAGCCGATTAAAACTGATCCCGGCTTTGCTTGGATGTCTAGCCAGCTGACTGAGGTGTTGGCTGTTCGCTCGGGTCCCCCAGTGGAACGGGAGAGCCCGAGAGAGTCGTGAAAGGTGACGGGAGGGGGGGAGGTCCCCTCCTACTGCTTGTAATAGCAATTGAGTGGCTAGCGAGCCGCTCCGATTGCTATTACAAGAGAGCTGACTGCTGGCTCTAAAAAAAAAACAATACCCTCGTGATGCCTTCAGCTGCATTTCATCCCGGTACAACCACCGAAAGTCCAGCGACTTATGGGAAGTGGTTAAGTTGGACTATAACGTGTAAGGTGTCTTTAGTTCAGCTACAATTTAGAACTTTTAATATAGTTACATAGTTAGTCGGGTTAAAAAAGGACACAAGTCCATCTAATTCAAGCATAAAAAAAAAAAAAAATCATACAATCCGATATACCCAATCAGGGCTGGACTGGGATAAAAATTTGGCCCTGGACTTCATCCAGACCAGACCACTTTAATTGTGCAAACAAGCACAAAAACAGTATATAAACTATACGCAATTGTGCAAAAAAACATAAGTAGCATAACATAAGGAGTCCTCACTAACCTCTTTTATTATTTCACTTATTCTTCTCTGTATTTTTCTCATCTTTCTCACATCACTGCGTGAAGTTGAGGGCGAACCAAGAAAACCATTACTTTGACAGGCTTTCACTGAAACCGGCCCACTGAGCCATCGGCCCACCGGGAAACTCCCTGTAGTTCCAATGGCCAGTACATGCCTGTACCCAATCCTATATCCACATTTGATCCAGAGGAAGGCAAAAAATCCCAGCAAAGCATAATCCAATTTGCTACAGCAGGGGAAAAAATTCCTCTCTGATCCCAGAGAGGCAATCGGATTTTCCCTGGATCAATTTTACCTATAAATGTTTGTACCCAGTTATATTATGTACATTTAGGAAAGAATCCAGACCTTTCCTAAAGAAATCTACTGAGCTGGCCAGAACCACCTCTGGAGGGAGTCTGTAATACAGTTTGGAACTGTGTTTCCTTTAATGTATTTAGACTTATTTATATTACTATTATTTTTAGTAGTAGTATTAGTAGTACCGTTATTATTATTATTATAATTATTATTATTATTACTATTAGTAGTAGTATTAGTAGTATTATTATTATTTAAAATGTATTTGTTCAATGTATGTATGGAAACATTGTTCTTTTTATCCATGCCATGGTCAGTTCTATTTTAGACAATTTGGACCTTTTGATAATATCCCAGAGAGGGGCTTCAAGTTCAACAATGCATATTTCTAATCTCTTACTTTACAATTCTAAACAAAAAGGGAACTACAATCCTTATATTTTTACAGTATATACACAATTTAAAGAAATCAGAAGCATAATCGAAATTATTTTATCAGCCTTTGTTAATGTTTGGAACTCTTTGATTCCATACATGGTTTGTAATTACGTAAGCTCATGGAGGCACCCATAAAGCTGCTGGTAGACTATGCCTAGGTGGTGGGTCTCATGGGGGGGGGGGGGGGGGGTCAGGAGATGTATTTTTTTTACACATGGCAAGGAAAGCTCTTTTACACAAAGGCAACACATGAATTTTAATATAAGATCTAGTTTAAAATTTTAACCCGACCGCTGCCTTGTACACTGATCATAAGATGGAGGGGCTGAGTGAATTCGGCAGAAAAGGTATGTAGGTGTTGGATGGGATCACCCAGGTCATAGAAGGACAATTGGCCGGCTTCATAATCCAATTTAATTTTGATTCCATGAGAAGATAATTTTCGTACCCATTTTATTTCACCCAATTCCTCGTAGCAAAAAAGTCCAAACTGTATTCCCCAAATATCTTCAGTCAGTGACTGGGATCTCCTTATATCTATACCGGGGTAACACATCCCTATAAACAAAGAGTCCTCTGTTTTCTTACTGACCTCCATCTCTAGTTCATGCTTTCCGGAGGAAAACCCACTGGTGCTCAAAACATGAGAACTCAGAAATCTCTCCAAAGTTTCTGGTCGACTTTGATACTTGTCTGACCTGGAGACAGTTTTCCGGTCATTTGAGATAATTACATTTTTACTAGCTGTGTTGACATCAAGTAACATTACTGGGGCGATGCTCTTTCTTCTAGTAACTGGTTTTGGAGGTTTAGCTGGGATTGTCTCGGCGGGGGGTGATATTTGTTGCAAAACTTCTATCTGTGGCTCATTAGTGACATTTTTATTTCTAAAGCTTGGATTCTTTTTGACTGCAGGGGGTATTGAATGTTGAATTTTCTGCACACCAACACCTCCCTCAGCACCCTTCACAATATTTGATAGCCCTGAATACAAGGTCTCTAAGATCACATCCTCCTTCAGACCACCTACATCATTGATTAATTTGCTCACTATATCCCTGTCCAAGCTCTTCTCATCATCTAACACTTCAAATGAAACATCTGGAGCCTGTAGGGCAGATAATGACTTAGTTTTTTTACTCAGCTCCTCGGCTTGAATGATCTTCTTATGCAGTTTAGTCAATTGCTCCATATGATCGGAGACTGATTGTGAGATCTGCTGCTGTTGCCTGGAGATATCAGTCAATATTCTCTTTTCTAGATCCTCTTGTTGTCTCCTGATGTCTTTCATTAGGCCGGCCACTCTCTCAGTTGCATCTTTTGCTGTTTTATCTATTTTCTTCTTGTGGTTCTGCAGACTCTGGAGCATTGCTTCGGTTTCCTCCTTCTTGGAGGAGAGTTTCTCGTGAATTGTGTTCAGATTTTCTGCATTCTGATGCGAATCGTCATTTATTATTCTCATTTTATGCCCATTGTGGTCTGAGATCAGGCACTGTAAACATATACGCGTATCGTCCTCAATGCAGTGATACTCCAGGATCTTCTTGTGGATGGGACACTTTCTGTCCTCCAGGGAAGCGGTGGGATCGGTGAGGACATGTTCTGGTCCCTTGTTGTGTGCTTCTTTGTGCAGATCACAGAGAAAAGCTTCGCAGTGTAGACACAATGCCACAGCAGGTACAGGAGAGTGGACACAATTACTGCAAAAATGTACAGGTTTGCATTCCTCCAGTTCCTCAGAATCGAACAACGCAGCGATGCTGGCTAATATTGAATTCTTCTGCAATTCCGGACGTTTCCCAAACTTGTGCCTACATCTTGGACAGAAATACTCTCTGTTGTGTTGATTGTCAAATATCTCACTGATGCAATCATGGCAGAAATTGTGTCCACATGTCAGCATGACGGGTTCTGTATAAATCTTCGTACAAACAGGACATGTCACCTGGGATCTGAGTTCTGGAGTCGCCATCGCTGAAGACAGAACAAGAATGAAGCAATGTCATTAGGGAAGAAGATATAAAGACAGTTGATGGTTCTTGTCTTGCAGTGAATTTTATAACTTTGGTGAACTTTGTCCTAACAATATCACACGCGGAAAAGGATAGCACAAAAACCAGAGAAGATAGAGTTTATTGAGGTGCATTCTGCTAACAGTGCAATTCTCATATTTATTGCAGTCTTGTGTGATACCCTTTAGATAGTTAAGAGGAAGTTGAGTTGAAATCCCTAAACATTTCATATTTACCAACCTATTGTAAAATGACGGCCGGGCAGGACTTTCATCGTTCTGGGTAGATGCCCCCCCCTGGACATATGACGTCCCCCCCAGAAGGCGCCTCATGCAGGCCTGTGCAGCCGTGCTGTGGCACGATCTGTCACTGGCTGTGTCCATCGGACACAGCCAATGACTGATCACTGTACTGTCCTGCTGCCGGTACCATGTGATCGATGTGAGTAAAACAAAGCAGATCGCATGACAATTGTAAACTGTCAGGGCTGGGCTCAGCCCTTCCTTCTGTAAGCTGGCCACTCAGCTGTCGGCTAATTCCCAGCTCCTATCTCTCCACAGTGTCTCACCTGTTGATGATATCCTGCTCTTCAGTCCTGCCTACTTAAGCCATCCAGCCCAGATGGTCTCTGCCTTTGCCTTGGTCACATCTCTAGAGACGCTCTCCTGTGTTCCTGTTAACCACTTTAGCCCCGGACCATTATGCTGCCTAAGGACCAGAGGTCTTTTTCCAATTTGGCACTGTGTCGCTTTAACTGCTAATTGCGCGGTCATGCAATGCTGTACCCAAATGAAATTTGCGTCCTTTTTTTCCCACAAATAGAGCTTTCTTTTGATGGTATTTGATCACCTCTGCGGTTTTTATTTTTTGCGCTATAAACGGAAAAAGACCGAAAATTTTGAAAAAAAATTATATTTTCTACTTTTTGTTATTAAAAAAATCCAATAAACTCAATTTTAGTCATACATTTAGGCCAAAATGTATTTGGCCACATGTCTTTGGTAAAAAAAATGCCAATAAGCGTATATTTATTGGTTTGCGCAAAAGTTATAGCGTCTACAAACTAGGGTACATTTTCTGGAATTTACACAGCTTTTAGTTTATGACTGCCTGTCATTTCTTGAGGTGCTAAAATGGCAGGGCAGTACAAAACTCCCCCAAATGACCCCATTTTAGAAAGTAGACACCCCAAGGAAATTGCTGAGAGGCATGTTGAACCCATTGAATATTTTTTTTTTTGTCCCAAGTGATTGAATAATGACAAAAAAAAAATATTTACAAAAAGTTGTCACTCAATGATATATTGCTCACACAGGCCGTGGGCCTATGTGGAATTGCACCCCAAAATACATTCAGCTGCTTTTCCTGAGTACGGGGATACCACATGTGTGGGACTTTTTGAGATCCTAGCCGCGTACGGGGCCCCGAAAACCAATCACCGCTTTTAGGATTTCTAAGGGCGTAAATTTTTGATTTCACTCCTCACTACCTATCACAGTTTTGAAGGCCATAAAATGCCCAGATGGCACAACCCCCCCCAAATGACCCCATTTTGGAAAGTAGACACCCCAAGCTATTTGCTGAGAGGCATGTTGAGTCCATGGAATATTTTATATTTTGACACAAGTTGCGGGAATGTGACACATTTTTTTTTTTTTTTTTTGCACAAAGTTGTCACTAAATGATATATTGCTCACACAGGCCATGGGCATATGTGGAATTGCACCCCAAAATACATTTAGCTGCTTCTCCTGAGTATGGGGATACCACATGTGTGGGACTTTTTGGGAGCCTAGCCGCGTACGGGGCCCCGAAAACCAATCACCGCCTTCAGGATTTCTAAGGGTGTAAATTTTTGATTTCACTCTTCACTGCCTATCACAGTTTCGGAGGCCATGGAATGCCCAGGTGGCACAAACCCCCCCCAAATGACACCATTTTGGAAAGTAGACACCCCAAGCTATTTGCTGAGAGGCATGGTGAGTATTTTGCAGCTCTCATTTGTTTTTGAAAATGAAGAAAGACAAGAAAAAATATATTTTTTTCTTTTTTCAATTTTCAAAACTTTGTGACAAAAAGTGAGGTCTGTAAAATACTCACTATACCTCTCAGCAAATAGCTTGGGGTGTCTACTTTCCAAAATTGAGCCATGGTTGGGTTTTGTGCCACCTGGGCATTCCATGGCCTCCGAAACTGTGATAGGCAGTGAAGAGTGAAATCAAAAATTTACGCCCTTAGAAAGCCTGAAGGCGGTGCTTGGTTTTCGGGGTCCCGTACGCGGCTAGGCTCCCAAAAAGTCTCACACATGTGGTATCCCCGTACTCAGGAGAAGCAGCAGAATGTATTTTGGGGTGTAATTTCACATATTTCCATGGCATGTTTGAGCAATATATCATTTAGTGACAACTTTGTGCAAAAAAAAATACAAAATTTGTCTCTGTCCCGCAACTTGTGTCACAATATAAAATATTCCATGGACTTGACATGACTCTCAGCAAATAGCTTGGGGTGTCTACTTTCCAAAATGGGGTAATTTGGGGGGGGGGTTTGAACTGTCCTGGCATTTTATGCACAACATTTAGAAGCTTATGTCACACATCACCCACTCTTCTAACCACTTGAAGACAAAGCCCTTTCTGACACTTTTTGTTTACATGAAAAAAATATTTTTTTTGCAAGAAAATTACTTTGAACCCCCAAACATTATATATTTTTTTTAAAGCAAATGCCCTACAGATTAAAATGGTGGGGAAAAAACACACTTTTTTAAATTTTAATGCACTAAAACACACTATATTGCCCAAATGTTTGATGAAATAAAAAAGATGATCTTAGGCCAAGTACATGGATCGGTGTGATAAAATGCTTTCCCAATTTCCCAATGGCCCTGTTTACATCCGGCGAAATCCAAGTCATAAAATGCTCATAGCTTCCGGTTTCTTAGGACATAGAGATGTTTGGAGCCACTCTGGTCTCTGATCAGCTCTATGGTCAGCTGGCTGAATCACAGGCTGCATTCTCAGGTTCCCTGTTGAGACAGGAGAGCCAGAGAAAAACACGGAAGACAGTGGGGGGGGGCATTCCCTCCCACGGCTTGTAAAAGCAGTCTAGAGGCTAATTAGCCACTAGGATTGCTTTTACATGAAAGACGACTGCTGGCTGAAAAGAATGATACCAAGATAATACCTAAACCTGCAGGCATCATTCTGGTATAACCACTCAAAGTCGTGAATGGCGTACCTGAAGACAAAAAAATGGTTAACAATAAAACACAGTAAACGGTAAAGTATAAAAAATTGCATACCTGAAAAGCAAACATGATAAAACATAAAAACAATAAAACATTGCAGAATAGAATACAGTAAAAAAGAGCAGAACAATAGAGAGAGAATAGAGAGAGAGAGAACAATAAAACGACAACTATTTTTTTTAATTTTATATACCAGTATTTATTTTTTTTTACACTTTTTTTGTAACTAACTTTTATAACTGTAACCGGTTCCAGGTTCGGGTCTCTCAAAATGCGATGGAATCTTGGGAGACCCTGTGAAAGTGTGTCCTAGTATGTGCAATGCTGTACCCTACGCTAATACTCAACTAGTGAATGGTAGCGTTCAAAACTTTCATCAATGCAAAGACCAGGATTGTCAGGACAGGAGGGCCAATAATAGCGGGTGTCACGCCTATATCCGCGCTTGCTGCAGACACGATATCTTTTTTGGGGGGATTCGTTGGGTAGGGGTACTCGGGAGGACATAAAGAAAATGCCTCTCATGCAGCCGACTGCATTTGGTTGGGGATGTGAATGGGGGAAGTATGGGCGCTGCAGAAGTGGTGGGTTCCCAATTAGGATTGGCGAATGCAGCAGGAAGGGCACTATGGGCACGACGAGCCTGTGTTTGTCTTCTTCTTGGTGGCAGCGGGACACTACTTGTGCTTGCCACCTCACCAGCTTGAACTGCACTTATGGGACTCGCCACGTCACCAAGTGTTACTGCAGTGCTGGTTTGACTACGACCGGGGTGTACTAGGCCGCTGGCGCTTGCCAGTTCACCAAAACGCTACCAAATAAACTGTTAGCGATCGCAGGGATCAGGCCTGACTCTGCGAACGCTGCAGTTATGCGTTTAGTGTTTTGTAAGTGACAGTGATCGATCGATACTGCACTTGGGTGGGCTGGGCCGGGCCGGGCGGAGGGGCAAAACGCAGGTGCTAGCAGGTATCTGGGCTGATCCCGCTAACACTGCGTTTTTGGGAACCCTGAACTGCTGGGAACGCTAGTATAGATCTGATCGGATCAGATATTGATCCGATCAGATACTATACCACTAAGGGAGGTGTACGGTGCGCGCATGGGTGTTAGCGGTACTGGCGCTAATCTGACGCTGCCTGGGGCGACGCATATCACCGCCGGGCGATCGGGGGGCTAAACCTTTATTCGGTAATAAACGGCAGGTGCCCTGACACTAAAAATTAAACAAACTAACCAGCGTCACCCGTAACACTTATACGGTGATCAGTGGTGAAAGGGTTAACTAGGGGGCAATCAAGGGGTTAAAACATTTATTAGGTAGTATATGGGGGTCCCTGTCGCTATAAAATACTGACGGCGATCCTAAATATTTACGTCCCTAACTAGCATCACAAGTGACACTAATACAGCGATCAGAAAAATGATCGCTTAGCGACACTGGCGACAGGGGGTGATCAAGGGGTTAAAACTTTATTAGGGGGGGTTAGGGGGGTACCCTAGACCTACAGGGGGCTAATACCAACTGCCCTACCACAGTAACTGTCACAAACTGACACCTAGCAGTAATCAGAAAAAAACCAAAAAAAAAAACTGCTTGGTGTCAGTGTGACGGGGGGGGGGAGGGGTGATTGGGGGGTGATTGGGGGGGCGATCGGGGGGGGGGATCGGGGGTGTTTTGTGTGCCTGGCATGTTCTACTGTGTGTGTGTTGTGCACTCACATACCTGTCTTCTCTCCTCGGGCCGGAACGGAAAATACAGAGCCGAGGAGAGATGACATCATTTCCTTTGCTGCTGTTTAGCATACAGCAGCAAAGGAATGTTCTGATTGGCCGGCGGCGATCGTGAGGGGGGGGCCACGAACGGATGGCCTCCCCCTCACCTCCGATCGCCGGGGGACAAAAGAGGACCGCCTCGGGCACCGATGGGGTCCGATCGGACCCCCCTCCCGCGGGAGGCAGATCACGTATATTTACGTGATTTTGCCTGCCCGTGCCACCTTGCCGACGTATATCGGCGTGAGGCGGTCCTTAAGTGGTTAAAGACTTGCTTGGCTGACATTCCTTCTGGCTCCAGATCTTGCTTGCTGTTCTACTATGCTCATCTCTGGTTCCCTGATGTTTTTGCTTGTCTGACTATCCGTTCTGGTTCCTGAACTCTGGCTATGTTTTGACTACATTTACTCTGTTTACCTTTTTATTACTATTAAACTGTGCAGTACTGATTTAACTGTACTTCTGTCTCAGTCTGATTCATGGTTTCTGACAAACAATGAATGGCTTCCTTTCATGCTATTCATTGTGTACAATTGTGTTGATAGCTGTGATTGGTCACAGTGATTACATGGTACAGACAGGACCAATCACAACCCATCTGTACCATGTGATGAGCTGTGGGCAATCACAGATAACCACAACAATAAATATTGAATGAATAAATAAATATAAGTAAATTAATAAATATAAGCAATCACAATGTGTAAAAAAAAATCCTGCTCACTTCCCCAAAATAGTACAATGTTTAAAAAAAAAAATCATAAATAAATAAATAAAAAATTACAAAAAAATAAATAAAAATAAAATAAAATATCTTTTTACATACTGTTAGCAGTCAGTGTCCCTGATCACTGCCATGCCAATTATATGATGACGCTGTACTACATTAGTGACAGTATAATGACTATATATACAGTATAGTGACTAATTGTAAAAAACACTTTTTTGTTTATTTCTCAATTTTCCAAAAAAAAAAGAAAAAGTTACAACTTAAAAAAATTCACCATGCCTCTTACTAAATACCGTGGTCTGTCTACTTTCCAAAAAGTGGGCATTTTTTTTGGGGGGGGGGGGTATATGCTTTGTCCTGACATTTTTGGGATAATGAGATAAACCATCAGTACGTTAGGATTATTCCATTTTCAGATATATCTTTGTGGACTTTCCCACAGACTAATTATTAAACACTGATTTTAGTTCTTTTCACCAAAGATATGTAACAGAATACACCTTGTCCTAAATTTATGAAGAAAGATTATTTATTTGCAAAATTTTATAACAGAAACAAAAAAAAAACGCTTATTTTCAATATTTTCTGTCTTTTTTAGTTCATTCAACAAAAAATAAAACCCCCCAGTGGTGATTAAATACCACCAAAAGAAAGCTCTATTTAGTGAAAAAAATATATATATAGAAATTTAATATGGAGAGTGTTGCATGACCGCACAATTGTCATTCAAAGTGCAACAGCGCTGTAAGCTGAAAACCTGGCCTTGGCAGGAAAGGGGTGAAAGTGCCCGGTATTGAATTGGTTAGTGTAGAGGACACCTGGAATAAATACATTGAACATGGTGAGAAGTTCCTCTCTGTGGGTCCTTTCACCTGGTTTGATGGATCCCACTAACAGAAGGTCAAACTCGCTTTTTAGTATAAAGATGTATCACAACTTTCATCTAGGGCCACTCTTCATACTAGTCACATTCTCTCCAATATAGATGTCATAAAAAAAGAAAAGTGCTCAGTTTCAGGGTCTTGGCAATCTTCTTATAGCCTAAGCCATCTTTATGTAGAGCAAAAATTATTTTTTTCAGATCCTCAGAGAGTTCTTTGCCATGAGGTGTCATGTTGAACTTCCAGTGACCAGTATGAGAGAGTGAGAGCGATAACACCAAATTTAACACACCTGCTCCCCATTCCCACCTGAGACCTTGTAACACTAACCGGTCACATGACAATTTGGACATTTTCACTTAGGGGTGTACTGACTTTTGTTGCCAGCGGTTTAGACATTAATGGCTGTGTGTTGAGTTATTTTGAGGGGACAGCAAATTTACACTGTTATACAAGCTGTACACTCACTACTTTACATTGTAGCAACGTGTCATTTCTTCAGTGTTGAAAAGATAGAAGAAAATATTTACAAAAAAATGTGAGCAGTGTACTCACTTTTGTGAGATAATGTAGTTCAGTCTCTGCAAAAAAACTGCCTTAGGCTCGGTTCACACTAGGGGCGGCACGACTTGCAGGTCGCCTCACCGAGGCGACCTGCACACGACATCCACGGCGACTTGCAAAACGACTTCTGTTTAGAAGTCTATGCAAGTCGCCTCAAGTCGCCCCAAAAGAAGTACAGGAACCTTTTTCTAAGTCGGAGTGACTTGCGTCGCTCCTATTAGAACGGTTCCATTGTACAGAACGGGAGGCGACTCGGTCGCCTGACAGGTCGTCCCAGTGTGAACCGGGGCTTAGAGGAATTCAGAGAATGTAACTCCAGCTGAACTATTCTGTGCCATGTCTGTCAAGGAGCATAGAACATGGAGCAGTTGAGCAGCTGCCCTTGGCACTGTGATATCATGTGAGAGTGGAGGAGCACCATACGAAGGTTTGGGGGGGAGGGAATTTGTGTTGGGATGGGGAATTTGGGGGGCGGCAGGGGATAAGATTTGTTCTAGGAGGGTAAATTTGAGGAGGCATGCTAGGAGTGGTGATTTGAGGGCATTTGTGTAGGGGGGGGGATGGGGGGAAGAGGATTTGTACGAGGAGGGGGAGTTTTGGAGGGTTTATGCATATGGTGGCAGGCCCGTCGCTACAGGACAGGCAAAACAAGCAATTGCTTGGGGCCCCCGAGCTGGCCTGGGGCCCCAGCCGCGCCGCCGCTTCCTATAAGCTGCAGCCTGTAGCATGGCCGAGCTTCTCTTCCTTCCTCCTGCAGTCCGCGCGGTACAGGACTCAGGAGATTCAGTTTCCTGTTCCCGGCCTGACTGACAGGAAGTGCACACACTGAGTGCTCACTTCCTGTCAGGGAACAGAAAACTGAATCTCCTGCCACGCGGTACGCAGTAGGGAGGGGGGTTAAAAAGAACACGAGGGGGGGGGCAGTCATAAAGACCCATTTAATAATAAAAATATGGTAGCTTGCTGACCATAATAAAAACAATTACCATCGTACAGTGGTTTTTTTTGCAAATGTTCAATTGTTGAAAATGTTCAAATTTTATGCACATTATATGCAACAGCAGTATTTGCACTGTAAACCTTTTTTATTTCTATAAAGTGCTGGTGAACTTAAACTGTATCGCTATGCTGTGATTCCTGTAGGCTTTGCGTGCGTGCGTGTGGGGGGGCCTCCATGTCCATTTTTCTTGGGGCCCCAGAATTCCTTCAAACAGCATTGTGTGGTGGTGGTGGTGGTGGGGGGGGGGGGTTGTGCTAGTAGGGGATTTTTTTGGGGGGGAGGGGATTTGTGCTAGAAGGGATGATTGGGGGGATTTGTGCTAGGAGGGAAAATGTAGGGAGAATTTGTTCTGGGGTGGGGGATTCCGGAGTAGAGAAAGAGTATTTGTGCTCAGAGGGGAAAGTGGGTAGAAGATTTGAACTGGGGGGATTTTTTGAGGGGGGGGGTGGATTTGTGCTGGAGGCATATGGGGAATGAGATGATTTAAGGCGGGGTTTTGTGCGGGGGGGGAAAGGGGAATGACAGGTTTTAAACCAGGGGGTGGGGGGGGTCAAGGAAGGGGATTTCAGCGGGGGGTGTATTTGTATTGGGAGGAGGGGGAATTTATGCTTAGTGGGTACACATGCAGATCAGTGCTTGATTTTTTTTGGAGGGGGATTTTTGCTGACACATAATGCTTATATATCTTGGGGGGAAGGAGGGGTGAAATTTGGCCTATAGGCTCCAGATGACCTTGTCCCGGCATTGCTTGTGCCCTTAAGTTTAGAAATGTAGAGCAAGCATTAAGCTTGTACCACTCTTTGTTTTTTCATAGTGGGCACAATTCACCAAAGCCTTTCACATGTGGTATTTGGGTCAAATGACACATTTTTCCCAGATATCACATGAAAATACGGAAAATTTCAGTTCACTATCCTTTTATGCGGTATTTACCTCAAAAAGCAAAAGTGCTCCCTAAATACAGGGTAAAACAGCATTAAAGTCAATTCACTAAGGGAAATAAAGAAATAAATGTATGCGTTAAAGAAGTAGTGGTCTGGGCGTGCAAAATTTAAGGAATATATGAAATTGCAGCTGGTTGTTAAGGAGCCGGGACCTGCCACATCCCTAAAACCAGTTTCTAAATTACTGTCCCTCATTATGCATTACAAATGGACGTGCCCCTATCCTATCTGCACTTGAGGCTTCTTTGTAAAGCGAACACTTCAATGTACATGGCATATTTTTTACAGTTCATGTTCACAATTTTTGTGACCATCCATGTCACTCCCCTTGTGAGAACAATGAAGTTAAAGCGGAGTTCCACCCAAAAATGGAACTTCCACTTTTTGGAATCCTCCCCCCCCCCCAGTGTCACATTTGGCACCTTTCAGGGGGGGGGAGTAGATACCCATACCTCCCAACATTTTGAGATGGGAATGAGGGACACCTACTAGCAAATGTATGTAGGCAAAGGACACGTCCCCCTGTCACACCCCCTTAAAGGAGAATTAACCCAAAAAGGAAGGTTAATGAAACCCACAAGTGCTTTTTTTACCACTACTATTCCTTTATATTGGCTTTTAAAATGTACAAATGCAGCAATTTAGAAATTGGAAGAAAGGTTTAGCACTGGGAAACACTTTTTGAAAGATAAAAAGTGCATTTTATGTACATCTATATAGATCAGACAAAAATGAGGGACAAATGAGGAGGAATGAGGGACTGAGGGACATTGCTCAAAATCAGGGACAGTCCCTCGAAATCAGGGACAGTTGGGAGGTATGGATACCTTTATAATCCAGATATTTGCTCCCACTTCCGGGCATAGATAGCCGTCCCTCCCGCTGTCTTCTGGGAGACACACAGGTCCCAGAAGACAGCAGGGACCAGTGGTATCACGCAGCGTGACTCGTGCTTGCGCAGTAGGGAACCAGGCTGTGAAGCCACAAGGCTTCACTTCCTGATTGCCTTACCGAAGATGGCGGCGCCTCCACCCGAGAGCCGAGGGATAGATTGGCTTCGGGTGCCAACATCGCGGGCGCCCTGGACAGGTAAGATTCCATATTTTAAAAGTCAGCAGCTGCAGTATTTGTAGCTGCTGACTTAAAAAAAAAATTCAGCGGAACTCCGCTTTAACTGGAAAAAAAGTGCTTTAAAATGTTAGATATATATATAAAATAAATGCAAGTCTAATGTCTTTATTTTTGTTGGTCCTTTACATTAAAGTGGAGTTCCGGCCAAAATATTACTTTTAGGATAAAAATACCCCTAGAATACTCATGCCTCGTGCAATGTAACAAAGGTATGCTGTAAACTATGCCCAGTTTTCAATCTGTGCAGCATCGTTTTCTTACTTTGTGAAGTTCCTGCACAGCGCGACCATCTCCAGTGTGGGCATCTGAAGCCACGGTCAGGGCCGGATTTGTCACAAGGCCACCGAGGCCAGGCCTCGGAGCGGCAGTGGTGCAGGGGTGGCGCCGCTCCTGCGGCGAATTTGCGGCCACTCCCCCTTTCGGGCAGCCCATTAAAGCCTATTAGGGGCACTGGCACCAATGCCCGTAAAAAAGATGGCCGCGAGCCAACAACGCAACTGTGCATGCGCCGTTCCGAAGCTGGCCAGGCTCAGGTAAGCTCGTACACGCTCACCCGGGAGGCGCATGTGCAGTAACATGATTGCGCCGCCCGGCGCCATTTTTGAAAAAATCGTAGGTAGTAATGTGGTGCGGCAGCGGGAGAGAGAGATGACATCTCTCATTGACCGCACCGCTGTTCCTCCATCTGATGGCAGGCAGCATGGCAAATGACATCCCCAGCTGGTGGCAGGCAGCGTGGCAGGTGACATCCCCAGATGGTGGCAGGCAGCGTGGCAAGTGACATCCTCATCTGGTGGCAGGCATAGTGGCAAGTGACATCCCCATCTGGTGGCAGACTGCGTGGCAAGGGACCTCCCCTATCTGGTGGCAGGCAGCGTGGCAAGTGACATCCCCAGCTGGTGGCAGGCAGAGTGGCAAGTGACATCCCCATCTGGTGGCAGGCAGCGTGGCAAGTGACATCCCCATCTCGTGGCAGGCATAGTGGCAAGTGACCTCCCCTATCTGGTGGCAGGCAGTGTGGCAAGTGACATCCCAGCTGGTGGCAGGCAGCCTGGCAAGTGACTTCCCCATCTGGTGGCAGGCAGCGTGGCAAGTGACATCCCCATCTAGTGGCAGGCATAGTGGCAAGTGACATCCTCATCTGGTGGCAGGCAGCGTGGCAAGTGACTTCCCTATCTGGTAGCAGGCAGCGTGGCAAGTGACATCCCCATCTGGTGGCGGGCATAGTGGCAAGTGAGATCACCATCTGGTGGCAGGCAGCGTGGCAAGTGACTTCCCTATCTGGTAGCAGGCAGCGTGGCAAGTGACATCCCCATCTGGTGGCAGGCATAGTGGCAGGTGACATCCCCATCTGGTGGCAGGCAGCGTGGGAAGTGACTTCCCTATCTGGTAGCAGGCAGCGTGGCAAGTGACATCCCCATCTGGTGGCAGGCAGCGTGGGAAGTGACTTCCCTATCTGGTAGCAGGCAGCGTGACAAGTAACATCCCCATCTGGTGGCTGGCAGCGTGGCAAGTGAAATCCCCATCTGGTGGCAGGCAGCATGGCAAGTGACATCCCCATCTGGTGGCAGGCAGCTTGGCAAGTGACTTCCCCATCTGGTGGCAGGCAGCGTGGCAAGTGACTTCCCCATCTGGTGGCAGGCAGCGTGGCAAGTGACTTCCCCATCTGGTGGCAGGCAGCGTGGCAAGTGACATCTCCATCTGGTGGCAGGCATAGTGGCAAATGACATCCCCATCTGGTGGCAGGCATAGTGGCAAGTGACATCCCCATCTGGTGGCAGGCAGAGTGGCAAGTGACATCTCCATCTGGTGGCAGGCATTATGGTGAGTTGAACTTTTTCATTTTATATTACAATGTAATGATAGAAATAATGTTTTTCAATCATCCTGACACCATACCAACCATGGTGCCGGGGATGATTGAAGCACTAACACCAGCGATTGCCCTGAAAAATTGCCCACGAAAAATCCTTACCCCTCGCGTGCTTACCCTGAAATATTTTCAGTCTGTACAAAAGCCAGTTATTTTCAGTGTTCTCATGTGTGGAGATATGTTTTTAATTGATCTATTGTAGCAGTCATCGATAAAGGACGTGAATGGTGGTGTGTGTGTGTGGGGGGGGTGGCATTGAAGGACTCAGCCTTGGGGCGGCAAAGGGAGTAAATCCGGGCCTGGCCACGGTGTCCTTTTTCCTGGATTCCGTGCCATGCTGGCTACCCAGCATGCACCTGCCGATCTCGTGCATGTGCAGTGCGGTGCTATTTTGTTCAGCTTGGCATGGTACAGCCATGCCAAGCTGACCAAGATTTTCCATAGACGCCAATGTTAAATGTTACTAGAGCCGCGCCATGCCAAGCTGACCAAGAATTTCC
Organism: Lithobates clamitans; assembly: GCA_037952925.1. Taxonomy (NCBI): domain Eukaryota; kingdom Metazoa; phylum Chordata; class Amphibia; order Anura; family Ranidae; genus Lithobates; species Lithobates clamitans. The sequence goes on from JBBGZY010000837.1 coordinate 669,607, forward strand.
ATAGACGCCATGCCAAGCTGACCAAGAACTTCAAGGAGCCAATGCAAAACCTGAAATGACGCTCCTAGAGGAGGAGGGGAAATTAGATATAGGCATAAATCAGGTAAGTGAACAGAAACAAATAAATTAATTGGCAATTCATTTTAAGGATGCACATTAGTGCTGCATGGTGAGAAGTGAAAAATATGGCTGTATCTCCGCTTTAAATATGTAATCTTTAGTTCAGCTCAACTTCATCTTAACTATCTAACTTTCTTATATGGCATTTTGAAGGGTATCACACAAGACTGCAATAAATCAAATCATTGTACTGAATGCACCTCACTCAATAAACTCTATCTTCTCTGGTTTTTGTGCTATCCTTTTCCGCATGTGATATTGTTAGGACAAGGTTCACCAAAGTAATAAAATTTGCTGCAAGACAAGGACCATCAACTGTCTTTATATCTTCTTCCCTAACGACATTGCTTCATTCTTGTTCTGTCTTCAGCGATGGCGACTCCAGAACTCAGATCCCAGGTGACATGTCCTGTTTGTACGAAGATTTATACAGAACCCGTCATCCTGACATGTGAACACAATTTCTGCCATGATTGTATCAGTAAGGTATTTGACAAGCAACGCTACAGAGAGTATTTCTGTCCAGAATGCAAGCACAAGTTTAGGAGACGTCCGGAATTGCAGAAGAATTCAGTATTAGCCAGCATCGCTGCGTTGTTCCATTCTGAGGAACTGGAGGAATGCAAACCTGTACATTTTTGCAGTAATTGTGTCCACTCTTCTGTACCTGCTGTGGCATTGTGTCTACACTGCGATGCTTTTCTCTGTGATCTGCACAAAGAGGCACACAACAAGGGACCAGAACACGTCCTCACCGATCCCACCGCTTCCCTGGAGGACACAAAGTGTCCCATCCACAAGAAGATCCTGGAGTATTACTGCATTGAGGATGATACGCGTATATGTTTACAGTGCCTGATCTCAGAACACAATGGACATAAAATGAGAACAATAAATGACTCTTTGCAGCAGAAGACAGAAAATCTGAACACAATTCTGGAGAAGCTGTCCTCCAAGAAGGAAGAAACCGAAGCAATGCTCCAGAGTCTGCAGGACCACAAGAAGAAGATCGATAAAACAGCAAAAGGTGCAACTGAAAGAGTGGCCGGCTTAATGAAAGACATCAGGAGACAACAAGAGGATCTAGAGAAGAGAATATTCACTGATATCTCCAGGGAACAGCAGCAGATCTCACAATCAGTCTCCGATCATATGGAGCGATTGGAGAAGCAAAAGACTGAACTACATAAGAAGATCATTCAAGCCAAGGAGCTGAGTAAAAAGACTAACTCATTATCTGCCCTACAGGCTCTAGATGTTTCGTTTGAAGTGTTAGATGATGAGCATGACTTGGACAGGGATATAGTGAGTAAACTGATCGATGATGTAGGTGGTCTGAAGGAGGATGTGATCTTAGAGACCTTGTATTCAGGGATATCAAATATTGTGAAGGCTGTTGAGGGAGATGTTGGTGTGCAGAAAATTCAAAATTCAATACCCCCTGAAGTCAATAAGAATCCAAAGATTAGAAATAAACGTGTCACTTTTGGGCCACAGTTGGACATTTTGTCACAAACATCACCCCCCCACTAAGACAAACCCAGCTAAACTTCCAAATGTCTCACCGGTTTGTAGAAATAAGAGCGGCACCCTAGAAACGTTACTGGATGTCAACACAGCTAGTAACTATTTACTTATCTCAGATGATCAGAAAACTGTCTCCAGATCAGACAAATATCTAAGTCGACCAGAAACTCCAGGGAGATTTCTGAGTTCTCATGTTTTAAGCACCAAAGGGATTTCCTCTGGAAAGCATGAAGTGGAAATTGAGGTCAGTAAGAACAAAGATGACTCTTTGTTTATTGGGATGTGTTACCCCAGTATAGATAGAAGGGGATCCCAGTCTCAATCTGGAGATATTTGGGGAATACAGTTGGGGCTTTTCAGCTACAATGAATCGAGTGAAATAAAATGTTTACGGAAATTGTCTTCTCATGGAATAAAAATTAAATTGGACTATGACGCTGGCCAATTGTCCTTCTATGAGCTATGTGATCCCATCCAACACTTACACACCTTTAATGCCACATTCACTCAGCCCCTCCATCTTATAATCAATGTACAAAGCAGTGGTTGGGTTAAAATTTTAAAGTAGATCTATTATTGAAAATTACATGATGCCCTTGTATAAAAGATCTTTCCTTGCCATGTGTGAAAAATACATCTCCTGAGGACCCTCATGAGACCCACCACCTAGGCATTAGGCATGGCTTACAGCAGCTTTATGGATGTTTCCATGAGCTAAGCTTACATAAATACAAAGGATGTTGGCAGTCCCATACACTCAATTCCCATAAACCAGGGGTGTCCAAACTATGGCCCTCCAGTTGTTAAGGAACTACAACTCCCATCATGCCTAGTCATGTTTGTAAATGTCAGAGTTTTACAATGCCTCATGGGAAGTGTAGTTCCGCAACAGCTGGAGGGCCATAGTTTGGACACCCCTGCCATAAACAATGTTTTTTTCTTACATAAATACAAACTATGTGTAGAACCGAAGAGTTCCAAACATTAACAAAGGCTGATAAATTAATATACATTATGCGTATGATTGATTTAAATTTTGTATATAAAAAATGTAAGGATTATAGTTTCCTTTATGTTTCGAATTATAAAGTAAGAGATCAATGGTGGAGAAAAGTACAAGATTTGAAAATCTGCATTGTTGAAGCCCCTCTCTGGGAAATTACCAAAAGTTCCAGTTTGTCTAAAATAGAGAGTCACAGGTAGTGGGTTAAATTATGCTAGTATCATCAAAACCTGGAAAAACACCGTGCAATAAAATGTCATACCTTCTGAGAACCAGTCTGTATGGACAATTTGGCAGCTTGGTGAGTCAACAAGATCCACGGTCAATCAACTCGCCAAGGAAACATCACCAACATCCATCTCTGGTGGGAACATTTCTACGCCCATTTAATTTGTTCTATCAAGAAAAGTGTTTGTGCAAGACTGGCTCTGCTGTACTCTAATATAATGGGGAATTAATTACTATTTTTGTATATTTGGTGGATGGACTGGAGTCTTTACAACCTTAACAACGATGTAACTATATACATGACCAAGCAATGTACACATTTTTATCTATTTCAATTGTTTTAGAGGCACTTTTGTCAAATACAGAACCCAGTCAATAAAAGTCAAACTATTTGAACAATGGCATGTGTGATACTACTGTGCTTTCCAGAGTTAGAAAATGTCCTCCTGTCAGGACCAGAACCCACAACCTCTGCTGTGTTTAGCAGTTGCTGTACTCTACTCATTGAGCCACCTGGGATGCTGGACAGCATCTTGTCGGATTCTTTAGATAATCTTGCATTGCATGTTGTTTCTGGTGAACCTTGAACTCCTTGCTCCTCTTACAAACTTCCTACTTAAGCCATGACTTTGCACTTCCTGTTTGCCTGACTATTATACTTTCTACAGCTGATATCTTGCTCCTTTGTGTACCTGCAGCTGTCCTTTTCTCCACTTTCATTTGTTACCTACCTTTGGCTTGTTCCTCAACTAGTCTCCCGCTTGATCCCAACGTGCAACCACTTGTTACTTGTCTTTAGCTTGTTTACTGACTATGCTTATGCTTGATCCCTACCTGCTATATCTGCTACTGGACCCCAGTAGCAAAATTTCACCCCACGCCAAAATTTTATCTTTTTTTTTTTAAATTGCCAGCTGGCAATTGCAACTGCGAGTAAATTTAAAGTGGTGTTCCACCCAAAAGTGGAACTTCTGCTCATTTGTCTCCCCACCCCTCCGGTGCCACATTTGGCACCTTTCGGGGATAGAGGGGGGGAGCAGATACCTGTCTGACATGTATCCTGCCCCCACTTCCAGGAGGCCAGCGAATTACACCAGCAGCCCAGCTTCCTGCTCCTCTCTCCTCCTTCACCCGCTGGTGGGCCAGTAGGAGAGAGGAGCGGAGCCTCGCGCATGCGCAGTAGGGTTCCCAGCGTGAAGCCTTAAGGCTACACTGCCGGGTTCCCTTACCCGCAATGGTGGCGGCAGCACCCGACAGCTGATAGAAACATCAGCTGCGGTGCCGACATCACTGGACTTCAGGACAGGTAAGTATCCTAATATTAAAAGGCCTTTAACCTTTGCAGGGATGGGCGGACGTCCGCTTTAAATGGGATTTGACTTATTATTTTTTGACTCAATTTTGCGTAAACCACAAACGGCCCGTCCATTAGGGGTGCCCGGGCGCCGCCCCCTCTATCCTCGCCACCCCCTATATGAATAATAGATAGATTCATACATAGCCTGAATCAATCCATCATCAACGTGCCCACCCCCTATTCATGTGCCCGGCCCCTTTCCTGAATTAAATCGGTGGGGGTGTTTTTTTTGAAGCACCTGATTAGAGACAGAGGCTCTAATAGGCTTCAAAATAGGGTGGGCTCAGGTCACAGAGCATTGTGCCACGAGCCCACCCAGATGTTACAACAGTGAATGAATATTCGCTGTTGTAACACTGATCCTCAATCCGGCCAATCAGAAGCGGGTGTGAGACCCGTTTAACGACTGGCCGAAAAAAGAAGGAGGAGGGAGGAAATGGAAGCCGCTGCCGCCACCATGGAGGCCCGTGGAGAGCAGGGGAAGACGTGATGAGGTAAGTGTGACCAACCGACCGACCAGGGGGAGGGGTTGTCAGTGGCATACTGTTTGCCAGACCCCCAAAGAAAAATCCACTGGCCGCCACTGTTGCCCAGTACAATCCCACCCCTCAGGTCAGTCTGTCCCCATTACAATCCTCCCATGTCAGTATGTCCCCCAGTACTATCCCGCCGGGTCAGTCTATCCCAAATACAATCTCTTCCTGCAGTCAGTCTGTCCCCCAATGCAATCCCCCTGATCAGTCTGTCTTCCAGTACAATCCCCCCAGGTCAGTCTGTGCTGAGTAATCCCCCCCAAGTCAGTCTGTCCCAAATACAATCTCTCCCTGCAGTCAGTCTGTCCCCCAATGCCATCCCCCCGATCAGTCTGTCCTCCAGTACAATCCCCCCAGGTCAGTCTGTGCCCAGCGCATTTGTGTGCTTTCATACATTTATTTTTTTTCATCACATAGATTTTTTGGTGACAAGTTTTCTTTAACCGCTTCCCGACCAGCCACCGCAGTTATACTGCAGGAGGTTGGCTCCCCTGCGCAAGCCATCGTAGCTATACGTCGGCTCGCGGGGTCGGGATACAGGCGCGCACATGCCGTGCCGATGCTCGTGGCCGACGGTCGCGATGACCGCCGTCCACGAACGATCGCGGGCACGAGAGGCAGAACAGGGAAGTGTGTATGTAAACACACAAATCCCTGTTCTGTTCTGACAGGAGTGACAGATCGTGTGTTCCTATTAGCTAGGAACCACGACCATCACTTCCTCTAGTCAGTCCCCTCCCCCTACAGTTAGAATCACCTCCCAGGGAACACAGTTAACCCCTAGATCGCCTCCTAGTGTTAACCCCTTCACTGCTAGTGACATTTTTACAGTAATCAATGCATTTTTATAGCAATGACCGCTGTATTAATGCCAATGGTCCCATAAATGTGTCAAAAGTGTCCGATGTGTCCGCCATAATGTCGCAGTCATGATAAAAATCGCAGATCGCTGCCATTACAAGTAAAAAAAAATAAAAAATAAAAATGCTAAAAATCTATCCCTTATTTTGTAGAGGCTATAACTTTTGCGCAAACCAAATCAATATACGCTTATTGCGATTTTTTTTTACCAAAAATATGTAGAGGAATACATATCGGCCTAAACTGAGGAAAAAAATTAGCTTTTTTAAAAAAAAAAATGGGGGTATTTATAATAGCAAAAAGTACAAAATATTGTGTTTTTTTCAAAATTGTCGCTCTTTTTTTGTTTATAGCGCAAAAAAATCAAAACCGCAGAGGCGATCAAATACCACCAAAAAGAAAGCTCTATTTGTGGGAAAAAAAGAACTTGTTTGGGTGTAACGTCGCACGACCGCGCAATTGTCAGTTAAAGCGACGCAGTGCCGAATCGCAAAAAGCGCTCTGGTCAGGAAGGGGGTAAAATCTTCTGGGGCTGAAGTGGTTAATGAGACATTAGGGGTCTACAAGACCCCTAGGCAGCGCCTTAAACAAATAAATACAATAAGAAAACAGTGAGCATATAAAAAATGGAAAAAGCATAGTATAGATATTTTTTCTTTACGGGGTAGATAGAGTGGGATAATAGGGAGTGGGACAATAGACAATAGACAATATAATAGAGTGGGACAATAGGGTGGGAGTAGGTCTAGGTTTAGTTAGTAATTTCACTTTTATGATAAAGCTGTTGTCTGCACTGTGTGAGTGCAAGTCCACCCCTTAAAGTGTATTTATTGGCAAAAATAAAAAAAATATATGGCATTGCATGTTGTATGCACAGCATATCCCCAAATCTTCCTGTCTTTCCTTCCTAAGCTCCAAAGTTAGGAGTTATAGTTCTACATGTCAGGATGACGGGTTCTGTATAAATCTTCATACAAACAGGACATGTCACCTGGGATCTGAGTTCTGGAGTCGCCATCGCTGAAGACAGAACAAGAATGAAGCAATGTCGTTAGGGAAGAAGATATAAAGACAGTTGATGGTCCTTGTCTTGCGTGAATTTTATTACTTTGGTGAACCTTGTCCTAACAATATCACATGCGGAAAAGGATAGCACAAAAAACAGAGAAGATATTCCCATACTCAGAAAAAGTAGCAGAATATGATTTGGGGTGCAATTTTAAGTATGCCCATGCTGTGTGTGAGCAATATCTAATTAAAATAACAACTTTTTAAAACAAATACGCCATTTACATACTTCATTTTCCCATAAAAATGTAGCAAAAAATTAGATTTTCAAAATACTCAATATGCCTTTTTGCTAAACACATTGGGGTGTCTACTTTCCAAAAAAAGGGTGTTTGTACTGTCCTGGACATTCAAGACCATTTAAAAAAATGTGATAGGCAGTGAGAACCTTGGGGTTGATTAATTTCACACAGACAAATTATTTATAAACGAATGTATTTATTTATTTACAAAAGAAATATAGCAGAACACATTTTTGGCCTAAATTTATGAATAAAAAGTTTTTATTTGATATATTTATAACCGAAAATCAGCTAAACGTGTTTTCTTTAAATGATCATTTATTTCTTCATAAAGATGAGACATAATAATTAGGTATTAAATACCACCAAAATAAAGCTCTGTCTGCTAAAAATTATTAATCTGGGTACAATGTTGTATGACCAAGTACTTGTCAGTCAAACTATCATGAAAACTAAAAAAAATGGCCTGAAAAGGAAGGGGTGTAATATGCAGGCATTAAGGAGGTTTAAGTATTTGTGAAGTTGACTGTAAAATATCATAGCATAGTATAGTTTCTCCAACTCTAGTAACCCGTATTATTATTCCAACTACATTATATACTATATGCATTGGTTTTATTCAGTAGTCACATGACCAACATCTTGTCTTATTTCTGAGCGCTGGGGAAATAGGGGGTAAGTCTCCGTAGATGAAGGAGTGGAACAGATCCATATCTACTATATCAATAGAAGAAGAGACTACTATGCCTGCTTCATTTTCTATTTCCCTTTTGTACACAAATAGCTGCTGTACTCATTGAACCCGTTTTATAGCTACTAATAAAAGCTCTACTTTATTTCTCTCTTCAAAGTCATTCTTCTTTAAAAAAAAAAATAAAAAAAATACCTATGTTCCGCCTTCAATGCACTTTAAGATTTTCACCCAACAACTACCTTGGATACTGATTAAAAGATGGAGGGGCTGAGTAAAGGTGGTGGTGAAGGTGTGCAAGTGCTCTATGGGATCACAGAGATCATAAAAGGACAACCGCCCAGCCTCATAATCCAAGTCAATTTTTTTTCTCTTTGAAAACGGGCTCGCTAACCATTTGATTCTATTGTTTTTAATGACTGAGTGATGAATATCATTAATCCATATTCCCCAGGTATTGTTATTGTCTCCAGTCAAAGCCTGGGATCCTCTTCGATCGATACTGGCGTAACCCATCCCTATAAACAGAGAATCACCACTACGTTGCTCTATGTTACTGACCTCCATCTCCAGTACATGCTTTCCGGAGGAAATTCCTCTGGTGCTTAATACCTGAGGACTTTGAAATCTCTCCGGGGTTTCTGGTCGGCCTAGATAAACGTCTGACCTGGAGACAGTTTTCAGGTCATCTGAGATAAGCAAATAGTTACTAGCCGTGTTGACATCCAGTAAAACTTCTAAGGTGGTGTTCTGATTGCCAGAAATGAATGTAACATCTTGAGTTTTAGCCGTGGTTGTCTCAGTTTGGGCTTGGGTAGACTTTCCATACTCAAGAACCTTTGCTTTTGTCTGTGACTCGTTAGAAACATTGCTATTTTCTAAGTTTGCATTGTGGTAGGCTGCAGAGAATGAAACATTTTTGTCTCTCCCAACTTCCAGCACAACATTTGATTTGCTAGTAGCGTTTCCATTTCTAATGCTTACATTATCATGGGCTGCAGAGGGCAATGGTTTCGGGATATCCTTCAAACTGACTTTTTTCTCAACGCCGGTTACAATATTTGAAAGTCCCGAATACAAAGTCTCTAAGATCTCATCCTGTTTCAGATCACCTACATCATAAATGGTTTTGCCACTTGGCCCACTAAGCAAATCATTATCATCATCTGAGACATCCAAGAAAACATCTGGTGGCTCTAAGGCAAATGACAGGATAGTATTTTTACCCAGCGTCTCAATTTGAAGAATCTTTTTAAGCAGTTGAGTCTTTTTATTTTCCAGTTGTTGGATATGGTTGGAGACTGGGGATAAAATGTCTTGTTCCAACCTGGAGATCTCAATCATCACTCTCTTCTCTAGATCCTCCAGTTGTCTCTTGACGTCTCTCAGTATGGCACTCACTTTCTCTGTTATACCAGCTGCTGTTTCTTGTACCTTTCTCTCTTGATCCTGCAGACTTTGGAGTGTTGCTTCTGTTTTCTCCACCTTTGAGGACAGTTTCTCCAAAATTGGTTTCATATTTTCGGTCTTTTGCTGCAAATATTCGCTCATTGTGCTCACTCTGTGTCCATTGTGATCTGAGGTCAAGCAGTGTAAACATATACAAAAATGATCCACAGTGCAATAATACTCCACAATCTTTTTGTGGACGGGGCACTTTCTGTCCTCCAGGGAAGTGGTGGGATCGGTGAGGACGTGTTCTGGTGACTTGCTGTGTGTCTGTTTATGAACTTCACAAAGAAAAGCTTCACAGTGTAGACATAATGTAACAGCAAGCACAGGAGAATTGACACAATAGGTGCAAAATTTATCAGGATTGTCTACCTTTGGTTCCTTAGGATGGAACTGGTCCGCCATGTTGGATAATCTTGGATTCTTCTTTAATTTTGGATGCCTCCCAAACTTTTCTTTGCATTCTGTACACAAATTGTTCCCATCATTTTGATTGTCTGAGGTCTTACCATGGCAATAATGGCAGTTGTGTTCACATATCAGGGTGACAGAATCTGTATAAATGTCCACACAGGTAGAACTTGTTACCTCAGATCTCGTTTGAGCAGTTGCCAATACTGAAGACCAAACAAGATTAAAGCAATCTAGTTAAGAAAGACTAAAGAGAAAAAATATAAGGTGGACCTTGCCTCCTAGCATGTATTATCTTATATTTAATCTTATCTTTAATGAACCTTGTCCTAACAATATAAGGTATGGCAGGGGGCAGTACAGATCTAAAGAAAATAGAAGATATAAGTTTTACTGAGGTCCATTCTTTGAACTATACACATTGGTGAAATAATTCCAGTCTTGTGATATCCTTTGAAATTCCAGGGAAGAGAATAGATAGTAGTTACATAGTTACATAGTTATTCAGGTTGAAAAAAGACACAAGTCTATCCAGTTCAACCATAAAAAAAATATATAAATGAAGTAATAAATATCGTATAATCCAATATACCCAATTGTATACCCTCAGTTGATCCAGAGGAAGGCAAAAAACCCCAGCAGAGCATGCTCCAATTTTCTACAGCGGGGAAAAAAATTCCTTCCTGATCCCCCAAGAGGCAATCGGATTTTCCCTAGATCAACTTTACCTATAAATGTCAGTACCCAGTTATATTCTGTACATTTAGGAAAGAATCCAGGCCTTTCTTAAAGGAATCTACTGAGCTTGCCAGAACCACCTCTGGAGGGAGTCTATTCCACATTTTCACAGCTCTTACTGTGAAGAAGCCTTTCCGTATTTGGAGATGAAATCTCTTTTCCTCTAGATATAAAGAGTGCCCCCGTGTCCTCTGTGTTGACCGTAAAGAGAATAACTCAACACCAAGTTCACTATATTGACCCCTTATATATTTGAACATGGTGATCATATCCCACCTTATTCTCTACTTCTCAAGAGAGAATAAATTCAGTTCCTCTAATCTTTCCTCATAGCTGAGCTCCTCCATGCCTATTATCAGTTTGGTTGCCCTTCTCGGCACTTTCTCCAGTTCCCTGATATCCTTTTTGAGAACTGGTGCCCAAAACTGAACTGCATATTCCAGATGAGGTCTTACTAATGATTTGTACAGGGGGGCAAAATTATATCTCTCTCTTTGGAGTCCATACCTCTCCTAATACAAGAAAGGACTTTGCTCGCTTTGGAAACCGCAGCTTGGCATTGCATGTTATTATTGAGCTTGTGATCTACCAAAACCCCCAGATCCTTCTCCACTATGGATTCCCCAGTTGTACTCCCCCTAGTATGTATGATGCATGCATATTCTTAGCCCCCAAGTGCACAACTTTACATTTTTCAACATTAGATTGATAAGCTTTAAGTGTAACTAAAGGCAAAACCTTTTTTTTTTTTTTTTTTTTTTTTTTTTTAGTTTTTTAAACAGTGGAGATTCTGTAGATTTAAAGTTTTTATTTTTACACCGTCCTTTTACATTTTTTTTGTCACTTTTATTGCTGTCACAAGGAATGTAAACATCCCTTGTGACAGTAATAGGGAGTGACAGGTACTCTTTATGGTGGGATGTGGAGTCTATAAGACCCCAAACCCCTCCACTGCACTTAAAAGTATTCAAAACGCCAAGATGGGTGTTTTTGAATACTTTATATTTTTTAAAACTGGAGCCTTTAGGATGCCAGTAATCCGGAAGTGATGTCATGACATCGCTTCCGGGTTACTAGATCCGAGACCCGAACAAAGCAATCGGCTCTGTTCGGGTCTCCGGCTAGTCGCACAGGCCTCCTGGTGGGACTGGAGACCTGGGCAGAGTGGCAGAAGGCGGCGGGAGGGGGGGACGTCCCCTCCTGCTGCTTGTGATAACGGCCGAGTGGCTGCTTAGCCGCATCAGTTGTTATTACAAGAAAGCCGACCGTCCGCTCTAAAGAATAGTACCGGTGCGATGCCTACAGCTGCAGGCATCACCCCGGTACAACCACTTGAAGCAATATCGGTAATATCGGTAAGTTTGTTACCAATACACATTCTTCAAAAAAGGTGAATATCGGCCACACCGATAATCGGTCGACCCCTAATTAGAACTCCTGTTATTGCTGTCTGTGTCCCCGTTTGGGGAGATTCACCTTCTCTATTTGTCCTGTTTACCATCATCATTGAAAGTGAAAGTAAAAGAAAATCTCACATTTTGCGTTGTCCCCAGAAAAGTAATAGAGGGGGAATCTTCCAATGTGGACACTAGTTCTGGTGGCTTGGGGGATCCCCAGGAGATTCTCTTAGTTTGCAATGATTTCCTCTCACTTCCTGTTTTGGCTATGGGACAGGAAGTGAAGGGGAATCTCCCAGTTGGGACAAAGAGGGCAAAAATAAAACTTACAGGAGTAATAACCCTCCCTTACTCTGTCCAAAATGAAAAGAAAATTTGCCTAAAGCTCTACTTTAAGGCAGAGAAAGTTGTAAACTGTCCATGCATGCACACATTTGTAAATACGTGTGAAGGTTTTGATCATCCATATTTCATTTCAGCCATCCACCCAGGCGTGCTGCTGTCTGAGGGAAGTTATGTAATTATTCCATGCTGGTGAACAAAAAAAGTACCACTATCTTATCAGGTATATTGACGAATTCAGCAACGAAGGAACATTAACTGATCTGAATGTATTCACTCTAATGCCCCGTACACACGGTCGGACTTTGTTCGGACATTCCGACAACAAAATCCATGGATTTTTTCCGACAGATGTTGGCTCAAACTTGTCTTGCATACACACGGTCACGCAAAGTTGTCGGAAAATCCGATCGTTCTAAACGCGGTGACGTAAAACACGTACGTCGGGACTATAAACGGGGCAGTGTCCAATAGCTTTCATCTCTTTATTTATTCTGAGCATGCGTGGCACTTTGTCCGTCGGATTTGTGTACACACGATCGGAATTTCCGACAGCGGATTTTGTTGTCGGAAAATTTTATATCCTGCTCTCCAACTTTGTGTGTCAGAAAATCCGATGGAAAATGTGGGATGGAGCCCACACACGGTCGGAATTTCCGACAACAAGGTCCTATCACACATTTTCCGTTGGAAAATCCAACCGTGTGTACGCGGCATTAGGAAGAGACAATCAAGGATTTACGACATTTTTATTATTATTATTTTTTTTACTAGTGATGGCGGTGATCTGCGATTTTTTATTGGGACAGCGACATTGCAGTGGACAGATCGGACACTTTTGACACTTTTTTGGGACCACTGACATTTATACAGTGATCAGTGCTATAAAAATGCACTGATTACAGTGTAAATGTCACTGGCAGGGAGGGGGTTAAAACTAGGGGGCGATCGAGGGGTTAAATTTGTTCCCAGGGACATGTTTCTAACTGTGGGGGATGGGACTGACTAGAGGAGGAGCCAGATCGATGTTCCTACACAATAGGAACAGACAATCTGTCTCTCCTCCCCTGTCAGAACTGGGATTTGTGTGTTTACATACAGACAGTGGCGTCACTAGCGGGTGGCTTTTGGGGCTATAGCCCCGAATCTGGGGCCCATAGCCCTGAGTCTCTGCAGGGGTCCCCAAGGGGAGGGGAAGCTCTCTGGGGACCCTGATGTAGGTGGGGGGATCTCTGTGGACCCTGATGCAGGGGGGAGGCTCTCTGGGGACCCTGATGTAAGGGGGAAGCTCTCTGGGGACCCTGATGTAAGGGGGAGGCTCTCTGGGGACCCTGATGTAAGGGGGAGGCTCTCTGGTGATATACACACACACACTCACATATTATATACATGTGTATGCCCGCCCAAGCGTATGACTTTTTTTTTACTACGCTGCTATGGGCTCTAGCCCCAGATTTTTTGTAGACCTAGCAATTCCCCTGCATACAGACATTCCCATTCTGGCTCTCGTGCCCGCGATCGCGGGTGGCCGGCAACGATTGCGCCCGCTGGCCATGTGCAGCGGGTCTCTTGCTACGGCTCTTAAAGGAGCCACTGTAAGGGTACAGTGGTTCGCCCAGCGGTGCCATTCTGCCGATCGACGTATATCGGCGTGAGCCGGTCGGCAAGTTTTTAAAGGTGTTATGGTAACTTGCAAATGGGTCGCCATAATTCCTAGGGTCTTTTAATATATTGTTTTTAATGTTGAAAATGCTGAGACGGATGTGCTCTCATGCCTTGCGTGGTCAGTTTGAAATAGGAGAGCAGGGAAACACAAAGGAACACCAGGGATTTCACACAAAGGAAGCAATACAAAGACAACAGGATACTTTTTATCACAATTATACGGTACAACAGACACATATCAGGAATATGAAATGTTTGAGTAAGATTTTCTTTAACACCTATACCAGACCCTCATCTAGGATAAGAGAGAGAGAGAGAGAACGAGATACAAAGTAACATGGTAATTTTTGTATCTTCTCTGTTTCATTCATCTACAGATCAAAATGATGCATTTATGTATGGTTTTCCTATGTATTACACACGGCACTAATAATGTTTTCATTACATGTTTGCATTTTTTCTGATTAGAATTAGCCTTCCTATGTTACGCCCCTTGTTACCGTACAAGTACAAATGTAATATTAATATGATACATCATCTGTATAAAAACCTTCAACTACGCTAAATAAAACAGAACAGTTATTTTTGAAAGATGCTGAGCGTATCTTTTGTGTCTGTTCCCTGCTGCAGTAGTTATTATTAATTTGGAACCACTAATCAATATGAGGATAGGAGTTGCCTATCTATAAAATGTCCAGAACAAAAGGCAATATTTTTTTCATTTCGGATAGAGTAAGAGAGGATTAAAACTCCACCAGGTTTTTTTGCCATTTGTGTCCCATTGGGGAGATTTCCATTCATTTCCTGTCCCATAACCAAAACAGGAAGTGAGAGGGAATCCCTGGTTGTCACCAGGGTCATCAGAACTAGTGTTCCTATTGGGAGCTTTCCCCTCTGCTACGGTTTGGGGGACAACCCAAAATTTGGGATTTTCTTTTTTTTTTTAATTTTCAGTAATAATGGTAAACAGGACAAATAGAGAGAGTGAATTTCCCTAATTGGTACACAGACAGCAATAAATCCTGACAGGGGTTCTAATCCTTCTCCACTCCATCCAAAACTAAAAAAGAAATGGCTCCAGTTATACTTAAGGATTTTACAGGCAGTATAACAAATGTATGCAAATATTAACCAGTTCCCATCTGGCCTATAGTACAATGACAGCTGGGCGGGACTGCTGTAGTTCTGGAAGGACAGAATACGACGTCTTCCCAGGATTGTGCCTCACGCGCACCTCACGTGTCACCAGTCAGTGTTCCTGATCACAGCCACACCAGTCATATGATGATGCTGTACTGCAATGGTGACAGTATGTAATTTAAAAATAAAACTGTTAAAAAAAGTTTTTTTTAAATGTATTATTTACAAAAAAATTATGACAAAATATTGCAACATCAAAAAACTCTTACTAAATACCTTGAAATACCTTGGATTGTTTACTTTCCAAAAACTGGATCATTTGGGGGGGGGGGGGATGTACTGTCCTGACAGGTTAGGGCTTGAATAAATGAGATGAGGCCGCCAGTACATCAGGATCGATCGATTTTCACTGAGACTCAGGTGATCACAGATCTGATCCCGGCCCCTTACCATGTGATCAGCTGTCAGCCAATGACAGCTGATCACATGATGTAAAGCTCAATAATCGTTTTTTTTTCTCCTCACGCTGACAGCCGATCACCGGCTTATGTGCAAGGGGCATTGGTCCTGAAGAGGAAGAGGCAATTCTGCCTCATCTGTGCCTACCAGTGCCCCCTGCCAGTGCCACCTGCCATTTCCACCTGCCAGTGCCCACCAGTGCCACTTATCAATGCCCATGAGTGCCACCTATCAATACCCACAAGTGCCACCTAGCAGTGCTGCCTATCAGTATAACCAACCAGTGCCGATCAGTGCCCATTATTGCCACCCATCAGTGTCCATCACTGCCACCTATCGGTGCCCATCAGTGCCGCCTCATCAGTGTACATCAACGAAGGAGAAAAATTACCTGTTTGAAAAATTTTATAAAAAAAATATAAAATAAATTTTAAGAAACAAACACATATGTTGGGAACAGAAATGGAAAGAGAGCCCAAAATTGTCAGACAGACAGAGCATTCAACGCGATTCGAAAAAACAAAATGTACATCTTCTTTAGGGACAGAGGGCTTGCAAGTTCCAAATCTGTAGCTTAAATCTACGATTACAAAATACATATCGTCAGAATTAGACATGGATGCAGAGAAATAAAGCATCTACCATTTCAAATATGAAAAAAACACAGCAGACATAAATATTATGACAAAAGCAATAAAATCACAGCTGAGCATACTGGTCCCAAGTGTTGGTGCTCCACCCAGCCCAGACAGAGAGAGATCATAACTTAATGATGGAAAGAGAGATTTGTCCGTCGGAGCCACGCACAGGCATCAGACCAGGAAGTTGGCGACAACCAGTAATCCACATAGGACAAGCGTTTGTTGACCCCCCGCCCCCCCCAAAAAAAAGGAACCTGCTCCTTTAAAGCATGTTAATGACACAATGCTTGTCCTGTGTCATTTGGCCCCCTGTAACACCTACAAAACCTGTCTGATCCTGCCAGTTTATCCCACCTCTCTGTAAACTGACCACGGTGTATCATGACTGCTGAGCCCTGACACCATGGTTAGTTTACATGCCTCTGTCATCAGCAGTCTGCAGTCTGCTCTCCTCTCTGCTCCTGTGTCCTCCTCGCCCTCCCCTCTGTCTGTGTGTGAGCTGCCCCTCCCCTCTCCTGCTGCTCTCATAACAGTAACACTAATATGTATACACCATCAGCACTGCCTCCTATTGCAGTGTCCCCCTCTGTGAATGATTTATAAATAGAAATGCTGTTTATACCTCATTTAAGAGCCCAGATTGCGATCACATGACCAGCCAGCTCTCTCCTCCTCTCCTCCCCCCCTCCAGACTGACATCAGCAGGGGAATCTCAGCCCCGCCCACTGCCCCTCTCAGGGATAGAAAGGAGAAAGCTGGCCGGTCATGTGATCGCAATCTGTGCAGTGAAATTAGGTATTTGCAGCATTTATTTTTATAAATCACAAACAGAGGGGTATACAACAATAGGAGGCAGTGCTGATGGTGTATACAGGTTGGATTGGCTTTACAACCACTTTAATGTCACATTCTCCAGCATCCTCCACCCCAGTATGATTTGCTAGACCTAACCCACAGCATTAGCTCATATGACCAGACCCTACCTAGATTGCTCTATTACAAATACATGCTTTTAAATATTTGTTAAATTCCTAATATTTGAAGCTCATTATTGAATCTACAAAAGCTCAATTTTAGTTTGGTTCTACTTAAAACAAAAAAAAAAAAAACCTAACAAGAATAAAATGTCAAATATTGTTGGATAGCATTAGGGAAATTACAGTACTAATTAACTAGAATACAATAAAGAACTGATCTGCTGAACTTAATGATGAAAAGTTGGTTATAGTGAGGACAATACATTGTGAAATAATGGAGAAGCCAATCCATTTTTGGCCAGGGCATAACAAAGCACAGATTGACCCTTTTCTGTTATGTGTCTCTGTTAGTGCCTGCTTTTATAAACTAGTGATTCAGTTGATCATTAAAACTGTAAATTGCTACTTTTGTCAGTGATATTGGAATTATAGTTCTTTTAATAACTTTTTACCAATGGGTAGTATAAAAAGAGGCTCTTAAAGGAGAAGTACAGCCAAAGCTTGTTTGGCTGTACTTCTCCTGTGGATCAGAGGAGTACAGTTCGTTCTGCACTCCTGTGACCCATTTTCAGCAGACAGCGAGCTGAAGCCCAGAGCCAGCTGAGGTCACAGAGCTTGTCCAGGTTGTGGCAAGATCACGACAATATGGCCGGGACCCGCCCACAACTCTGGACCCGCACCTGACTCAGCCTCTCAGTAAGCCGCTGAGAGCCTGAGCCGGCTACTCCCACCCCCACTACAGCCCAACGCTCCAGTGAGCATGGGGGGGGGAGGGCAGAGAGGAGAGCAGTGACTGACAGACAGCAGCTCTCTTCTAACGGAGCTCTGAGAACTGAGCGTGCAGCGGTGTTTGATCGCTCGGTTCTCAGTGTTAGAGCCAAAGGGGGACAGACGCAGCATTGTACCAATGCTGCCACTTAGGTAAGTATGATTCTTAAAAAAAAATACTGTATTTCTCTTTTAAGAAGTTGCAACTAGGGCTGTGTTCCCAAAGGACCCAGCTGCCACTAAGGAGGTTATCACCAACCTCTATTTCTCAATGCTCATGCTGCTCTCTATGAACCTCAGATCACATCACTATTATGAAAGTGAACCTGTGCTTTGCAGGTTCATTTGATAGTGACCTTGCACTTTGGCATCTTTTCCTTGGGTTTCAAAGGACCTTTGCCCAGCCCTGAAGCATGAACTGTATTTTTTCACCGTGATCAGCTGTTCTGTTTAAAACATTTGTTTGCTTTCAGATACATAATATCTGATCACAATAAAGTAGGGCTGTTACTGATTAAAATGTTTGCGTTCGATTAATCTTTTTTTTTTTAACCTCTTGACATCCGGAGGCCGTCATATGACGGCCTCCACTTTCAGGGCTTATATCTGAATGATGTCTGAGGCTACAGACATCATTCAGATACCGGCATTTTCAGCCGGCGATTCCGTACACCATAAGAACGATCATAGCGGCTGTTCCGCCGCTTGATCGTTCTTACGGGCGGCGGGAGGGGACACCCCCCCCCTCCCGCCACCCTCCGGTGCTACTACCGACTCACCTCAGCGATCGGTGAGTCGGATAGCGGATCCGCCGGCGCCGGATGTTCACCATAGAGATTTCCGGCGGACCAGATGGTCGCCGGAGTCTCTATGATCGTTCGGAGGCCGGGCGCGATGTTATGACGTCACGCCCGGCCTCTGCATTCAAAAAAACGGCGCCGCTTCGGTTGTGAAGCGGCGATCGTTTTATTTTTTTTTTTTATTTTAGGCTTCCCAGCCTAGAGGTGAGATGTGGGGTCTTATTGACCCCATATCTCACTGTAAAGAGGACTGATCGTGTCATATTCCTATTACAAGGGATGTTTACATTCCTTGTAATAGAAATAAAAGTGATCAAAAAAAAAAATATTTTTTTAAAGTGTCAAAATAAAAAATTTTAAGTAAAATTAACAATAAAAAAAAAAAAAAAAATTTTTAAAGCGCCCCTGTCCCCGTGAGCTCGCACGCAGAAGCGAACGCATACGTAAGTCCCGCCCACATATGAAAACGGTGTTCAAACCACACATGTGAGGTATCGCCGCGAACGTTAGAGCGAGAGCAATAATTTTGGCCCTAGACCTCCTCTGTAACTCAAAACATGTAACCAGTAAAAAATTTTAAAGCGTCGCCTATGGGCATTTTTAAGTACCAAAGTTTGGCGCCATTCCACGAGCGTGTGCAATTTTGAAGCGTGACATGTTAGGTATCTATTTACTCGGCGTAACTTCATCTTTCACACAATGCAAAAAAATTTGTCTAACTTTGCTGTTTTGTTTTTTTTTAAGCATGAAACTGTTTTTTTTCCAAAAAAACGCGTTTGAAAAATTGCTGCGCAAATACCGTGCAAGATAAAAAGTTGCAATGACCGCCATTGTATTCTGTAGGGTCTCTGCTAAAAAAACATATATAATGTTTGGGGGTTCTATGTAATTTTATAGCAAAAAAATGATGATTTTTACATGTAGGAGCAAAGTGTCAGAAATGGCCCGGATATGAAGTGGTTAATCGATTATTCAACTAATTCCGATTAATAACGCACATACAGATCCAACTACTTTTAGCTGATCTCCTTGCATTGCAACTCTGCATTAGTCAGTGGTAAATGTGGTATACACTATATACAATCACCCGACACTAGTTAGTTTCCACAATCCATGACTTAACTTCACAGTTCACACAAATACATTTTAAATTCAAACTGTAGCACTGATGTAAGTATTTTTTTTTTTTATTAAACTTTAAGAAAAACGTAGAAAGTTAGTTTAACTTTAATTATAAAACGTATCTAGTATATTGACTGTCAAATTTGGTTATCAAATTTGCCTACACTTAGCTCACTGAATGATCCCAGTTAACCACATCCATATTTACCATCACTGTCCAGGCTGTCCAGTGACGTCACGGACATCGACGTCACCGGACTCCTCCCCCCTTCCCTTCATTAGCAGATGGAGGCACTTGGGGAAAGGGGGGAGGAGTCCGATGACGTAGATGTCCGTGATGTCACCGAATCTCCGACGGAACTCCCTGAAGCCGGCGGAGAGGTGAGTACCGATCAAAAGAATTTTGACCGATCAAAAAAATTAACGATTAATCGAGGAATTAATCTTTAATTTACACAGCCCTACAATAAAGACGTTCAGATTTGTACTCTTCTCTGTTACTCATGGAATAACACCATTTTATCTTAAAAGGGAATTGTAATCTTCAAAATTATTTTTAGAGTAGGATAATTTTCCTTTTTAATTCATAGCAAGAGGTACTCTGACTAAAAACAATGATATCATTTGATAATGCTGGCCTGTGTCCTGTTGATTCATGTAAAAGGACATTTAATATTAGGACCATTTCAAGATCTTCACCCAACAATTACCTTCTAAACTGACTATAAGATGGAGGGGCTGAGTGAAGGTGGTATTGAAGGCGTGTACGTGCTTGATGGGATCACACAGATCAAAGAAGGACATCTGCCCAGCCTTATAATCCAACTCAAGTTTTATTCTCTGCGAAGAGACTTTACTTAACCATTTAAGTTCATTGTTTTGAACCACATGGAAGGTCATATCAATAACCCATAATCCCCAGGCAATGTTACTGTCCCTAGTTATAGACTGGGATCCTCTTCTGTCTATAGTGGGATAACACATTCCTATAAACAAAGAGTCACCATCGCACCTATTTGTTTTACTGATTTCCATCTCCAGCACATGCTTTCCAGAGGAAATCCCTGTGGTGCTTAAAACCTGAGGACTTTGAAATCTCTCCAGTGTCTCTGGTCGGCCCCTATAGACATCAGACCTGGAGACAGTTTTTAGGTCATCTGAGATAAGTAAATAGTTACTAGCCGTGTTTACGTCCAGCAACATTTCTGGAGCGCTGCTCTTATTGGCAGAAACGAGGGGTACATTTTGATTTTTAGCTCTGATGAGTGATAGTTTTCGAGGTTCGGGTGCGATTGCCTGAATTTGTGGTTTTGATACGATGTGTGAATGAACTTGGGCATTAGAGTCACGTTTAGTGGTCTTTGCTTCAATAAAAACATTTCTATTCGCTATGTTAACAATATCACTGCCTGCGGAGAGTGAACTTTTTCGAACGTCCTTTACATGGACATCTTTTCCAACACCCTCTATGATATCTGATAGCCCTGAATGAAAAGTCTTTAAGATCACATCCTCCTTCATATTGCCTACATTATGGATCACCTTACTACCTAACCCTCCGTCCAAATTACACTCATCTTCTAAGAAACTAAGGAAAACTTCTGAATTCTCTAAGGCAGATATAGGTTTAGTAGTTCTACTCAGATCCTCAATTTGAGTGATCTTCTGAAGCAGTTCAGACCTTTCCATTTCTAGTTGCTGGATATGGTTGCAGACTGAGAGTGAAATCTGCTCTTTATGTCTGGAGATCTCGGACAGTACTCTCTGCTCTAGATCATGTTGTTGTCTCCTGATAACTTTCATTATTGCATTGACTCTCTCAGTTACACCATCTGCCTCGTTATCTATCTTCATTTTGTGATCCTGCAGCCTCTGGAGCATTGCTTCAGTGTCCTTTCTCTTAGTGGACAATGTCTCCAGAATGGGTTTCAGATTTTTTGCCCTCTGCTGCAAAAACTCACTTATTGTGTTCACTCTGTGCCCATTGTGGTCTGAGGTCAGGCAATGAGCACATATACAGGTTTCGTCCACAGAGCAGTAATACTCCAGGATCTTCTTGTGGACAGGGCATTTTCTGTCCTCCTGGGAAGTGGTGAGATCGGTGAGAACATGTTCTGGTGTCTTGCTGTGTGTCTGTTTATGCAGATCACAGAGAAAAGCTTCACAGTGTAGACACAATACAACAGCAGGTACATTGAAGTGGACACAATAACTGCAGATATTCTCGGGTTTGTCTCCCTTCTCTTTAATGGAAAGGAAGAAGTTAGCGATGTTGGATAATCTTGGATTCTTCTTTAGTTCTGGACGTCTCCTGAACTCCTGCATGCATTCTGGACAGAAGTATTCCATGTCATGTTGGTTGTCAAATGTTCTTGTGATGTAAACTCTACAGAAGCTGTGTCCACATAACAGGGTGACGGGATCCATATAAATGTCCGTACAGATAGAACATGTCACCTCAAACTTCAGTTCAGCAGCCTCCATGACTAAAAGAAAAGGGAAAAAAAATATCTCATTATAAAACACTAAAATGATTCACTGACATTGAAAGATGCACAACATCCATTCTACAAATTTAACCCAAATTCAAGGGTAGAGTTTTCAATCATTGATTTGCCGGGGGGAGGGGGCAGCCCAGGCTTAACACTGTGTAGGGGGCCCCAAAATTTCTGATGGCTGCCCAGATGATGGGTGATCTTTGCACTGTAAACCAGTGGGTTGATTTATAAAGAATTTTGTTATATATAGGATGAAGATCAGCACAGGTGTACTTATTTATTTTCTGTAAAGAATTTGCATAGCCATTTTTCAAGTAAAAGTGAATGTTCTGTGTGTAGCTCCCTGGTGTTTAGGCCGGGTTGCTCCTAAATTTACCTGCCAGGTGTAGCTGCCTTGGCTAATTGTTGAGGATCAATTGAGTTCACCCTAAGTCTGGAATTGCTGCACTTCTCTCTTCTGCCACTGGGTGACCGTTTACCTGGTGGCATTAGATAAGACAGGGGTAAACCAAGGACAGATTAGGAGTATATGGGGTATCTCAGCCAATGGGCTGGGGTTTTCTTAAATCCCTTGGCCTGCTGGGAGAACCTATATAATTGGGTGGAGTCAGGTGATCGGTGTTCTGTGCCACCTGGACGGCTGTCTGGGTGGACGTGTGTTATACTGCCCAGGCTGCTAGGCCGGAGATGGGGCCTATCCCGGGCACATCTGGTTGCTAGGCTGTCTGAGGGCCTATCCAGAAGCAAGAGAGCAGCGCAGGGTTGGGATTTCGGCTTGCAGTCCAACCAGAAGTGACGGTTCTGCTGGCCGGAGAACTTGTCATAGTCGGAGGTAGAGGCGAAGCTGTTGCCACTAAGGGACCAACCACCTTACTACCAGGGACCACAGTGAGTAACTAAAGCAAATACCAAAGCAGCATTCTCACCAACCGAGGACGGTGAAGAATCGGGAAACTTCAGCGGGTATCAAGCCAGGGACCCAGCCAGCGATGGTGACGCTTGCAGAGCAGACTTGAGTGTCAAGCAAGGGACTGAGCAGGCCAGTGGGGTGAAGCTTTAGAGGTATCTTGAGTGCCAAGCCAGGGACCCAGCAGAGAAACAGGGGTGACGCTTGAGGAAGATACTAACGTGAAGACTGGAGGAGCTCAAGGGATTCAGTGGCAGTGAATCATCTAGTCTAGTGATATAGACTGGGAGCTCAGTGGGCTGAAGAACTACAAGAGGAGATTGTGGAAGTGGAGGAACTGTTACACTTTGTGTTAGGAACTGTTCAAGACTGTTGCCATAGGAGACAGCATTCCTGCATATGCAGATGTGGCGTCTTGCTGGATGCCTTTCCGTGCATGGCTGTCTACCTGTAGAAGTCTCAGAGTCTTCCAATTAACATTGCAACTACCTAAGGGAGTCCTGGTCCTAACCCTCTCTCCCAAAGTTTTGTTAAGAAAAATACAATCTCTTTACATTCAAGAAGTGTTTGGCGCCCAATTATTATACATTATACTAAACCCACTATGCCTTGCAACCCACCGTATACAGAAGGATGTCAGCAGGTCCTGGCTCTAAAGATTCTCATTGATCCTCCTCAGACTAGAGGAGGCTTGGGACCTTGCTACATGTGAAATTAGGGAAAATAAAAAAATATAAATAGGCTGTATTCCATTGTTTTTGAATAACAACCATTGATTTAACCACTTTGCTTTTTTCTGACAATCTTTGTTTACAAGCAAAAATTTGTATTTTTTCCTCAAAAAATTGACTTAGAACCCCCAGACTTTATATATATATATATATATATATATTTCTAGCAGAGGCCCCAAGAGAGTAAAATGGCGGTCATTGCAATTTTTTATGCTTCACGGTTTTTGTGCAGCGTTTTTTTCAAATGCAATTTATTTGAAAAAAATAAACTTTAATGAATTAAAAAAAAACCCACAATATATACTCCAATTTTTTTGTGAAAGACGATGTAAAGAGTAAATATCTAATAGCGCCAAACTATGGTACTTAAAAATCTCCATAGGTGAAGTTTTACAACATTTCAATATTTACCATTTTGGAGTTACAAAGGTCTAGTCTAGAATTATTGCTGTCTTTATGATGTTTGGTGCGAACACCGTTTACATATGTGGGAGTGATCTATGTATGCGTTCCCCACTGCACGCAAGCACCCGGGAGCAGGGGAGCTTTAAATTATTTTTAAATTATTTATTTTATTACTTTTTTTATTTTTAAATGGTCCCTTCCTTTATTTTTTCAATCACTTTTATTGCTATCACAAAAAATGTAAACATCCCTTGCGATAACAATACAGCATGACAGGTCCTCTTTATAGACCCCAAGTCTCTCCTCTACCTTTAAAAGCAAAAGATTAAAAAAAAAAAAAAAAATCTTTTGCTTTAAAAAAAAGAAAATGGTCTTGATTTACATTGGCCTGAAATGGGACATCATAAATCTTTTCCTTCATGACGGGCCATCTTTTCTTCACTCATCTCTGTGGCCAGCCGTCGCCAGCACCGGAATGGTTCCCAGAGCTAGCGATCAGCAGGGTAAGCCCAGGAACCACCAGAAAGCTGCGGGGGGAACGACTCCTCCCACCGCCTCTAAAAGTGATCCAGCGGTGAGCTCGGATCACTTTTATCAGAAAGACAGGTGCCTGAGCAAAAAATCTCTGTCTAGCTGCAGCCGTAATCCCGGTAAAATTCGTCAAAGTAATTACCTATTTTCCCAGTTAAGCGGTTATCACATTTGGTGGCCACTAGATGGAGCTTAGCAATAGGGCTCTTTCACACCAGCAGCTGCACTGAACACAAGGCCATCAATATGCACTGGAAGGATACAGTGCTGGTCAACCATTTTGCACTTTTAAATTTTTTTTATGCTCAGCACAGTCCCAGGGTACCTGGTGTAAAGTGCCCTCAGTGTATGGACATTCCTTGACAGTGTAATGAATCAGCTATTGCCGAGAGGGACCTGCTATACAGAATTGATACAATGTTGCTGAGACAGATGTCTGTTGTTTTTTAGGTTTACCAGATTGAAACCTTTCACAGATGAGCAATTGATCACCTAAGGCAGTTTTTCTCAACTCTCTTGTCCCAGAAGAGCCCTTGAAAAAATTGTTAAGTCTCTAGGAACCCCTGCTAAAACCAATTTATTGGGAGTCATTGGGAAAAAATGCCTCCCTTACAGTTGTGGTCAGAATGCCACCCTTACAGGTGGTTAAGAGGATCAGTGCCAAGTGGCGTTGGCCCTGGAACTATGCAGACACCATCAAATCCAAGGGGTCAATAAACCTCAGCTGAAGGTTTCCCTAGGAACCTCTGAAGAAACCCTAGGGTCTCAAGGAACCCTGGTTGAGAATGTCTAAGCTAAGATAAACAAAGGTTTTCTGTCTCTGCAACATTGTATCAACGCTGTATAGCAGTTCACCTGAAACATTGTATCAATTCTGTAGAAGTTCACCGCTCCAGGATGATTACACCTCCCAAAATCAGCTGCCTCCACAATCAAACAGGGTGCTGGCTCTGTTTGCAACAGAAAATGAAATAGAAAAAATGTATAGCTGGATAGCCGCACTCCAAATATTCACCTTTATTGAAAAAAAAAATTTAAATCAAGGTATCAAGGTTAAGTACAGACTAACTGCACAGCCGCTGACATGTTTCACACCAGACACGGTGCTTTGTCATAGCTAAAGTGCAGAATATATATACAGAGATATATACACATCAAAGTAATTTGACAAATAGAAAAAGCATGTATGTCATAAATAACAATATGGAAAGCACCTGTGAGCATCCAGAGTCCAAAGTTTAACCATTAAGCAGATGGAGAGAATCCTCCCCACCTGCTGAAGGTTCACATATTGAAAATGCATGTAGTAAAAAACATGAACAATCCTATATTCAGGAAAAAAAGAGACACCGGTGCAACCTAAAAAGAAAAAAGACATAACACATAAAAAAAACGTCATATGTAATAAAAAAAACTTCCATGCACAAACACATACACAACGAGAGAAGAGACAGAAACATCTCTCCCCCCTGTCTCAATGCTGGTGCATGTAGCTCAAAGATATCTGATCCATGTATAATAATGTGTGTGTAATAAATATATATACAGTATATATATATATATATATATATATATATATACACATACACACACTCTTCTAAATACATGTAAAAAACAGTAGGGTAGTCAATGGTGTCAGCAGGTTTTTATTTATTTATTTATTTATTTTTTGTACTATTTTTTTACAATTTTGTTTTTATATTATTTTTTACAATTCTACTTTAATTTTTTTTATTTTTTTTTTACAATTTTTTTCTGAGCCCTGTTGGGGGGCTTTGGTGAAATATCAGCAGGGGGAATCAGTGCCCCAGGGGTAATTAGGGTGTGCCCAGGCACACCTGGCACACCCCCTGCGCACGCCTATGCTGCTCCCATACCCCTTCTAAACCCTATTCTATCTACCTTGTGGAAGGAAGATGTCTATACTTACCTATTCTGAGAGAGATCCAGCCCGCACACATAATCTCCCCTGTGGCCGGCTTCAGTGGAAAGGAGATATTGCCAACAACGGCTGCAGAGCCTGGGCGGTGATGTCACCCATAGCGCTGCGAAATTAACGGTAAAGCTCCGCTGAAAATAGCGGCGCTTTACCACAGATGCACCCACCGCCCCAGTGTGAAAGGGGCCTTAGAGGAAGATGGCTGCTTATAGTGCTGCATGCTCTTTCACATGTGCAGTGGCAGCTGGTGGGTTTTTCTTTGGGGGGGCGGCAAACAAACAACACTCCTCCCCAGCGGCATGGCACAGCACCCCCCCCCCCATGCGTGCAGGGGGTCCAGCCCCGGGACTTACCTGTTCGTGTGGTGAAGCTGGAGTGCAGGCAGCGGCCACGGCGGCTCTGGTGTCTGCTACTCCAACTTCCTCCGCCGCGTGTCTTCCATCCAAGGGCTAGGCATCCAATAGGATCACCTGACACTTTGGCCAATCAGGAAACAGGTCTCACAGACCTGCCTCCTGATTGGCGGGGAGGAACTTTAGTGTGATAATAGCGAAAATTAATTCGCTATGGTTACACAACTGGGTGGGCTCGGAGCGCAGAGCTCTGCGCTCGGAGCTCACCCTTTTTTGAAGCCTATTAGAGCCTCTGCCTCTAGTCAGGTGCTTCAAAAAAACACCTCCGCCACATTGGAATATATGGTTCGGCGTCACTGATATGTAGATCAGGGGGCCGGATGCATGGATAGGGGAGGCAGTTCCCGTGTGCCCTCTATGGACGGGCAGCCACTGCACATGTGACTGTTGTGGATCGTCCACTAAATGTGATAGACTTTGTATTGTCAAATGACTCCGGATTGTATGTCGATGTGATATAACTGTATATGCCAACCCCTGAGTACCATTACTAAAGTGCAGCAACCTTATTCATGTCTGGACATTTCTTCTTTAAGTTCTAAAGGTCAACTACCAGGAATGTCATGTGCAGACCTCTGGCACTAAGTGGGCACAATATAGCGGAGGGAAAGTGTTCTACCAAAGACAGTAGGAACGTCTGTTCTTGGCAACATTACTAGCCAAAAGCAAATCCCCTCTTACAAGCACGTATAAATATAACCACCCATGTTATTCAGATTTTTTGTCTGCAGATAGAGGCAGCGAATACTGTAAAAGCCGTCAACCCCAAGTAATTTTCTTTTATGTGAATACCTCTCATGTTGCCACTTTAACACAATGGTTTATTATGTTTAAGTGGAAAGTGATTGGTATTTATGAAGATGAAAATGACTTGGCATTGCATATGGACAGGGTTTTATATGCTGTGTCTACGTGCAGAAAACACTGTCTGTATATGAACACATTTCTATCTGCTGTGTCTGAGACGCCTGCCTTTACACGCACATGAACTCTAATGGCATCCCAGTCTTAGTCCGTAGGGTTCAATATTGAGTTGGCTCTGCCCTTTGCCGCTATAACAGCTTCAACTCTTCTGGGAAGGCTGTCCACAAGGTTTAGGAGTGTGTCTATGGGAATGTTTGACCATTCCTCCAGTTGTGAGGTCAGGCGCTGATGTTGGACGAGAAGGCCTGGCTCGCAGTCTCCCCTCTTATTCATCTCAAAGGTGTTCTATTGGGTTGAGGTCAGGACAGTCAAGTTCCTCCACACCAAACTTACTCACCCATGTCTTTATGGACCTTGCTTTGTGCACTGGTCCAAATCATTTGGTGAAGGGGGATTATGGTGGGGGGGGGGTTGTATCTCAGGTGTTGGGCTTAGCCCTCTAGTTCCAGTGAAGGGAACTCTTAAGGCGTCAGCATACCAAGACATTTTGGACATTTTCATGCTCCCAGCTTTGTGGGAACAGTTTAGGGATGGCCCCTTCCTGTTCCAACATGACTGCGCATCAGTCCACAAAGCAAGGTCCATAAAGACATGGGTCAGCGAGTTTGGGGTGGAGGAACTTGACTGGCCTGCACAGAGTCCTGACCTCAACCCGATAAGACACCTTTGGGATGAAATAGAGTGCAGACTGCAAGCCAGGCCTTCTCATCCAACATTAGTGCTGGACCTCACAAATGCATATCTGGAAGAATGGTCAAACATTCCCATAGACACACTCCTAAACCTTGTGGACGGCCTTCCCAGAAGATTTGAAGCTGTTATAGCTGCAAAGGATGGGCCAACTCAATATTGAACCCTGTTATCTTTGTTTAATCATTTAGAATTCATTGACAGGTGCAGTTGACTTTCTTTGGACCTGGATTTCACCTATAAATAAAATATTCACCTTCAACCCTATAGTCTTGCATGGGAATGCAAAACAATTTGAAGTGAACAAAAGCCCATCAACACCAACCAATACAACTTACTAGCCTTACTGAAACAAGTGACAAAGGGGGAAAAAAATTGTGTATTACTAACCTGATCTTGAAAACGAATCTGAGAGATATTCTTTGGTTGTCTGACACCGATTGTCACAAGGGTTCCTCTCCTTATGCTAAAAACATTTTAAATGGACCCTATAAAACCAAACCACCAGTTACATCCTTTTTTCATGACCTAAAAGAATGCTTAGTAAAAAAAGTTAATGTTTGACTTTTTAGTAGTAAAATTTTATGATAGATAATGTAGCAAACACATATATCGGTATATAGGTGAAACAATGCAAAGATCAATTGTATAAAAATAACACAAATGGAAATGTGAAAAAGTCCAATGAATGTGAAGGCCCTGAGAGGGGCCGTATACGTCAACCACCAAATGCTGATGAACCAGAGATGGAATAGGCTGGCACTGTCCGGCATAAGAAGCATCAAAGATGGTACATCTTCATCCGAAAAGGGGAAGTATATCTACTCTTACCGGAAGAGGTGGACTCAAGAGTCAGCGACAACGAGTCATAAAGGCAAGGATGCCGATTTATTTTTAAGTGAATTTGTTTATTCACTTATTCAACTCCAAATTCTGCCCTAATGATCATGTCCTGTAAGTTCTATAACTCCTATATGATGTTAAAGCGAAGTATATATTTTTTTGGCTCATACTTACATTCATACTTACCTAGGTAGATGCTGCATCTGTCCCCTGCCACCTCTTCACTGAGAACTGAGCGATTGAACACCGCCGATGGCTCGGTTCTCTCACCTCCCCAAACGGAGAGATGCTGCCTGTCAGTCAGCATCTCTCCTCTCTGCTCCTCCATGCTCATTGGAGCGCTGAGCTGTTGAGGGGTGGGGAGCGGCCGTCTCAGCCTCTCAGCCTCTCGCTGAGAGGCTGAGACTGCCATCAGTCCAGGCAGCTGGCGGACCCAGACTTGGGAAGTCAGGATGACGTGCTGCCTGGACTGATCCTGGTGACTTCAGCGGAGAGTGGACATCAAACCGCTCTCCGCTGAAAGTGGGTCACAGGAGTGCAAAACAAATTGCACCACCGTGACCCAATAGGAGAAGCCCAGCCTAAAAAGCTCAGGCTGGACTTCTCCTTTAAGGAGGGACGGACATTTCTGAATTTTTATATAGTTCTCTGCGGAGAGCCCTGACAAGCTGCACGTCCTGAACCAACAACTTAGGCGGAGTGCCCCTTTAACCTTGGCTAGACTTCTGAACACTACTATTATTCCTGATCCATTGGTTCGCCAGTCACCTTGGGATCACATCTCCTGCTGCCAGTTCTCCCATCAATGTCCGCAGGCACTCGGGTTCCTCCTGTCCCTCGGTACCTTCTGTTCCACCTTCAGTGGGGTTGGGCTGGAAATACAAGAGAGGCCGTTCTCTTCATTTCAGCCTCCTATCAGGTACATGACACCTCATCTCATGGGTTAAATATTATGCAAGAAAGCCTCTGTCCAGTAGTTTATTTAGCATTTCAAACAACTAAAGGCTTCCACTGTGCCACATCCAAGTATGTATAGAGAAACGTGTAGAAAGTCAACCATCACTGCAGCCCTCCACCAGTCGGGGCTTTATGGCAGAGTGGCATGACGGAAGTCTCTCCTCAGTGCAAGACACATGAAAGCCCACATGGAGTTTGCTAAAAAACACCTGGAGGACTCCAAGATGGTGAGAAATGAGATTCTTTGGTCTGATGAGACCAAAATAGAACTTTTTGGCCTTAATTCTAAGCGGTATGTGTGGAGAAAACCAGGCACTGCTCATCACCTGTCCAATACAGTCCCAACAGTGAAGCATGGCGGTGGCAGCATCATGCTGTGGGGGTGTTTTTCAGCTGCAGGGACAGGACGACTGGTTGCAATCGAGGGAAAGATGAATGCGGCCAAGTACAGGGATATCCTGGACGAAAACCTTCTCCAGAGTGCTCAGGACCTCAGACTGGGCCAAAGGTTTAACTTCCAACAAGACAATGACCATAAGCACACAGCTAAAATAACGAAGGAGTGGCTTCACAACAACTCCGTGACTGTTCTTGAATGGTCCAGCCAGAGCCCTGACTTAAACCCCATTGAGCATCTCTGGAGAGACCTAAAAATGGCCGTCCACCAACATTTACCATCCAACCTGACAGAACTGGAGAGGATCTGCAAGGAGTAATGGCAGAGGATCCCCAAATCCAGGTGTGAAAAACTTGTTGCATCTTTCCCAAAAAGACTCATGGCTGTATTAGATCAAAAGGGGCTTCTACTAAATACTGAGCAAAGGGTCTGAATACTTAGGATCAGGTGATATTTCAGTTCTTCTTTTTTAATAAATCTGCAAAAATGTCAACAATTCTGTGGTTTTCTGTCAATATGGGGTGCTGTGTGTACAATATGGGGTGCTGTGTGTACAATATGGGGTACTGTGTGTACATTAATGAGGAAAAAAATGAACTTAAATGATTTTATCAAATGGCTGCAATATAACAAAGAGTGAAAAATTTAAGGGGGTCTGAATACTTTCCGTCCCCACTGTATGTGAAGGCAAACATCAATACAGGCGATCTTGTCCAAATCCAAATCTCAGCGCATTTCGCAATGGGCTTTGCTTCTTCTGGGCCATTGGGTATGACGGTATCACTAAATATAATGAGACAAAGATACATGGTAAAACAATAACAATATGGACATTGTACACAAAATCACAAATATATTCAATATATAGATTGCATATATGCTGACATCACATGGAATACAAAAATAAGATTGAATCATTCAAGAAATACTTAAAAATATAATTTTATTCATACATTTAAAATACACATAAGTTAAGAAACATATCTATTGACAATGAACAGTTTACAAAATGAAGTACATGCTTTAGAAGTAAGTTCTAAAGAGATCAGGAGGATTACAACTGTAATTGTGTATATTATTGGTTGCATGCTGGATTTGGATTTACCAGAGGGCACGTTAATAAAAAGAATCCACAATCAGGGGTTTCCATAAGATAATTGTCCACAAGATGGTGCTGGTGTATCACTAATAGCCTACTGTACCAAGATAGCCAGCCATATATTGAGGGTATATATCAAGAAATCACATATACAAAAGTCGAAGAGCACAGAACTATATAAAGCACATACAACAAACAATCCTCATAGTGTTGGTATGTAGCAATCAAACAGTAGTGTTACCGCAATCCTTTCTTGATGCACGCCTCAGCATTATTTCAGGCTGGCCCCTCTCCTACGCGTTACACAACAGGGTGACGTGGCTTCCCAAAGTGACGGGACCAGATCTGTGCTGGCAGTCATTTGGCCATGTGATTGACGTGGATCTACATCCCTCAACCACATGAGATCATATGCTCTCCTCAGAAATGTATCCTTATACTCTCTAGCTTTGAAATTCAATCGCAATTTTCTTTTGTCTTCCTCAAAGGACACTACCAATAAAATAATTCTTAGATAGGCATCGTTATTTGCCAATAGGTATTGCCTTAATCAAATTTGAGAGATGAAAGCTCCCAACATGTAATAACACATTGACTGCAGTGGGCTTACAGAATACTGAAAATAAAATGGATAATGTTGATTCTTTATTTAAGTTTACCTCTAAAAAGGATAAATACCTGAAGTCAAATGATAATGTAAACTTCAGGTTTTCCTCATTAGACTTTAGAATCTTTACAAATTCTTTCAACATATCCAAAGGCCAAGGTCAAAAAGCAGGATGTCATCTATATATCTGTGCCAGAATAGTATGCAGCACATATAACGCAACAGCCCAACATCCCTGAAAAAGTTAACCCCCCCAGATACGGTTTTACATAAGATGGAGCATAGGAAGTGTCCAATGTTATGCCTGGTACCTGAAAAAACATAAACGTGAGTAGGCAAACATTAAAGTTACAACGGAAATGCGTGTTTCATCTGAGAAATTTCACAATTGTTCATAAAAATTTGATAAGCGATGTGGTCCCCTCCCATGCTCGTGTATACATAGAGTCAACATTCAAAGTGAATTGAATTGTCTTTACGGAGACAACTACAGGGGGTCCCCTAGTTACAAACATCCGACTTACAAACGACTCCTACTTACAAACAGAGGGAGACAACAGGAAGTGAGAGGAAATTTACCCCTTGGAAGAGAAATTCACTCCTGTAAGAGCTAATTTGGGGAAAAGGTACCTCCACTGATGCTTTATCACCAAGGCTTGTTTCCAAAACAACCCACAATTTTCAAAATCCAATTGTCATTGGGAAAGAAAGTGAGGTGAAATCTTCTGAACATGGGCACAGACAGCAAAACAAATGTTACAGAGGTGTTAACCCTTCCCTATGCTATCCAAAAAGCTTAAAAATAGTTTTTTTGGCTGGAGCTACACTTAAAATATGTACCTGTTCCAACTTACAAACAGATTCAACTCAAGAACAAACCTACAGTCCCTATCTTGTTTGTAACCTGGGGACCCCCTGTAAATCATATAAAATCTGTTATAAGTGTAGAATGTTTAATAC
Source organism: Lithobates clamitans (assembly GCA_037952925.1). Taxonomy (NCBI): domain Eukaryota; kingdom Metazoa; phylum Chordata; class Amphibia; order Anura; family Ranidae; genus Lithobates; species Lithobates clamitans. Next base: position 703,050 of record JBBGZY010000837.1, read on the forward strand.
GTTTGGATGTTGTTTACTTTTTGTGCTATAGAAGGAGTAGCCAAAAATGCAAGTAGAGTAAAAAAGACTAGTCACCAGTATTGTCTGTGGTTCATTTGCAGCTGATTTTTGTTTCTCCAATACTTACCTACTCTTGTGTTCAAGAACAGAGCTTCAGGCCAAAAAACAGATAAGAGAGTCCAAGATGATTTTCCTTGTTTGCAAGAAAGTAATATAAAAACAGCCAATGCATTTCAGGGGCAACATTACTGCCACTTTGTCAGGGCTTAACACAGGATAAAACTTGGATGGACTTTAGAGAAAACAGTGGCCCCACAGATCTATGTTAGAACAGGTATTGAACTCTCCACGTGGAGGAACACATTGACAGCAGTTGCTGAGCAGAAATACAGTACGTTGTTCTTCACTGTGTCTCTCTATGGAGGTGGTCATCCTGAAAGAAGCTTTGCTTTCTTGGGAGTTGCCCCTGTGATGACTGGTGGAGTAACATTCAAAAACATCAGGAGAGGTGGAGGAGATACAGATTTGTCACTGGTAGCCAATATGCCTGTGTGTCATCAACCTAAAATTTAGGATTTTCTATCACTTTCTGTTTGTGAGAGAATGGTCACAAGACAAATTAAGGAAGAAAAAGGCCCAAAAAAAAAAAAAAAACGAAATAAGAGATCTCTACTTAAACCAAAAAAAACACACAACACACACACACACACGATGTAACCATGTGTCTACACAATGCAGTGAGAAGAGGTAACAGATTTGGATCTATTTGGCGGCATGCAGGTCTTTAGCTACGCGAACATGCATATTGCCCTGTGGCTTTGTTAGGTCAATGTTGTCACGAGCAACTCCTCCCCATTTGTGTTCATATAGCTGTGTGGTATGGAATGGTTCAGCTGCATTTGATTGGACCATTATTCACAGCTTACTTTTGGGTTCAGACCAAAACCCAAGCTCATTCCTGGTGCCTAGTTCTTTTCCTCTGCCTGCCGTTTATATATTTATTTGCGCACAGCTTCCAAAATCCTCTTTGAATTTAAAATTTTGCCTTTGCCATGCACTCCAATGCATTTTAGCAAACTAGAAAGATTTCCCAAAAATGTTGCGTGATTTTCCATTGGAACGTTGGCAAAGCTTTTAATTGCACTCCTTGCTAATAAGCACCTGAATGCTGCACACATTTCATTGTGTTGATCTAACAAAAGCTTTGGCAGAAATAAAAGCCTGTTTGTTGTATCCACACCTAACCATGGTGATTTTTGGAAACGGATCCTACAATAATACCACATACACCCAAGCATACTGTAAGATAATTACGATTAGAAACTTTGTGTTAGGATGCAAAAATTATTTATTTTGCTTGTACATTGTAGTCACCACTTTCTCAATGTTTCAGTCAAAGCTCTGATGTAATTTAACATGTATGACATTTATCATTAGAAACACAGATATAACTCTGTTTTATGTCCTTGTCCCTGAAAAGACCTTCAGAACAGAAACAAATATTCCTTGACCCACCATTTTACATCCATATGGTGGGTGGCGGCTGATTGTACTGCTTTTGTGTCCTGGATCAAGAAGACTTTGATGTTCACATTCTCATTCTTTGGTAACACACATGACTAAAGTTTTGGAGAAGAGGAGCTACACGTTCCTCACAACTGTTGAATCTGGTGGTCATCTTTCTTTCCATGGGCCCCTTTAAGAGGACAGGTACTCTACAATGGCAAACTAAAAGAAAGCTAGAACAAGACATTTTGGGCAGGGGTGTTGCTAGGTGGCAAAAAAACCAGGGGCTTCAGCCCGAAGTCCGAGCCCAGCACCGGGGGGGGAAGTACCTACCTGACGCGCGCTGACCTACACTGACCTACCTGACCCACACTGACCTACCTGACATACACTGACCTACCTGACACACACTGACCTACCTGACACACGCTGACCTACCTGACATACACTGACCTACCTGACATACACTGAACTACCTGACCCACACTGACCTACCTGACATACACTGACCTACTTGACATACACTGACCTACCTGACATACACTGACCTACCTGACATACACTGACCTACCTGACATACACTGACCTACCTGACATACACTGAACTACCTGACCCACACTGACCTACCTGACATACACTGACCTACTTGACATACACTGACCTACCTGACATACACTGACCTACCTGACATACACTGACCTACTTGACATACACTGACCTTAAATGAATGTATGTTGTATGTGCCCGTTCCAAAAAACAACAATGCTCTGCGCTTAGTACAATAATCTACCGGTGTATGTGTAGCACATGAATGATTGGATGACTAGTAGCAGCTGCTTAGATAATAAAAATTGCATATAGGCAACAATGAAAAAATTACATTAAATAAATATATAAGAATAAATATATAAATATATAAAGTGTCTCTTCAGTATTGCAGCAGCGCTATACGCCCCAAATAAATAAGGTCTCCTTCTCAGTCTGATTCAGAAAGTTCAAACACGGAACTGATAGCAAGAGTCCCACCAATAAATAATCAAGCTGTATTCTGTGAGGGTAGTATTTCCTTTCACCAAGCGATACACCACATGCTGGGGTCCCCAATGAAAACACACTCACCAGAAATCAGATCAGTAAAAGCCTTTGATAATAGTAGTATATCTGCATCAATATCCAAAGCGACCACCAGATGTCAGTATTATTCTCAGTAGTTCCAATAGGATATGTAGAAGAAACAAAATGCCCACATAGTGTGATACTGCTAAAACATTTTATTCAAACCATCCAAATATCCCCTTAAAAACATGCGTACCAAAAATTTGTAGTAAATGAGCAAAGATAACAAAATGCACTGTGCCTGTTTGCGTCCTCCAATCGTGAAAATTTGTCAGGAGCGCTCCCTGTGTGTGACCACAGTCCCACGCTTCCTGATTCCTCGGTTGATGGAGTGGATGCGTCACTTCCGGTGCGTCACGTCCCTGACGTTTCGTCACTTCCTGGACTTCTTCCGAGGGCCTGACATACACTGACCTACCTGACATACACTGACCTACCTGACCAGACTTCAGGTGTCCCCCTGCAGCTCAGCGGCGTGCCCATCACACAGTGTAGAGTAGACTCCAGGCAGCCAGAGCCATGATGAGGAGAGGAGAGCCGCCCGCCCGAGCGCCGAGTGGGGTCAGGATCTTTTGACAGTGTCGCGGCGGTCACATTGTAATTCCCACCTTCTGGAGCCTGCAGCGCCTTATGATGGACGTCACAAGTCCCGCGGTCCCGGCATTGGACCAGTGGGACGTCCATCAGCGATGCAGGCTCCAGAAGGCGGGACCTGCTATTACACTCGGCTGCACTCAGGATCAGATTGGTCCCTGCTTAGCGGGGGCGCTCGGGGCCAATAAAAGAACTGTGCCCACCCGAGACCTGAGGCTTTTTGGGGACCCACTCAGGGCTTCAGCCACTGTCAGCCCCCCCCCCCCCCCGCAGATGACACTGATTTTGGGGCTGATTTACTAAAACTGCCTTGCACAGCTACACCAGATTCTGATCCAGTTTTAATGACTCTCCCCCTTTGTGACCTCCACTGACATTGGTATCCACCACAAAATTACTTTTACTTTTGCAGCCTCAGCCTCTACATTATCAGCTCCACCTTATTAGACAAGTCCCAAGCTGGTGTCTTCTTTGAAGCCGATTTGCCATTCAACTGATGACACAAGCAACTGGCTTTATCCTTTTGCCTTATGTGACAGAAGAAGTTGCTCAGCATCACCGTGCTCACATAAGAGTGAGCGTCTCTGTCTGTGTGATCTCTGAAGCCACGTTCCAGGCATCCTCCACCCCAGCGGGATTTGCTAAACCTAAACCACAGCATTTACCCATGTTACCAAACCTAGAGCTAACCTGGATTGCACCATTACAGGGAAGCACATGCTTTTAAATATTTATTTTTTTTGATGTTCCTAATATTTAAAGCACTATTGAAACTACATAAGCTTAAAGTGACACTAAAGCTTTGTTTTTTTTTTTTAAAATAACAAACCTGTCATACTTACCTCTACTGTGCAGCTCGTTTTGCACAAAGTGACCCCGATCCTCCTCTTCTGGGGTCCCTCGGCGGCTCTTCCCTGCATTAGATAACCCCCTGGGAGAAGCGCTCTCCTGGGGTTTGTAGACAATATAAAATTTGTGCAAACCAATCAATATACGCTTATTGGGATTTTTTTTTACCAAAAATATGTAGCAGAATACATATTGGCCTAAACTGATGAAGACATTTGATTGTTTTTCAATGTTTTTATTGGATATGTTTTATAGCAGAAATGAAAAAATATTGTTTATTGTTTTTTCAAATTTGTCGGTCTTTTTTTTTTTATAGCGCAAAAAAAAAACAAAAAACGTAGAGGTGATCAAATACCACCAAAAAAAAGCTCTATTTGTTAAAAAAAAATAATATAAATTCCATTTGTGTACAGTGTTGCATGACTGCACTATTGTCAGTTAAAGTAACGCAGTGCCAAAAAGCAAAAGCTGGTCATAAAGAGGGTTAAATCTTCCTGAAGGTCTAGTGGCTGTGAATTTACTTTTTTCAATGATGTTGGGATTATAGAACTATTTATCAATGGGTACTATAAGAGGAGTTCAAAAGATTGCACCTTGGGGTTGTCTGCCATCAAGGAGGTCATTATCAACCTCCATTTCCCAATGCTAATACTGCTGCTGCTCTGTCTGGACCCCAACTGCCACCAATAAGGTCATCACAAACTTCTGTTTCCCAATGCTCATGCTGCTCTTTCTGAACCCCAACTGCCACCAAGAAGGTCATCGCAAACTTCTGTTTCCCAATGCTCATGCTGCTCTGTCTGAACCCCAACTGCCACCAAGAAGGTCATCACAAACTTCTGTTTCCCAATGCTCATGCTGCTCTGTCTGAACCCCAACTGCCACCAAGAAGGTCATCACAAACTTCTGTTTCCCAATGCTCATGCTGCTCTTTCTGAACCCCAACTGCCACCAAGAAGGTCATCACAAACTTCTGCTTCCCAATGCTCATGCTGCTCTGTCTGAACCCCAACTGCCACCAAGAAGGTCATCACAAACTTCTGTTTCCCAATGCTCATGCTGCTCTGTCTGAACCCCAACTGCCACCAAGAAGGTCATCACAAACTTCTGTTTCCCAATGCTCATGCTGCTCTTTCTGAACCCCAACTGCCACCAAGAAGGTCATCGCAAACTTCTGTTTCCCAATGCTCATGCTGCTCTGTCTGAACCCCAACTGCCACCAAGAAGGTCATCGCAAACTTCTGTTTCCCAATGCTCATGCTACTCTGTCTGAACCCCAACTGCCACCAAGAAGGTCATCACAAACTTCTGTTTCCCAATGCTCATGCTGCTCTGTCTGAACCCCAACTGCCACCAAGAAGGTCATCACAAACTTCTGTTTCCCAATGCTCATGCTGCTCTGTCTGAACCCCAACTGCCACCAAGAAGGTCATCGCAAACTTCTCTTTCCCAATGCTCATGCTGCTCTGTCTGAACCCCAGCTGCCACCAAGAAGGTCATCGCAAACTTCTGTTTCCCAATGCTCATGCTACTCTGTCTGAACCCCAACTGCCACCAAGAAGGTCATCACAAACTTCTGTTTCCCAATGCTCATGCTGCTCTGTCTGAACCCCAACTGCCACCAAGAAGGTCATCACAAACTTCTGTTTCCCAATGCTCATGCTGCTCTTTCTGAACCCCAACTGCCACCAAGAAAGTCATTGCAAACTTCTGTTTCCCAATGCTCATGCTGCTCTGTCTGAACCCCAACTGCCACCAAGAAGGTCATCGCAGACTTCTGTTTCCCAATGCTCATGCTGCTCTGTCTGAACCCCAACTGCCACCAAGAAGGTCATTGCAAACTTCTGTTTCCCAATGCTCATGCTGCTCTTTCTGAACCCCAACTGCCACCAAGAAGGTCATCGCAAACTTCTGTTTCCCACTGCTCATGCTGCTCTTTCTAAACCCTAACTCACCTTGTTATTACTAAAAGTGAACTTGTACTGTGCAGGTTCATTTGAAAAGGTCCTTGCACTTTGGCATCTTTTGCCCTGAGTGCCAAAGGACCCTTGCCCGGCACTGAAGCATGAACTGTATTTTTTACCAGCTGTCCTATTTAAAGTGGTGTTCCGGCTGAAATTCTACTTTTTGAATAAAAATACCCCTATAATACACAAGCTTAATGTATTCTAGTAAAGTTAGTCTGTAAACTAAGGTCTGTTTTGTTAGTTTATAGCAGTAGTTTGTTATTTTTTTTAAACTTACAGCAGGCCATGGCCATCTTAAGTGTGGGCATCTGAAGCCAGACTGTATTTCTTCCTGGATCTCATCCTTGCAGATCTCGCACATGCTCAGTGCAGCACAAGCAGTGTAATAGGTTTCAGGTCAGGTTTCCATAGCAATGGCAGTTTCAGAGGAAGCTGCCGCCCCTTCCCAGAAGGCATTGCAAACAGGAAATGATGCGATGGGCCGCGGCCAGGGAGGAGGAAGTGAAAAATGAATACAGCAGATATACAGTAGGTGCTGAGAAAAAAAATAAAAAAATATCCAATTTGTTTACAGTGCACAGTTTAGTGAGGGATGCTGAAGAGTTGTAAAAGTGGGTGGAACTCCACTTTAAGACACTTTTGTTTGCTTTCACATTGATACATAATATCTGATAACAATACAAATGTTCAAACTTGGTACTCTTCTCTATAATGTATCATAATGACAAACTATAAGCTGCCTGATAATTTTTATAGTAGAAGGTTTTTTTTTTCTTTTTAATTCATGACAAATGTACTCTTTTAATAAAAACAATAATATGATATGGCAATCCTGGCCTGTGTCCTGTTGGTTCAGGCAAAGAGTCACTTTTAATATTAGGATCATTTTAAGATCTTCACCCAACAACTACCTTGTAAACTGATTATAAGATGGAGGGGCTGAGTGAAGGCGGCAGTGAAGGTGTGTATGTGCTTGGTGGGCTCACACAGCTCATAGAAGGCCAATTGACCAGCCTTATAATCCAAACTGAGTTTTATTCTCTGCGAAGACACATGCCTTATGCATTCCATTTTTTGTTTTTAACCACTTTGAATGCTATATGCAACCTCACAAATGTGAGTACACCATAGCATTTGATGTTCTCTTTCTATATTTTATCCAATTACCGTATATACGTGGTTATAAGCTGACCCCAATATAAGCCGGGGCACCTAATTTTACCACAAAAAACTGGGAAAACTTATTGACTCGAGTATAAGCCTAGGGTGAGAAATGTGCAGCTACTGTAAGTGGAAAAGAGGGTCAACAATGCCCAATTGCAGCCTCACTGTGCCCATTTGCAGCCTCACTGTGCCCATTTCAGCCATAGGTCCCCCACACTTCAAACTCAGTAGTTAAGGGTACCTAGATGCCCCCTAGCTGCAGCCAAAATTTGGGGTCTCTGGACCCAAAAAGTCCCGAAATGACATTGCTGCAGATGGACATAGTTGACCGACTTTGGGGCCCCGTATCTCGGGGGCCACTTGGTGCTAGGAACCCCAAATTTGGTGTGCAAACCCAGTGGAACTAGCACTACAATCCAAAGCTGGGGTTCCTAACACCAAGTGGCCCTGAGATACGTGGCCCCAAAGTCAGTTCGGAAAATGTCAAGCACTTTTCTGCAGCAGAGAATGACATTTTTTCCGAACCAACTTTGGGGTCCCATATCTCGGGGCCACTTGGTGCTAGGAACCCCAGCTTTGGATATGTTGTACAAGATATGGGGCCCCAAAGTCAGTTTGGAAAATGTCATTCTCTGCTGCGGAAAAGTGCTTGACGCGAGTATAAGCTGAGGGGGGCATTTTCAGCACAAAAAAATGTGCTGAAAAACTCGGCTTATACTCGAGTATATACGGTATCTGCTAAACCATTACACCATAGGAACTCTTTTTTCTTTTTTCTCATCTTTGGAGGCAGCCCAGTTAAACTGAGAGAATGTTCCACTTTAAGAAAAAAAACCCTTAATTTTGAAACTGATTGCAGCAACATATCCCACAAAAGTTGGGGTGGTGCCATGTTTAGCATGGTGTAGCATCCCCTCCTTTTTTAACAACACTCTGTAAACATCTGTAAATTTCTGGGAACTGAGAAGACCAGTTGCTGGAAGTTTGGGAAATGAATGTTGTCCCATTCTTGTATGATATAGTATTCTAACTGCTCAACAGTCCTGTGTCTTCTTGTTGTATTTTTCGTTTCAAATAGGGATGGGTCGAACACCCCACGTTCGGTTTGCAGCAGAATGCCCGAATAGGGGAAAAGTTCTGCCTCAAACAGCAAACTCCATTGAAGTCTATGGGAGCGATACATGAGTAGGCAAGTAATTGGCCATAAAAGGGGTATGGGGGTCTGGGTACTGCCCTGGGAGACATTTATCAATGGAAATTTTTTTTTTACAAAGTTAGGTTTTTTCAGGAGCAGTGATTTTAATGATGCTTAAAGTGCAACAATAAAAATGAAAAATTCCTTTAACTATAGTGCCTGGGGGATCCCCTTAGTCTGCCTGTAAAGTGGTGCATCTGTAGCATATATATAGAACATGCTGCAGCAAAAATGAAACTTCAAAAGAAAAAAAAAACGCATCAAATCACATTTAAATTGACTCGTAGTTGCAATTGTCACCATCCCACACGAAAATACAAAAAAAGGCGTGGGTTCCCACCTAAGATGCATACCATACCATTATCGGAGCACACAGCCTGGCAGGTCAGGAAAGAGTAGGGTGAGCGAGCGCCTGAACCATACCAGGCCATATGCCCTCAACATGGGGGGGTGCTTTGTGGCAGGGTGTGCTCTGCCCACCTTAAAGCACCTTGTACCCATGTTGATGGGGACAAGGGTCTCTTCCCCACAACCCTGGGCTGTGGAAGTCTGTGGGTGGGGGGCTTATCAGAATCTGGACAAAAGTTATTTATAAATAAATGAATAAGATCAGGGTCCCCGCTTATGTATGTGCTCCCATCAGAGTCCCCTCTTACATCAAAGTCCATATTAGAATTCTCCTTTTTGTCAGAGCCCCCATTTTAGTCCCCCTTACCTTTTCAAGATCCCCCTTTGTATCAGTGTCTCCCTCAGATTCCCCCCTTTCATCTGTGTCTCCCTCAGATTCCCTCCTTAAATCTGTGGCCCCATCAGAGCCTTTCTGCACATCTGTGTCCCCATTAGAGTTTCCTTCCACATCTGTGTCCTTATCTGAGTCTCCTTCCACATCTGTGTCTCCATCAGAGTCTCCTTCGGCATCTGTGTCTCCATCAGAGTCTTCTTCCACATCTGTGTCCCCATCAGAGTCTCTCCCACATCTGTGTCCCCATAAGAGTCTCCTTTCACATCTGTGTTCCCATCAGAGTCTCCTTTCACATCTGTGTTCCCATCACAGCCTCCTTCCACATCTGTGTCCCTATCAGAATCTCCTTCCACATCTGTGTCCTTATCAGAATCCCCTTCCACATCTGTGTCCCTATCAGAGTCTCCTTCCAAATCTGTGTCCCCATCAGAGTCTTCTTCCACATCTGTGTCCCCATCAGAGTCTTCTTCCACATCTGTGTCCCCATCAGAGTCTCCTCCACATCTGTGTCCCCATCAGAGTCTCTCCCACATGTGTGTCCCCATCAGAGTCTCCTCCACATCTGTGTCCCCATCAGAGTCTCTCCCACATGTGTGTCCCCATCAGAGTCTCCTTTCACATCTGTGTCCCCATCAGAGTCTCCTTCCACATATGTGCTCCTATCAGAGTCTACTTCCACATCTGTGTCCCTATCAGAATCTCCTTCCACATCTATGTTCCCATCAGAATCTCCTTCCACATCTGTGTCCCTATCAGAGTCTCCTTTTACATCTGTGTCCCCATCAGAGTCTGTCCCACATGTGTGTCCCCATCAGAGTCTCCTTTCACATCTGTTTCCCCATCAGAGTCTCCTTCCACATATGTGCTCCCATCAGAGTCTACTTCCACATATGTGTTCCCATCAGAGACTCCTTGCGCATCTGTGTCCCCATCAGAGACTTTCCACACATCTGTGTCCCCATCAGAGTTTCCTTCCACATCTGTGTTCCCATCAAAGACTTCTTGCACATATATGTTCCCATCAAAGACTCCTTGACGATCTATGTCCCCACCAGAGACTTTCCGCACATCTGTATCCCCATCAGAGTCGTCTTTCCCATCTGTGTCCCCATCAGAGTCTCCCCCACATCAGTTTCCCCATCAGAGCCTCCACCACATCTGTGTCCCCATCTAAGTTTCCCCCCATCAGAGTCTGCTTGCACATCTGTGTCCCCATCAGAGCCTTTCCGCACATCTGTGTCCCCATCAGACCCTCCCCCATATGTGTGTTCCCATTAGAGTCTCTCCCATATTCATGTCCCCATCAGAGTCTCTCCCATATCCGTGTCCCCATCAGAGTCTTCCCCATAACTGTGTCCCCATCAGAGTCTCCCCCATAACTGTGTCCCCATCAAAGTCTCCCCCACATGTGTGTCTTCATCAGAGCTTTTCCGCACATCTGTGTCCCCATCAGAGCCTAACGCATATGTGTGTTCCCATTAGAGCCTTCCCTATATCTGTGTCCCCATCAGAGTCTCTCCCATATCCGTGTCCCCATCAGAGTCTCCCCCATAACTGTGTCCCCATCAGAGTCTCCCCCATAACTGTGTCCCCATCAAAGTCTTCCCCACATCTGTATCTTCATCAGAGCTTTTCCGCACATCTGTGTCTCCATCAGAGCCTCCCCCATATGTGTGTTCCCATTAGAGCCTTCCCCATATCTGTGTCCCCATCAGAGTCTCTCCCATATCCGTGTCCCCATCAGAGTCTCCCCCATAACTGTGTCCCCATCAGAGTCTCCCCCATAACTGTGTCCCCATCAGAGTCTCCCCCATAACTGTGTCCCCATCAGAGTCTCCCCCATTACTGTGTCCCCATCAGTCTCCCCATAACTGCGTCACCATCAGAGTCTCCCCAATATCTTTGTCCACCTTAGCGTCTCCCCCATAAGTGTGTCCCCATCAGAGAGGCACATTTATGTCCAGCACATTAACCCCTCTTCCTCCTACATTTCTGTCTTTACTATACTGTGTGGGACAGTAACAGCACAGCACAGGTCTCCTGCACCTCCCAGCTCCCGCCCGCTGCTACACAAGCAGGCTATAAGCAGAACTAACACTCATATAAACAGCAGGCGGGAGCCGGGAGGTGCTGCACTGATGACGTCATTGGTTGCTGGGACGCCGGCGGTCCCAGCAACCAAATCCACAGCACAGCGTGGCAGCGCAAGAGGGGCTATGGGGAACGGCTTTGTCTGCTGATTGCTGGGACTTGTGAATACTGTCGACAGCTGTAGGGTTTTTTTACAAGCAAGCAGACTGGCAGTGCCAGTGTCTGAATGAGCTGCGAGCTGGACAAAATGTTAAATCAGGCCGAATGTGGCCCGGGGGCCAGACTTTGCAGACCCCTGCACTACATGATATGAGTCTTGTTCCATCAAATTCTGTCTTAACTCAAACTTTAAATATGTGATTTACCATTCAGCCGTCAGTATATTAGTTGCATAGCTCAAAGTTTTAGAAATAAACGGGGAAGACATTGGGACTTTGAATGAGGCAGTTGACAGATTGGAGTTGAGATAAAAAAAGTAAATTTTATTACATAAGGCATCCAGAGGTACATCACATAGAAGGTTGCACGCGCATACACGCAAAAAACCTGCATAAATACGTGCATATACAATGAATAACATGACATCTGAGCAACAAATCAAAATAACAAATTTCATAGAGGGAGTACATATACAAAACTGGGAGGCACATGCCAGCATGATGTAAAGGGTAAGTATAAATCCATAATGATTCATAAAAACATTGATCTGAGTGTTTTAATACGATTTCACTCAGATCAATGTTTTTATGAATCATTATGAGTTTATACTTACCCTTTACATCATGCTGGCATGTACCTCCCAGTTTTGTATATGTACTCCCTCTATGAAATTTGTTATTTTGATTCGTTGCTCAGATGTCATGTTATTCATTGTATATGCACGTATTTATGCAGGTTTTTTGCGTGTATGCGCGTGCAACCTTCTATGTGATGTACCTCTGGATGCCTTATGTAATAAAATTTACTTTTTTTTATCTCAACTCCAATCTGTCAACTGCCTCATTCAAAGTCCCAATGTCTTCCCCGTTTATTTCTTGAACCCGGGATGGAGGCACTACCCTGTGCCTCATTCAAAGTCCCATATTCTCTTTTCAGCTCAAAGTTTTAAGACTGTAGAAAAGTTTAATAATAAAGCAAAGACGTACCGAGTAATGTGCTCAATGCGGCGGCTGGGTCAAGTTTTCAATTAATTCAAAGCAACTGCTTCCTTGGTCTTCCCTCACCCTCCCTTCATGATGACGTGAAAAGTCAACATTAGGACATTGTGTGTTTGTTTGAGTGTGCTTGGCAATTATACGTGTGTGTGCTTCCAGAAAATAGTATACAGTATACTGTGCAGTGAGAAAAGAATTACAGAGTTTAGCCGAAGTGAACTGTCTCCCAGGGTCTTCATTAAAGGGAACTAAACTCACTCAATCAACATGAACTATTTTGAATCCTCACGCTGCTAGTATTAGTAAAGAGACAGGAAGGTATATTATATTTACTTGTTTCAAACCTTTGTTTTATTTACATTTTTTCATTTGCCCAATTAGGACACAGAAGTGCACCAGGGGCAGTTTTAATACAGTATATTGAAGTGCGTCAGGGCAGTTTTACTTCAGCATATTGTAGTGCGTCTGTGCAGTTTTACTGCAGTATATTGTAATGTGCATCAGTGCAGTTTTACTGCAGTATATTGTAATGTGCATCAGTGCAGTTTTACTGCAGTATATTGTAATGTGCATCAGTGCAGTTTTACTGCAGTATATTGTAGTGTGCATCAATGCAGTTTTACTGCAGTATATTGTAGTTTCATCAGTGCAGTTTTACTGCAGTATATTGACGTGACATTTCAGTCCTTAAGTTAACCAACCACCACTTTCCATTGATTAAAGTGCATCCAAGTACACATTTCCCCGTCTCTATTACATTTTGCTAATACGCCTCCCCCATCATGTCTGGGAGGCCAACAAGGAGAGGAAGAAGTTCCCATTCCACTATGAGGTGGCCAGCAGCGCCTGTGTTCACAGGCATTGGTAAACGTAGTCCGTTCTCAGGAAGGGAACCATTTTCTCTGTTTAGTAATGCTGCCCTTACTATCCAGCCACAGCAAGCAGAGGAGGTGCTACCACACAGAGACTAGTACATAGTACACTGCAGCTGCCAAAGCAGCTTATTCTGCCTCCTTGTCCACAGCTACTCTTGCCATAGCCCCAGTATCATGCATGGAGGAGTCAGCTGAGTTATTTGAACACAGCGTCAGCTACTTGAGTCAGATGTTGGTTCTGACTCTGAGGTTGTGGAAAGAAGGAACATGAGACTACAGAGAGGGGAGAACACTGATAAACAACAAATTGGCAGCCATGTTCCCCAGCCCCGGCGTATTACCAAGATGGCTCCAGTGATGAAGAGGATGGAGGGGATGATGATGATGAGGTCACTGATGCGACTTGGGTGCTGGAGAGAGCAGAGGAGAAAAGTGAGGGTGAAGCACAACCCCAATGAGGCAGGATGTCCTGCAGAGGCAGCCATCATGGAAGAGTAGAGAGCAGCCACCCTATTTCATCAGATTATGGAGCTGTTATCTCCCCGACCACTTCCCACAGCTCAGCTGTCTGGGCCTTTTTTAGCACATGTGCAGTCAAAAACACTGTTGTAATTCGCAAACTGCCTCAAGCAGATCAAGCGTGGAAACACCAGCCATTTGGGTACCATATGCTTGACAAGGCATTTAAACTCCCACCACTCAGCCCATTGGCAAGAGCACACGAAAGCCACATAAAAGGGATGCAATTCTTCTCTTCCTCACCTCTCACCTTTCATGTCTTCCCTCTGCTATATCTCATGACCTCTCAGCAGCCTCCACTGATAGGGATGATGGTATAGCAAAGGGTGTCACAGGTCCTTGCAACACATCTGCCAGCAGCACACCAACAGCCGTAGAGTTTAGCAGGCAAATTTCTCTGCCCCAGCTGCTGCAGAGAAAAAAAAATACAGTCACAGCCACCCACATGCCCAGCATCTAAATTCCAGCTTGCCCAAGCTGCTGGCTTTAAAACTCCTACCTTTCCATCTGCTGGATTCTGCCCCTTCCGTGAATTTGCAGAATGTGTTTTACCACAATGGCAGGTTCTCAGTCACTATTTCTTTGCATGTAAGGCCATTCCAGCTTTGTATCATCACATGGAAGGCAATGTTTTGGCATCACTGGGCAAGGCAGTCAGCCGCAAGGTCCACCTTACTGCTGACTCGTGGTCCAGCAAGCATGGTCTGAGGCGATATAGTTAGTTCACAGCACACTGGGTAACTCTGCTTGCAGGACAGGGTTTAGTGCTGGAGCTTATTTTGCCACCACGTCTCCATACAGCTGGTGGTGATGATGTGAGATTGGTCAGCTCCACCCCCTCCTCCTCCTCCTCCTCCTCCATGCCCTCCTCTGCTGATTTGTCCTAAGAACCATCAGTACCCCCTAAGCGTTTAAGCACCTTTTCAAGGAGTCAGGCTAAAAGATGCCATGCAGTGCTTCAGCTGGTCTGCCTAGGGAACAGGAGCCACACCGGAGCAGAGATTCTTGCAGCTCTGCAGGGGCAGGCCCAGAGGTGGTTCGTGCCATGGCAGCTTGAGCCAGGAATGGTGGTGTGCGATAATGGCATTAACCTTCTGTCTGCCCTTTGACAGGGAAAATTGACACATGTGCCATGCCTGGCACATGTATTCAGTTTGGTGGTGCAGCATTTCTTAACTACTTCCCACCCGGCCAATGTACATAAACGGCCAAGTGGGCGCTCTCTCCTTCTGAGTGGACGTTCAGGAACGTCCCTCAGAAGGAGCGGGATCACGCGCGCACATGCCCGCGCAGCGGCGCGATCCCGATGCGCTCGTGTCACCCGGACACGGCGCATCTCGGATCGGCAGGAGGGCTCTGTGATTGGCCCTTCTGATCACATGACGGCCGTGTCCAATCACAGCCGTCATGTGATGTAAACACAGCCGGTTGCTAGGCGATCAGCTCTCCTCTCCTCACACGGAAGTTGTCGCTGAGGAGGAGAGGAGAGCGGATCGCTGCAGCCGGCTGATAATCAGTGAGTTTGAGCTGTTTTTTACAGCTTTTTACTCACTGATCACCAACCTAGTGTCAACACACATGTAAATACACATACATGTAAAACACACACATGTCCCCACATAATGTAAAACACACACATGTCCCCACATAATGTAAAACACACGTGTCCCCAAAACACATGTCCCCAAATAATAAAAAAAGCTGTCCCCCACATATGTCCCACTAAAATCACATGTCCCAATGGTAATCTGCACACATATGTACGTGATCACCTGCACACATCTGTACATGATAATTTGCGTACATATGTCCGTGATCACACAACCCAATTATTATACACTTAACAGGACTTTTTTTTATTAAAAACATGTAGCAGAATACATTTTGGCTTAAATTTATGACAAAATTCGATTTTACTGGATTTCTTTTAAAACAGAAAAAAGAAAATATTGTTTTTTTCCCAAATTTCCACTATTTTTGCGCTTATATCGCAAAAAAAAAAATAATGGAGTCGTGAATAAATACCACCAAAAGAAAGCTCTATTTGTGCGAACAAAATGATAAAAATTTCACTTGGGTACAGCGTAGCATGACTGAGTAATTGTCATTAAAAATGCGAGAGCGCTGAAAGCTGAAAATTGGTCTGGGAAGGAAGGGGGCGAAAGTGCCTAGTATTGAGGTGGTTAAACAAGCACCCAGGGTTGCAAGATCTTCTGAAGCAGGCCAAAAGAGTCTGTAGCCATTTCAGATGTGAAATTTAGCGGGAATTCCACCTGCCCGTAAGCAGCCTGATTTGTGACATGCCCACAAGATAGAACTCAACTTTGGCAACTTTAGTCCTCGGCGCACAGGACTGTCAGCTTCCGCATCTCATCGGCAGCGTCTGCATCATATGGTGGAAGATTATCTAGGGGTGAAAAAAGACATGGAGAGCTTTCCTGTCAAGCACTGGGATACTGGGTCCTAAGAATGAAACACTGGCCAGAACTTGCCCAGTATGCAATTGAGCTGCTGGGCTGCCCTGCATCCAGTGTGCTTTCTGAACAGACATTCACTGGTGCCAAAGGTTTTGACAGATAAAAGGCCATGTCTGTCCACATACTCCATTGACTGGCTGACATTTATCAAAATTAATCATAACTGGATTAGCAGCAGCTATCAAGCCCCTGATGCTGATGTAACCAATTAAGAGTTTTTGGGATATGGAATCTCTGCAAGACTGTCTAGGCTGCCTAGCTTTGTGGGTGTTGATTTTATCTAGAAGGGTTTTTTGGTATAGGTTTCATGGGCACAATTAACACCCAAGGACCAATTTTTCCGCACCTGTTTGACAGGTGCATATCATTTAAATTTTTTACAGCAAGGCCAATTCTTGCTTTTATCAAGAGTACCTCTATAGGGTTACGGTGTGAAGGCACCATTAACACCCAAAGCCCAATTTTTCTGCCACTGTTTGACCGGGCATATCATTTCATTTTTTACAGCAAGGCCAATTCTAGCTTTCATCAACAATACTTTTATAGGGTTATGGTGTGAAGGCATCACAAACACCCAAGGCCCATTTTATTTGCACCTGTTACTTCTATAACAAGTCTGTGAAAGGGACACAAGAATTTATCCTAAAAATTACAAATTTTGACCTGAGTGCACCAAATCATGACCTCATAATACAAACTGGCTCCCCAAGCTGTTGTTTCCAAAATAAAGAAAACTTGCAGGGAAAATGTAATTTTTTTTTCTTTATAAATGTCATTATTGCTGCAGCAGGTTCTATACATGGTACAGATGTGCTACTTTACAGGCAGCCTACGGAAACAACCCCCCCCCCCCCCCCCCCGGCACTCTATTTAAAGGAATTTTTCATTTATATTGTTTCCCTTTATGCATCATTAAATCACTGCTCATTTAAAAATGATTTTTTTATGATGATACATATTCCCTAGAGCAGTAACCCTTTGTATGCCCAATTACTTGCATATAACTTCAATATGGGCATTTTTGATTTTTCTAGTTCGGGTCCCATAGACTTTGATGGGGTTCATCGTTCGGCTCTGTACTTTTGCAATGTTTGAAAGTTCTGACGTGAACCGACCTGGAGGAGGGTGGGGGGTTGAGGGGTGTTCGGCCCATCTCTAGTTGGCAATTAGATTATGATGTGCATGGATGGCTTAGCTACAACAACACCATATTTTAAGACACACTGGGGTTGATTTACTAAAACTGGAGAGTGCAAAAACTGGTGCAGCTGTGCATAGTAGCCAATCGGCTTCTAACTTTAGCTTGTTCAGTTAACCACTTAAGCCCTGGACCATTTCGCTGGCCAAAGACCAGAGCACTTTTTGCGATTCGGCACTGCATCGCTTTAACTGACAATTGCGCGGTCTTGCAACGTGGCTCCCAAACAAAATTGATGTCCCTTTTTTCCCACAAATAGAGTTTTCTTTTGGTGGTATTTGATCACCTCTGCGGTTTTTATTTTTTGCGCTATAAACAAAAATAGAGCGACAATTTTGAAAAAAAACGCATTATTTTTTACTTTTTGCTATAATAAATATCCCGAAAAAATATAGAAAAACATTTTTTTTTCCTCAGTTTAGGCCGATACGTATTCTTCTACATATTTTTGGTAAAAAAAATTGCAATCAATGTTTATTGATTGGTTTGTGCAAAAGTTATAGCGTCTACAAAATAGGGGATAGTTTTAAGGCATTTTTATTAATATTTTTTTTTTACTAGTAATAGCGGCTATCTGCGATTTTTTTTGTGACTGCGACATTATGGCGGACACATCAGACAATTTTGACACATTTTTGGGACCATTGTCATTTTTTCAGCAAACAATGCTATAAAATTGCACTGATTACTGTAAAAATGACACTGGCAGTAAAGGGGTTAACCACTAGGGGGCTAGGGAGGGGTTAAGTGTGTCCTAGGGAGTGATTCTAACTGTGGGGAGGGGCTGTCTGTGACACATCACTGATCATAGCTCCCGATCACAGGGAGCTATGATCAGTGACACTGTCACTAGGCAGAATGGGGAGATGCTTGTTTACATTAGCATCTCCCCATTCTTCCTCTCCGTGAGACGATCGTGGGTATCCGCGATCCTACTCACAGAGCTCACGGCGTCAGCGCGCGCCACCAGCGCGCACACGATGGCACGGTGGGAAATTCAAAGGGACGTACAGATACGCCCATTTGTGCAGCTGTGCCATTCTGCTGACCTATAAGTACATGCGGTGATCGGCAAGCGGTTAAGCTTTGACAATACCTGGAAGCTGATAGGTTTCTATGCAGAGCTGCGCCAAATTTTGCACTCTCCAGTTTTAGTAATTCAACTCCACAGTTTGTTCTGTTTCAAATGCCGCTTGTATGCATTGACATACCTCCTTAGACCCAGTGTGGATGATTTACTAAAACTGAAGAGTGCAAAATCGGGTGCAGTTCTTTAGAGAAGCCAATCAGCTTCCAGGTTTTTTTTTTTGCAAAGCCTAACTGAACAAGCTGAAGTTAGAAGCCGATTGGCTACCATACACAGCTACACCAGATCTTGCACTCTCCAGTTTTAGCAAATCAACCCAAGTATGTCAAGACATTAAGGTTACCTGTTGACTTGGCTGACTGGCACCATCCACGGGCAGCTTAACTTTTCAGTAAAACATAGAAGTTGAATCCAACTTCAGATAATTGCAGTACAGAGGATGTTTTCAGGTCTTTTGGAAGTGTTAAGAAGACAGTCAGTGGGGTGGGTGGACTTACTAAAACTGGTGCACATAAAATCTGGTGCAGCTGTGCATAGCAACCGGCCAGCTTCTAACTTCAGCTTGTTCAATTAAGCTTTGACAATAAAACCTGGAAGCTGATTGTTTTAAATTCCAATAGATTTTTATTGAAAATTTTAAAGTACAACAAATAACGTAAAAAAAAAAAAAAGACTTTTTGTAATTGCCAAGAAGATGTTAGACAGCTGGAACATAGAAGCTGATCGGTTTCTATGCACAGCTCCACCAGTTTTAGTAAATCTCCTCCAATGACTTTCCTAAACTCTGCAAAAATCTAACACTGACTAAGGGAACATGGAGGAAACAGGTGTTGGATAAAATAATATGGGTTTAGACTCCTTGTCCATTTTTTTTGTTGTTTTTTTTTGTTTTGTGGTCTGTGACCCCATTAGAGAGGTTTACTCCCTTGTTGTCCTGGTGACCATTGTCACTGGGATTGCAAGGGAGGGAAAAATCAAACATTTTTAGTTGTTAGCATAACAGGAATAGAGGGGGTATCTTTCAGTGGGGACATTTGTTGACTGTCTATGAGGGAATTTACTGCATTTGCAGAAATCTCCTCTTGTTGTGTTGACAAGACATTGAAATGGCACAAAAATGACAAAAAAAACTTGGCAAAAGGTGTATTCAGTTACCTTGGCAAAGTAACAAAGCACTTCTTTTTATTCTATTATGGAAGGATGCATGGCGTTGGTGGGGACCCGCCCACCGCCATTGTGATATTTAGCTGAGGCTGGCTGAGACCTCACTCCGTACAATCCTCTCCAATGGGCGGCTATACCAGGATGGTTTCCACTCATCCTTTTCACCACAGGTAGGATTGTGTTAGATATGTTCACTTTTGCAAACATATTTATCTTCACTCATTTGGGTTCTGGCATTTTGTACGGGTGTTTTTTTGTTTTTAGTTGTTCCCACATTCACATGGTTTGACTTTATGTATATTTTTTATCACTAGTATCCTGTGGCAGATTATTTACTTATTTTTCAACTCTTCACTTGGCTCTCCTTGGAGTTGTGGGTCACTTCACCAAACTCTGTCAATCATTCTATGATATACACTTATTAAAAATATTTTAATATACACAATACCGTATTTTCCGGCGTATAAGACGACTTTTTACACTTAAAAAAACTGGCCAAAAAGCAGGGGTCGTCTTATACGCCGGGTCAGCCCCTCGGATGTCTGCTGGATGTGCGGTAATACTGTATGTAGCTTCGGCTACATACAGTATTTACGGCTGAGCCAATCCCGGTGAGCGATGTATTCAAATGAATACAGAGCCTGCTCGGATTGGAGTAACAACCTCTGCCAATTGGCTTTGAGAGTCAGAGAGGCGCGGGCTGATGATGTTACAGTCTCTGCCAATCCAAGCAGGCTTTGTAATTTTTCTTCCCCTGTGTCATGTGACTCGTTAGTGTTACAAGGACTCAGGTTTGAATGGGGAGTAGGCGTGTTAAATTTGGTGTGTTCCCTCTCACTCTCTCATACTGGTCACTGGAAGTTCAACATGGCACCTCATGGCAAAGAACTCTCTGAGGATTTGAAAAAAAGAATTGTTGCTCTACATAAAGATGGCCTAGGCTATAAGAAGATTGCCAAGACCCTGAAACTCAGCTGCAGCATGGTGGCCAAGACCATACATCGGTTTAACAGGACAGGTTCCACTCAGATCAGGCCTCACCATGGTTGGCCAAAGTAGTTTAGTGCACGTGCTCAGCGTTATATCCAGAGGTTGTCTTTGGGAAATAGACGTATGAGTGCTGCCAGCATTGCTGCAGAAGTTGAAGGGGTGAGGGGTCAGCCTGTCAGTGCTCAGACCTTACACTGCACACTGCATCAAATTGGTCTGCAAGGCTGTCATCCTGGAAAGGAAGCCTCTTCTAAAGATGATGCACAAGAAAGCCTGCAAACAGTTTGCTGAAGACAAGCAGACTAAGGACATGGATTACTGGAACCATGTCCTGTGGTCTGATGGGACCAAGATAAACTTATTTGGTCCAGATGGTGTCTAGTGTGTGTGGCGGCAACCAGGTGAGGAGTACAAAGAAAAGTGTGTCTTGCCTACAGTCAAGCATGGTGGTGGGAGTGTCATGGTCTGGGGCTGCATGAGTGCTGCCGGCACTGGGGAGCTACAGATCATTGAGGGAACCATGAATGCCAACATGTACTGTGACATACTGAAGCAGAGCATGATCACCTCCCTTTTCCAAACTGGATAATGACCCCAAACACACCTCCAAGATGACCACTGCCTTGTTAAAGAAGCTGAGGGTAAAGGTGATGGACTGGCCAGGCATGTCTCCAGACCTAAACCCTATTGAACATCTCTGGGGCATCCTCAAACGGAAGGTGGAGGAGCGCAAGGTCTCCAACATCCACTAGCTCCATGATGTCGTCATGTAGGAGTGGAAGAGGACTCCAGTGGCAACCTAAGAAGCTCTGATGAACTCCATACCCAAGAGGGTAATGGCAGTGCTGGAAAATAATGGTGGCCGCACAAAATATTGACACTTTGTCCCAATTTGGACATTTTCACTTAGGGGTGTACTCACTTTTGTTGCCAGCGGTTTAGACATTAATGGCTGTGTGTTGAGTTATTTTGAGGGGACAGCAAATTTACACTGTTATACAAGCTGTACACTCACTATTAACATTGTAGCAAAGTGTAATTTCTTCAGTGTTGTCACATGAAAAGATAGAAGAAAATATTTACAATAATGTGAGGGGTGTACTCACTTTTGTGTGATACTGTAGCTGCATTTTTTTTTATAAGACACAGAGGCACATTATATGAATAAACCAAGAGGATGGTGTAAATGTAACCCTAATTCCAGCAGCAGGAGGGGAGGGGGTAAGCATGGACACGGAGCTGACATGCACTGAGAGGAGGGGGTAGAGGACTGAGGAGAGCAGAGAGGAGGACAGAGGAGATCTGCAGATGACAGAGGCACGTAAACTAACCACGGTGTCAGGGCTCAGCAGCCATGATACACCGTTATCAGTTTACAGGAGGAGGGCAGAACCAGCCAGGTATTAAATGTGATACAGGGGGCCAAATTACACAGCACAAGCACTGTGCTGTATAACATGCTTTAAAGAACAAGGATCTTTTTTTTTTTTTTTTTAAGCTAACAACACTTTAATGACCTGCACCCACTCTAAATATTACAATTTAAGATTTTTAATTAGAAACATGTTAATGTTGTTAGAACAA
The DNA here is from genome assembly GCA_037952925.1 of Lithobates clamitans. Classification (NCBI taxonomy): domain Eukaryota; kingdom Metazoa; phylum Chordata; class Amphibia; order Anura; family Ranidae; genus Lithobates; species Lithobates clamitans. Next base: position 725,323 of record JBBGZY010000837.1, read on the forward strand.
GATCTTCATTGTTTTATCTTGAAATGTGGCATTAAACATTCCTATCCTCTAATCCTCCAATTAGCGAAAGAGGGATATCCGAAACAATCTGTTGAAATAGAGGTGTGCCACATCCCAAATAAATATAGAAATAGAGGAACCCCCTAGGGGCGGGACTTTGAAGGCACTACCAAAACAATATATATATGAAAAAATATAAAGTTTATTCAATACATAAGAAACACATGATAAATATAAAAGAAAGGATGCATCGTGTAGTACAAACGTTTTAGCAAAACGACATGGTACACAATCCTAAACCCACCGATGTTTCAGAGATGAACTGTGGTCTCCTTCATCAGGGTTTTTCACAGGAAGTACAGTGTCTATGAGATTCAAATATACAATAATCAACGAACAAGTCCTAACATATAGTACTACATGTATATTAAATACAACAGTAATGGTAATACTTACATCACAATAGCTAAGAAAGTACATGCATGCATCCAAAAAATCTTAAAAAGTGAGGAATATTGAGGCATGGAGTTTCCCACAGATCCCATCCGCCAAATGGCAATCAATTGAAAAAAAAAGAAACATTGGCCATGAAATGGAGGGGGAAGGAAATGTCTTCCTCCTCACACCCGACAGCCCCACAAGGTTCTGAGGGTTCAGACCAACAGCGAGCTGGCATATGCACTGGGGCCCAAAAGAAGGGAGGATCTGCAAAGAAGAGCAGGGGAAAAGCGAAGGTAAAAATCAGAATGTCAGAATGTCTAAAAAAGGGTCAGTGTATACATATGGAAGGAGAGATAATATAACCCCTCCAACCAATAAGAGCATTCAAAATTAGATAAGACCTACCCAAGTTGACAGGCGGTGACACTCACAGACCGGTGGAAAATAGGGGAAGATGGCTGGAAGGTCTGGAAGGGCATAGGCTGGGAAAAACCGCTGTCAGTTGGAAATGCTGTAGAGGAATGAAAAGCACCCAACAGGGTTTGTGTGTAAGACAGGGGACTTATAACTATGCAAGCTGGTATATCACCAAAGGACAACCATCAATATGCAAAAAAGAGGGATAGTTAATGTGGCTTACCCAAACACAGACTCCTCCAAGAAACGTCATGCTCTTGGCCCTACCTGACCTGCACTGACTGGGTGATATAAATAGGTAGAAACCCCCTCACTCAGCTGTTCCGCTGGATGCCGAACAGCTGAGTGTAGTCTCCTCTTAACCACACTTTCATGGGCGGGCCCCCTGAGCTGCCACTGCGCCGCGTCTCCACACGGCACAGGCACAGAGGACACCGCGCGTATGCACTGCACATACAGCACGGAAATCGAGCCGGCCATATGGCACACGCGCGTCGGCGTCATGCATAGGCGACATGGAGGAGCATGACGCAGTGACGTCCCACCGGCGCGGCGAGGGTATCTCATGACGAATATCGCCATGGATACCAATGGGAGGGGGTGTCCAAAATGGAGTGGTGGAACCCACATCCCTGGAGGAACTCAAAGAGAGTCCTCTCTGCCGCGCCGGGTACATATGAAAACGGGTGTCAATGTATAAAAGGCCTGAAAAAAGAAAAATCATAATGCTTTGAGATCAAAAAAATAGATATGGGGGAACATTACTTATTTCAGGTACTTATATAGCGCCGTCAATTTACGCAGCGCTTTACATATACATTGCACATTCACATCAGTCCCTACACTCAAGGAGCTTACAATCTAAGGTCCCTAACTCACATTCATACATACTAGGGACAATTTAGACAGGATCCAATTAACCTACCAGCATGTCTTTGGAGTGTGGGAGGAAACCGCAGTACCCGGAGGAAACCCACGCAGGCACAGGGAAAACATGCTCCAGGCAGGTAGTGTCGTGGTTGGGATTCGAACCAGTGACCCTTCTTACTGCTAGGCGAAAGTGCTATCCACTACACCACTGTGCCACATATCAGACAACCAATTAGGCCTAATAAATAATGTATTGTACCAAAAGGAGGGAACCAGCAGGAGACCCCACGCCACAGTCCTTACAATATTTGAGCACAAAAAATGACAAAGAAAAAGGGAAACGACTAACAGAAAGGGACCAGCCAGATGATAAAGGCTGATAATGTAAAGGCAATATAGGACTATAGGCAAATAAAATAATAAAATAACTAACTGAAAATAGGCAAATAGAATCAAGGGAAGAGGAAGGTGATTATGCACAGGAAGAAGGCATATCAGAGCCTGGCAGGTGGATAGAGGGAGAGAGAGAAGGGAGGCCTAGGGCTGGTATATTATTTTACTTTTCTATTCCTCCCGAGTTAAAGCCCTCCAAAAAGGGCCTAAAGCAAACTGCATCGTTTAACCCAGGGGGGCGAGTAGCCTTCAAATTGTATATCCATCGCAGTTCGAGTTGGAGGAGACTTTTGTTCCAGTCTCCTCCTCTCAAATTGGGGTGGTTGCGGTAAAGGATCAGAAATTTGATCTTGGGGAAGACCCCTGAATGAACCAGGGTGGTGTGTCTCCCCAAAGGCAAGTCTGGGTTGCAGACCTGCATACTGTGGATATGTCGGTATGCTCTTTTCCAAAAGGGAAGCTTGGTCTTCCCGATGTAAAAGCACCCGCAATCACATTTAAGAAGGTAGACGACCCCAAAGGTTTGGCAGTTCGCAAAGTGTCGGAGTTTGAGGATTTGACCGTGGGTAGAATTGGACTTCTGCTGGTGTCCATATAGCTACAATATCCACATGCACCGCACATATAGGTGCCCCTATACTTGCAGTGGACCACCTCTCTCTCTCCCCTATATTCACTCCTAACCAATTTGGAGGCAATCGAAGTTGCCCTTCTAAAGGTGAAGAGGGGTGCCTCTGGCAGCAATCGTCTTAGGTTGGGGTCCATCATGAGAATATGCCAATATTTAGAAAAATTTTCCGAATTTCAGTGTGTTGGTTGCAATACTTGGTTATGATTCTCAAGGAGTTGTCTGACTTGGTTTTCTGCTAGTAAAGAAGATCCTTTCTACTTCGGGTAGTGGCCGTCGGAATGCTTTTTTCAATGACGTGTTGGAATAGCCCCTCAGCAGCAGCCTATCACGCAATTTACCTGCCTCAAGTAAAAAAACCTCATCATTTATACAGTTGCGTCTCACCCTTAAATATTGGCTGTATGGTATGGACCTTATCAAGGTCTCCGGGTGGAAGCTGGAGGCGTGCAGAATATTATTGCCTGCGGTAGTTTTGCGGTAGAGGCTGCTGCTGAGTGTGCCATCAGTGTTCCTCAAAACCTGCACATCGAGAAACGAGATAGTGTTAGTATCAGAAGGCATAGTGAAAGCAAGTTTGAATTCACTGCGAATCATTCTTGCCAGACATTGACTGAGCAGCACCAGAGGGCCATCCCAGATAGTAAAAATGTCGTTGATGTACCTAAACCACGCTAGAAGGTGACCTGTGTACATCGACAGGGCTTCATCATTCAAGAACATGTTCTCCCACTCCCCCAGGTACAGGTTGGCATAGGACGGGGCACAGCAGGTCCCCATTGCTACCCCCTGCACCTGGAGGTAGTGGGAGCCATTGAATGTGAAGACATTATGATGTAAGATATATTCAAGGAGTGACAAGATGAATTCATTATATCCCCAGTCCCCATAACTGCATTGGAGATGGTATGCCTCACAGCTGCCACCCCCTTGTGGTGGGGGATGGAGCTGTAGATCGCCTCCACATCTATGGTGACAAGAAAAGCCCCATCGGGAATCACAAGATTCTCGATGATTCTAAGGAAGTGGATCGTGTCCTTGACATTGGACTGTAGACCGTCTACATGTGGTTTGAGGCGCTTGTCTATGAGACGACTGGCATTCTCACTGATGGACCCCCTTCCAGATATGATTGGTCTACCTGTGGGATTGTGTACATCCTTATGGACCTTAGGCAACGAGTAAAAGGTTGGTACTTTGGGAAAAGTCGTTCTGATGTACAGTATTCCCATGTGGTTTTGTTGATGATATTATTGGAATAAGCCTGATCCACTAGCTGGTAATACTCCAAATTTAGTTTTTGGACTATATCAGGGGTTATTTTTCTATACCAGTTTTTATTTTTTGAAATTTTGGAACACATGGCAACATACTGTATATTGTCCATAAGGACGATATTCCCCCCTTTGTCTGCAGGTTAAATTATGATAGAGGTATTGTCATTTAGAGATTTTGGAGCCTGCTTTTCAGAAAAACTGATATTAGTTATTCTAGAAGGGTTAACATGGAGTTTATCAATGTCACCATTGACCAACCGTAGAAATACAGCGATATTAGGATTGGAACTAGGGAGTGGAAATAATGAAGATTTTTTCTTCAATTTGGATCCTGAAGGGGTGTCTTTAGTAGTCCCTGCTATGGCTTCCTGAGATAAGGAGAGTACTTGAGGTAGATCAATGCGGTCGATCAAATCAGCAGTGTCACTCTCCTCTAGCAGGGAGACCAGCTGGTCAATTGCCCTGTTTTCGCTGGGTGTAAGGTCAGTCCGTCCTCCAGGTTTTTGGTACATGTTTTTGAGGATGAATCTGCGTGCAAAAAGTTGGAGGTCTTTTACAAATTCAAACTTATCTACATTCTCAGTCGGGCAGAACCCCAGGCCTTTTTGAAGTATCTGGGATTCGTCCGAAGAGAGCGTATGGGATGAGAGGTTAATTATGTTCATGGTCGTATGGGGATCCACTTGGGGAGTTTGACTGTGCATTTGACCAAAAGAACCATCTAGGTGAGATGGGTTGCTTTGGTGCTGATTAAAAAGGCCTCCACAAAAGGGGGAGGGTTCAGTTTCTCAACTCCCTGCATGGTTTTAGATCTTGTAAGTGGGCAGGTTTGCGATCCGCCTCCGTGTGGGTGGGGAGGCGGAGGTGCAGAGGAAGCCATTGCTACTGCAGGTACTCTACCTGCCACCACTGGTGTTCCAGGGGGGCACTCATATGGATTTTCAATGTTGACTTTTTTTCCTTGTGGAGGATCACGGCCCCGGTTGGTGCGGGGGGTTTTCTTATTCTTAGATGAAACCTGTGATGAAACAGAGGACAAACTGATAAATGAGAAATTGTGACATAATGTTCCTTTCTATTTTTAAGTTTATTGTTACGCTGTTGTTGACCAGTGTTCCACTTATAGGCCCTATTGACCTGAAAAGCTGACTTGTCCCTGCTGTATTTACCATCTTTATTAATTAAGATATTTCTATTTAAACTTTCAAGATGTTTTTGAAGTTTCATTTCCCTCTCTTCAAATGTCTTATGAGTCTTGAACGTTTGAAGTTGTGAGCAAGTGCTCTCAATTTCGATGTCCACTGTGTCCAGAGCCCTGGATCGTCTGGTATATTCGCTAATAAGTAATTGCATCATTTCCCTTGAGCAAGTGCGTAGGATATTTTCCCACACCAATTTGAACTCAGAGTCCAGTCCCTCCAGATTGGGAAAGATCTGGACTCTGAGTCCTAGAGGCTTGATATCCTCCTTGAGATAATCCTCAAAGGATTTGATGTGCCAAAACATTGAGGACTTTTTTTCCAGAACCCTGGTCAGTTTGGAGAACAGATTGTTCAATTCAGAGTCAATGTGTTCATTTTTACCGAAGTCCTTAAGGGAACTAGACATTAAATTGTCCCAATCATTACCCAAATAATTTGCCATTTCCTAGCTCAAATAACAATGATCAGGAGAAAAGAGAGAAAAAAAATTTGAAAAACAGAGGAGGAGTAATTTAGTAAACTAGTACAAAACTATGGTTCATTGCCGTATCCAAAACTGGATGACTAAATCGTCAGTATGAACCATAGAACACAGTTTATTCAGAGAAGACAGGGGAAGGTATTTGCTACCAAAATACATAAAAGAAAGAGGGATATCCGAAACAAACTGTTGAAATAGAGGTGTTCCACATCCCAAATAAATATAGAAATAGAGGAACCTCCTAGGGGTGGGACTTTGAAGGCACTACCAAAACAATATATATATGAAAAAATATAAAGTTTATTCAATACATAAGAAACACATGATAAATATAAAAGAAAGGATGCATTGTGTAATACAAACGTTTTAGCAAAATGACATTGTACACAATCCTAAACCCACCGACGTTTCAGAGATGAACTGTGGTCTCCTTCATCAGGGATTTTCACAGGGAGTACAGTGTCTATGAGATTCAAATATACAATAATCAACAAACAAGTCCTAACATATAGTACTACATATATATTAAATACAACAGACATGGTAATACTTACATCATAATAGCTAAGAAAGTACATGTATGCATCCAAAAAATCTTAAAAAGTGAGGAATATTGAGGCATGGCGCTTCCCACAGATCCCATCTGCCAAATGGCAATCAATAGAAAAAAAGAGAAACGAAGGCCATGAAATTGTGGGGGAAGGAAATGTCCCCTTCTTCACACCTGATAGCCCCACAGGGTTCCGAGGGTTCAGACCAACAGCGGGCTGGCATATGCACTGGGGCCCAAAAGAAGGGAAGATCTGGAAAGAAGAGCAGGGGAAAAGTGAAGGTAAAAATCAGAATGGCAGAATGTCTAAAAAAGGGGTGAGTGTATACGTAGGGAAGGAGAGATAATATAACCCCTCCAACCAATAAAAACATCGAAAATTAAATAAGACCTACCCAAGTTGACAGGTGGTGACCCAATTAGGGTTCATGGGCTGCATCCAAGCCGCTACAGGATTTTATCTGGGTCACAGCTTGGGCCAGTGGGGTATCCTCAATGTACACAGATTGCTGCCTATGGGCTGGAGCATATGCAATCTCTATATGTATGCATATGCGTATGTGTTTGTATATGCATGTGTATATGTATGTGTATATATATATATATATATATATATATATGTACAGTATATATATATATATATATATATATATATATATATATATATATATATATTTATATATATATATATATATATATACACACATTTGCGTTCAAACTACTGTGTCTACTGATCTCACTATAGTAAGTAGAGCTCTTTGTGTTTTTTGGTGTACTAATGGTTCACTGTTTTAATACTTTTAACCCGACCGCCTCACGCAGATATACTGCGGCAGAAGGGCACGTACAGGCAGATTAACGTATCTGTACGTTGCCCTTCAAGAGGCGGCTTGCAGGCGCCCGCCGGGAGCTCCGTGACCGGGATTGCGGGTCCCGCAGATTCGATGTCCGCGGGGATACCCGCGATCGTCTCGCGGTGAGGAAGAACGGGGAGATGCTAATGTAAGCAAGCATCTCCCCGTTCTGCCTAGTGACACTGTCACTGATCACAGCTCCCTGTAATCGGGAGCGGTGATCAGTGTCGTGTCACAATTAGCCACGCCCCCCACAGTTAGAATCACTCCCTAGGACACACTTAACCCCTACACTGCCCCCTAGTGGTTAACCCCTTCACTGCCAGTCACATTTACACAGTAATCAATGCATTTTTAATTGCACTGATCGTTGTATAAATGTGATTATTCCCAAAATCACGCCAAAAGTGTCTGATCTGTCCACCATAATGTCGCAGTCACAATAAAAATCGCTGATCGTCGCCATTACTAGTAAAAAAAAATTATTAATAAAAATGCCATAAAACTATCCCTTATTTTGTAGACACTATAACTTTTGCACAAACCAATCAATAAACGCTTATTGAGATTTTTTTAACCAAAAATATGTAGAAGAATACGTATCGGCCTAAACTGAGGAAAAAAAATGTTTTTTTATATATTTTTGGGGGATATTTATTATAGCAAAAAGTAAAAAATAATGAATTTTTTTCAAAATTGTCGCTGTATTTTTGTTTATAGCGCAAAAAATAAAAACAGCAGAGGTGATCAAACACCACCAAAAGAAAGCTCTATTTGTGGGGAAAAAAGGACGTCAATTTTGTTTGGGAGCAACGTCACACAACCGCGCAATTGTCAGTTAAAGCGAAGCAGTGCCGAATCGCAAAAAGTGCTCTGGTCTTTGGGCAGTCAAATAGTCCAGGGCTTAAGTGGTTAATGGGGACCCTGATGTAAGGGGGACATTGGTGGGGACCACACACACACACAAAACTGCACAGGTTGAACTGGCACCTTTATTCGACTTTACTAACTATGTAACTTTGGGCTCTGATAGTGATCCTGAAGTGAGGGCAACTCCAATGGGTACCCTGGTGTAAGGAGAAATTCTGATGGGGACCCTGATGTAAGAGGGGACTCCAATGTACGGAGGGCTGTGATGTAAAGGGACTCTGATGGGGACCTTGATGTAGGGGAAACTTTGATAAGGACCCTGATAAAAGTGAGTACCCTGACATGGATTGTTTTTGGCCTGCAAAATAAACAATGTGGCCCTCCTACTGAATAGTTTGAAGGCCCCTGATCTACAGGAAAGTCTTGTCCCATCAAATCTTTCTTAATACTAAAGCTGGATACACACTATAAAACTTTTGTTGTGAGATTTACTTTATATTGGTCACTCGGCTTTCAAGAGCTAAGAAAACGTATACAGTATATGAAAGCAAAAACTTACAGAGAAATGCTCTGGATGTGTCGGTTGGGTGAAGCTGGTTTACGTTGTTTGCAGCTACTTCCGTGAGAAACTGGTCAGAGTTGAGGGAAAGATGGATGGTGCTAAATACAGGGATATTCTTGAGCAAAACCTGTACTACTCTGTGTGTGATTTGAGGCTAGGATGGAGGTTCACCTTTCAACAGGACAATGACCCCAAACACACTGCTAAAGCAACACTTGAGTGGTTTAAGGGGAAACATGTACATTTCAAAGCCCAGACCTCAATCCAATAGAAAATCTGTGGTCAGACTTAAAGATTGCTGTTCACAACGCAAACCATCCAACTTGAAGGAGCTGGAGCAGTTTTGCAAGGAGGAATGGGCAAAAATCCCAGTAGTAAGATGTGGCAAGCTCATAGAGACTTATCCAAAGCTGTGATAGCCGCAAAAGGCGGCTCTACAAAGTAGGGGGGTGAATAGTTATGCACATTGACTTTTTTCTGTTATTTTGCCCTATTTGCTGTTTGCTTCACACTAAAACAAAAAACACATCTTCAAAGTTGTGCTCATGTTCTGTAAATTAAATGATGCAAATCCTCAAACAATCCATGTTATTCCCAGGCTCTGAGGCAACAAAACACGAAAAATGCCAAGAGGGGTGAATACTTTTGCAAGGCACTGTAGTCAGTATCATTGTCATAACAGAGCTCTTCATAGCTCCACAAGTTCTTAGCTGTCTTTACACCAGGTAACATTTCTGGGGTAGTGCTCTCATTGCCCAAAATGGGTGGAACATTTTGCAGTTTAGCTGCAACAGTTGGAATGTTCTGAAGTTCATTTTTTCCTGTACCCACCACAATGTTTGATAGCCCTGAATGCAAAGTCTCTAAGGTAACATCCTCCTCCAGATCACCCACTTTATGGATCACTTTGCTATCCATTTCTCTGCCCAAATTATACTCATCCTCTGAGACACACAGAGAAACTTCCGCAGTCTGTAAGACAGATATAAGGTTAGTATTTCTACTGAGCTCTTCAATTTGAGTGACCTTCTTATTTAGTTTAGACCTTTCATTTTCTAGTTGTTGGATATCATTGGAGACTGAGAGGGAAATCTTTTGTTGTTGCCTGGAGATTTCAGCCCATACTCTCTTCTCTAGATCCTCTAGTCTTCTGATGTCTTTCACTATGCCATTGACTTTCTCAGCTATACCAGCTGCCTCATTATCTATCTTCCTCTTGTGATCCTGCAGACTCTGGAGCATTGCTAAGGTTTCCTTTTTCTTATGAGACAATTTCTCCAGAATAAGATTCAGATTTTTTGTCTTTTGCTGCAAAAACTTGCTTATTGTGCTCACTTTGTGTCCATGGTGGTCTGAGGTCATGCAGTGAGCACAGATACACATACCATCTTTAATGCAGTAATACTCCAGGATCTTCTTGTGGACAGGGCACTTTTTGTCCTCCAGTGAAGTGGTGAGATCAGTGAGGATGTGTTCTGGCGACTTGCTGTGTTCCTGTTTATGCAGATCACAGAGAAAAGCCTCACAGAATAGACACAATGTAACAGCAGGTACAGGAAGGTCAACACAAGAACTGCAGACCTTCTCAGGTTGGTCTCCCTTTGGTTCCACAGAATGGAAAAGGTTGGCAATGTTGGATAATCTTGAATTCTTCTTTAATTCTGGACGTCTCCTGAAATCCTGCATGCATTCTGGACAGAAGTATTCCCTCTCATGTTGGCTGTCAAATGTTCTTGTTATGCAAATTTGGCAGAAGCTGTGTCCACATATCAGGGTGGCGGGATCTGTAAAAATGTTCATACAGATAACACAGGTCACCTCAAGCTTCAGTTGAGCATCTTCCATCACTGAAAGAAAAGCAGGGAAAAAAAAATCATCTAATTATGAAGCACTGAAAATTAAAATCTGGAAAAGAAAAGATGCACATTGATTGTACAAATCTAATGATGGACAAAGATGGGCAGAATTTCAAACAAAAAAATGAGCCCTGCCCTGAGCAGTGTACCATAGACTAGGCTGGTCATTGAATACAAGAACTATCTTTCGCTATGCATGGCCACGCCTACATGAATGATGGTGTGCGTTCCAGGGAGCGACTGGGTCGCTTCCTGGTTTTCACACACCGATAACATGTGGTCGCTGCTCGGAGCCACCCACTTCCTCCACTCATACAGTCACAATAGCAGACATGTCAAGTCTCCCGGAAGGTGCGGGAGACTCCCGCATTTCTGCAGTGGCTCCTGCACACCCTCGCGCGCCTCCCAAACTCCTGGGAATGATCGGTGCGACGGGGATCAGCTGTGCTCACCGATCTTCTTTGTATAGATTTTTAGCTGACAGCCGCTTCTCCTTCTCTCCCTCCCGCGGCTGACGGCTAAAAAGCTATACAGGGAGATCGGTGATAACGGCTGTCCCTCCAGCCACACCGATCATCCCCAGCTTCTTTGTGTGCTCCTCCCTATCCCCCTCCGTGTCCTTTTCCGCCCCCCCCTTGTCCCCCGCAGCCGGCTACCCTCCCCTCCTCTCCCGCCAGCTGTGGGGGAAAACTAGTAATAGGACACAGTGAGCGAGATGGCTCCTGTGTCCTGTGATTACTGAGCAGAGTAAACTCTGCTCAGTTTTTGAATGAATAGGAGCTTCTGTCTCCTGTTCATTCATCTTTAGTGCTGACAAAGGGACAGTGGAATGTGTCCTTAGTCCATTTGTCTGTCTCAAAGGGGAGATGTCAGGGGTCTGTTTAGACCCCTGACATCTCACCAAACCCCCCCCCTAAAAATAAAAAATAAAATATTGTAAAAAAATTCGAAAAAATGAAAAAGTTTAAAAAAAAAAAAAAGCATTGTGAAAAAAAAAATAAAAAAAAATGAAAATGTAAAAAAAACAATTATTAAAAGTAAAAAAAACTACTGACACCGTCCACTGACACCCACCCCCCACCCCCTTCCCCAGAAGCAATGCGAAAAAATATTGAGAAAGTGATTTAAATAATATTTTGCCGCGGGAGGGGGGGGTTGGGGGGCATTTGCGGGCGCAAAGCGCCACCTCCCTGAAAAGACTTTTTGCAGGTTGGGATGTCTGCAATAGCCATGAGAGATTTGGCTCCATGTAGACCACCGTCCGGCCAGGCCAGCCCCTATAGAACAGGCTGGCCATTGGACAGGAGAACGGCCTCTGGAACGCACGGCAAAGCCCACATGAACGATGGCGTGCGTTCCCAGCGAGCGGCCGACCTACTTCCTAGGTCTGACAACGTGGGTCACAAGACCGATCCACGGACCCGCCCACCTGCGTTCTACACACACACTTGCATTCCAATTTAAATGCCGCTGAGGTCCCACACAGCTGCGGACTGCTACAACCTTTTCTTGCAGCACAGGACAGCACTCTGCGAGGAGGAACGTAGAACCTCCAAAAAAGATTGCCTCCAGCCTGCAGCTGACGTGTATGGGGCCGCAGCTCTTCAACAAGCTCAAATGCAGGTCAGCAATATGAATGATTCAATTAATTACATTCCATTGTATACTTACTGATTTTGTTGAGTTTGCAATATATCAGTATACATATATGTATTGGGTCATTCTTTCTGGGTCCATCCCTCTGTGTCATTGATATCTCTGTAGGTACAGATGACAGACAAACAACAAATATTAAAGGAACCATTTAATTCTACGGTATGAAGGTAGCTGCCATCCAGATCCCCCTTATTTTCACCAGTGAACAGTCTGTCATCTCACTCCATTTGCAGTAGGCACTCTCAGAGGTTCAACCCTTATGCACACCTCTGCACATATGAGTTTATGTGTCTAGATACAGGTGCGTTTACACAAGAACCTTTCTAATCCTGTCACCTTTGAATATACACTAGTGACTTCCATCTATCTATCCACATTGTGGAGCATACGCAATCTCTATATGTATGAGTATGTGTTTGTATATGCATGTGTATATGTATGTGTATATATATATATATATATATATATATATATATATATATATATATATATATATATATATATATGTACAGTATATATATATATATACATTTGCGTTCAAACTACTGTGTCTAGTGAACTCACTATAGTAAGTAGAGCTCTTTGTGTTTTTTGGTATGCTAATAGCTTACGGTTTTAATGGTTCACTGTTTTAATACCTTTAACCGCTTCCTGACCGCCTCAGTAAGATATACTGCGGCAGAAGGGCACATACAGGCAGATTAACGTACCTGTACATTGCCCTTCAAGAGGCGGCTTGCAGGCGCCCACCGGGAGCTCCGTGACCGGGATCGCGGGTCCCGCGGATCCGAAGTCCGCGGGGATACCCGCGATCGTCTCGCGGTGAGGAAGAACGGGGAGATGCTGATGTAAACAAGCATCTCCCCGTTTCTGCCTAGTGACACTGTCACTGATCACAGCTCCCTGTATTCGGGAGCGGTGATCAGTGACGTGTCACACACAGCCCCTCCCCCCCCACAGTTAGAATCACTCCCTAGGACACATTTAACCCCTACAGCGCCACCTAGTGGTTAACCCCTTCACTGCCAGTAACATTTACACAGTAATCAATGCATTTTTAATCTCACTGATCGCTGTATAAATGGGGATGGTCCCAAAAATCGCGCCAAAAGTGTCCGATCTGTACACCATAATGTTGCAGTCACGATAAAAATTGTTGATCACCGCCATTAGTAGTAAAAAAAAAAATTTTTTAATAAAAATGCCATAAAACTATCCCCTATTTTGTAGACGCTATAACTTTTTGCGCAAACCAATCAATAAATGCTTATTGCAATTTTTTTTTTACCAAAAATATGTAGAAGAATACATATCGGCCTAAACTGAGGAAAAAAAAATGTTTTTTTATATATTTTTGGGGGATATTTATTATAGCAAAAAGTTAAAAATATAGCCTTTTTTTCAAAATTGTCGTTCTTTTTTTGTTTATAGCGCAAAAAATAAAAACCACAGAGGTGATCAAATACCACCAAAAGAAAGCTCTATTTGTAGGAAAAAAAGGACGTTAATTTTGTTTGGGAGCCACGTCACATGACCGCGCAATTGTCAGTTAAAACGACGCAGTGCCGAATCGCAAAAAGTGCTCTGGTCTTTGGCCAGCCAAATGGTCCGGGGCTGAAGTGGTTAACGTATTTTTAAAATAATTTTAAAGTTTTTAATGCTTTAATGTTTTATTGTTTCATCACTTCAATGACTTAATGTTTTAATTAGGGCTGTGGAAATTAAAGATTATACGTCTCTTGTCTGTAATAATAATGTACAATGCATAATTCCAACACTTTTTATATATGTGCCTTCTACTACAGCATTAATTATACACACATACATTTGCTATTTATCCTATCTAGAGCGCTGGGATGTGGATACTTTTAGAGTGAAGTAGAATACATCACCCACCATGTGATACATCTCAGCCACTCCTCTCTATGCATATCTACCACAGTTTACAGACTTTCTTTTGCTTTCCAAGGCTCTGATGAAGAGCGAACCCCTCGAAACGCGTTAGCCTACCATTGAGCATTTGCCCTTGCATGGGCATAATTAATTCTAAATGAATATTTTTGCAACCTAGTGTTTATGAATACGTAGTAACTTCTTTGTACTCATCTACTTTGTGTAAGAATAAACTTTATCATTTTGATCCATGCGTTAGATCATGCGCCTTCCACCTCTCTTTTCACTTGGCCTTCTTCGGACCACCCCATGTCAGTTTAGACAGCGGGACACGCATGATCTTCCTAAACTACCCACCATTCGAAATTACTATCACTTTACATCAATACCGCCTGCACGAGCGCAGGAGAAATACATTTTCTGTTCATATTTGGACTCTGATGGGCACCCTGATGTAGGGGAAACTTTGATGAGGACCCTGATAAAAGTGAGTACCCTAACATGGATTGTTTTCGGCCTGCAAAATAAACAATGTGGCCCCCGTACTGAACAGTTTGAAGGCCCCTGATCTACACGAAAGTCTTGTCCCATCAAATCTTTTTTAATACTAAAGCTGGATACACACTATACAACTTTTGTTGTGAGAATTCCTTTAGATTTACCTTCAACCAGGGCTTTTTTTCTCAGCGAGAAGGTGCAGGAACCCCCCCTTTTAAATCACCCCTTGACTCCGCCCCCTACCCACCTCCGAGCACCGTTTCTTGGGTCCAACCCCAATCAGGATAGAAACTCCTTTAATAGAGGACGAGGATGCCAGAAGAGGAGTAGAACCAACAGGTGTTCCCTAGAACAGGGTTATAAAAAAAATGTTCGTTGGATACTGATTCGGATTACACCCAACAAGGTAATCCCATCTTCACACTCTATTACAGAAGCAGAGACTCGCCTCTTATCGAAGGGCTTGAGCTTCTGCCCTTAACAAAATTTTGACTTGTTTGAATTGGTTATGGACTTGCATTTGTTTGCTGGAAAATTACTGCTAAAGTGTCAATATGAGTCAATACCCAATGAAATCGACACAACAGATTGGTCAAAATATACTGTGAGAGAGTTTAAGGCCCTATGGGATCTGACCCTACTATTCCAAGAGAGCAACTCGGATGATCTGATAGATCAATTAGATCTTGACAAACTATTTGAAGAGGTGAATAAATCTACCCTCAATCCAGTGACTCTCTTTAAAAAACCATCCACCAAATTTCCATCACTACAAACAAATCCAAGTGTAGCTACTTTTATTAGACAGACACTCAAGGATGTTGCTAAAATATCCTGTAGTGTCGAGACTTCACAAAATGTATCTGCTGAAGAGAGCAAAGCATTAGAATCCCTACGCAACAACCATTCAATCGGTGTAAAGCCATCGGATAAAGGAGGCAATGTTGTCCTAATGGACAACAAAATGTATAGAACAATGTGGCGTAACATTTTGAATAACAGAGAATGGTATAAGACCATTCATACCAGACACATTACAAAATCTAATCAAGCCTTCTATAACCTAATCGATCAAGCATACCGCGATGGCACAATTAATAAAGATCTATAAGACTTTATTAGGACGAAACATCCTCGTACACCTACTTTTTACAGTCTCCCAAAAATTAATAAAAGCTCTACTCAAATTACAGGGGGACCAATTATCTCAGGTAATGGTGGGATCTCTGAAAACCTAAGTAGGGTAATTGACTCGTGTCTTCAGCCCTTTGTAGTAGCATTACCTTCGTCCACGAAGGACACTATTCACTTTTTGCAGATGATAAATGAACTAAAACTTTCTGAAAATTCAATCTTAGTTACAATAGATGTTGAAGCCTTATACTGTTCAATCCCACATGGGAAAGGACTTCAGGCTATTCACAATGTATTGCAATAAGGATCAGGGTATGATAAGGCCTTGAACGATTTCATTCTGAGTGGATTAAATCACATTCTAAATAACAGCTATTTTTGTTTTGACGGCTCCCGCTACCTTCAGGTGCAAGGCGTAGCAATGGGGACATGTTGTGCCCCATCCTACGCCAACCTGTGCCCGGGGGAGTGGGAGCGGTCACTTTTCAGTGATGAGGATCTCACCATGTACCTGAGCCTCATCACTAAGTGGCTCAGGTACATTGATGACATCTTCCTTATCTGGGAAGGTCCTGAGGAAACATTGATTCAGTTTTTCAACTACATGAACACAAACAGCTTCAACTTGAAATTCACTATGAATTTTGACGTCAAATCCGTAACCTTCCTAGATGTGAAAGTTGAGTGTGACAAAGGAATTTAACCAGCACATTATACAGAAAAAATACAGCGGGAGGGAAACACCGTCTTGCACGCGGAGAGTTTCCATCCCACCCCCCTAAAGAATTCTATTCCATATGGACAGTACCTCCGGTTGAGGAGAAACTGTTCAAATGACACACTCTTCAAAATCGAGGCTGGAAAGCTCCAGAATCGATTATTAGATATAGGTTATAGCCGGTGTTGTTTAAAAAAAGCATAAAATCGAGCTATTTCACAGGCCCAGGAAGCTCTGTTGTTTAGACCACAGACAAGAAAAAGGAAGGAAGCAGATCCTTCACGAATAATTATACGATAATCACGGCAACATCAACAAATCCGCAATATTATTGTTAAACACTGGTCCATCCTTACAGATGATGACAAAGTTAAGCATTTTGTCTCCCTGGTCCCCATAATTAATTTCAGACGCATCCCTAAAAGACAAGTTGGTAAAAAGTGAATACCGAAAATTTGACAAAAAACATTGTTCCATATACGGAACTTTCCCTTGTGGACACTGTAGTCATTGCCAATGGATAAGAAAAGAAAAAGTATTCACACTTCCTAATGGCCAGGTTTTTAAACCTAAACACTTTGTAAATTGTCAGACCCCCGCAGTAGTATATTTAATGACCTGCGAGTGCGGCACATTTTATGTAGGTAAAGCCAGGCAGAAATGTTGGTGTAGAACATCGAAACATGTCTATAGCATGGAAATAGGCAACATCTATCTCCCCCTAGGAAGACACGTGGTTACTCAACACAACTTTAAGATGCCCAAAGTTGCCTTCGCGCCTTTTCAGGATTCATATTCCAGGAAGTGGCGGCGATTGGACCAAAAAGCTCTTATAAATTGAGCAAAAATGGATATATAGACTCGAGGCCACCACATATCCTGGTCTCAATGAGTCTATTTCATACACCCCTTTTCTGAAGGGCTTTAACTCGGGGAAGACCAGCTAGGAGGATATTGTAGAGGTAATGGGGAGAAAGATGGAGAAGACATGAGAAAATATATTTCTTTCTCTCCAAATGAAGCAGTCAGTGACATTCACGTTAATCTTTTATTAACGTACATAGTAACTTAGTCTTCTTGTGGTATCACAATATGGATGCACGCTCAATGCATATTTGCAATACGAATATACTTATACGATGATATATCACTGCAACACATCAATATTCCTCACTTCCTCCCTATAAACATTTATTTACCTATTCCTCTTGGCAGCCTCTTCCTTGAAAAAAGCTTGGACATTTTTGTATGTACTTTATGAGATTAGTATTTCTTTAAGTTCTGGTTCTCATGGTGTACTCCCTTTTCTTTCTTTTGCTCATTGTAAAATATAACAAATAATGTACATTAATTGTATTATTTAGTTTGATCTCTGGACACTGTAATACATCAATTAATGTAAAGCTGAAATATATGATTATGTTTATTTTTGTTCCTTTTACCCTCTAGATACTGGATCCCTGTCTCTGTCCTCCCCCCGCACCTTGGAATGTTGGTCTTCGATCTGGTGGCTTCCCGGCAGGGTGGGGAATGCTTATTCTAGCATCTCCCCATTAAGCAACACCCGTGGTTTTAACATCTACCACTAGGTGGGGCTTTTTACCCTGCCGGCGGCATTCCGTGTTCACCTTCGGACATGGAGTTCGTGTCGCGTGCATGAGCGGGGTGGTCTCCCAATTCCGGCTGAGGGTGCCTTCTCCGCGCGTGCGCGCGGCTCGCCTCCAGTCACGGTGATTACGTCGGAGGTGACGGAGGCGTCCGGAGCATCCTGCTTACCGGAACGCCGAGGGGGCCACAGCAGGGATG
Source organism: Lithobates clamitans (assembly GCA_037952925.1). Classification (NCBI taxonomy): domain Eukaryota; kingdom Metazoa; phylum Chordata; class Amphibia; order Anura; family Ranidae; genus Lithobates; species Lithobates clamitans. Next base: position 743,429 of record JBBGZY010000837.1, read on the forward strand.
CATCTTGCCTCCCAACGGCCCCTCCCTTAGAGGGTTGGTTTGGAGATTATCCTCAGCACCTGTCAGCAATCACCCACCCACTCAGGGAGCATATTTAGAGATATTCCTTGCTGGGATTACTTAGTTGATCCCTGACATGAGCATGACAACACACAAAGCTATGGGGTAAGGATATGTAATATTTGGAGGCGAAGCGGCACCATTGCAAAATCATTTGAAAAACTTTTGTCACTTATTTTGATCTTTCTTTCATTCAGGCTTCTTATGCATATGTCTTTTTGATTTTGGCGATTAGACATTATGCATTTCTTTCTGGATGTCATATGTGTCCAACCATTTTAAAGATAGAGAGCAGGTATTGATTTCTGTGGTTTCTTTTATACTTTTGTAGCACCTAAGTATTTTTGGTAGTCCTCTCACACTTGTTGATGGACTATATATTTATCTTACAGCACCCTAATTTATAAGGGCATTTTCACATTCATCTACTTTTCTTGGTTTCTAATATCCTCGGCAGCTGGGTATATATCTGCCAAGATAATTGCATCTCTCACCAGCACTACCTTTGCACCAGTTTTTCTAACTCACAGTTGCTTTTCTTATTCACTGTCACTTTTACTTTCACTTCTATATATTTTGTTTTGTTTTTAATTTCCCCCTTTTTTATTTCGCGGGTGACATATAGACCATGGTCTTTTAGCAACCCTGTTTGGATAAGAGGAGTCATATCATATGATTTCCCTCTTCACTGTTTGCACTAGTTAAAATCCTCCCCTCCCCCTAAGGGAAGAGGATACACCTGGCACAAGTTCCTTTTTTCGTCATCTGTCAATTTGCATTTTTACCAGTATTTCGTTTTTTATCACGTTTGTCACCTTTGTGGGCATAGATGTTTCTATTTCAAGTCCAAATTAAATTATATCATGATGGGATATCCATTTCCCTTTAAATAAATGCAGGAGATATACTGATATCTATATTCTTAAAAATTGTTCTTACACTGATCTTTATATTTATTTTTATTTTTACATTGATACACACACCCTTTGGTGTTTATAAATATTTCCAAACAAATTGTTTCTCGCCCCCTGTGTCATACATAAATACCTTGCATACTTGGGTTAGAACGCTAATATAATATAATGTAACATATAGATAATATTCTAATTTGTACTATTATGGTAATTTCCAGGTGCCCTGGTTCTCCATTCCCTTCCTGCTCTGGGTGAGGGCCACGTTGTCTGTGAACACCTGCAAGTCGCACGGGTCCACCCTGCCTCCCTTTGGGGTGCGGGTAGGGACGACGTTTCAACGTAACCCAGAATCACAAGTGGGGGAACTCTTCTGTTTTTTGTTTTGCTTTTAAAGAAGTCTCCGGATAAACAAGTGCATGGTATAGAGCAGTGATGGCGAACCTTGGCACTCCAGATGTTTTGGAACTACATTTCCCATGATGCTCCACCACACTGCAGAGTGCATGAGCATCATGGGAAATGTAGTTCCAAAACATCTGGGGTGCCAAGGTTCGCCATCACTGGTATAGAGGGTAAATATTATGAGATTATTTCCAAATTTCTGTAGAAGACATATTTAATAATATTAAGATTGTGATTTTTTTCTCTGATGTTATTGTAGAATTATAAGGGCCCCCTGAGGAAGACCATGACCCAATAAGGTCGAAATGCATTGGGGTTTTCTCCAACATCGGACAGTATAACTATAATCAATGTTATAGGTAGCATCGCTGTATGTATACCCTTTACAACAATTTCCACATGATACTAACTTATTGTCTGATTTGTTACCCAATTCACCGTGTCTCGCATTATGTCAACCGGAGCACATGTATTTAAATCCTTGTTTTTTATGGTCTATGTCCAGAGTATTTTGTCAATAAAATTAACTTTTTTTAACAAAACTATTTTTTTGATCTACAAATTGCTGCTAAAAAACCTCACGGGGAACCTCCATTCTCTTTTTTGGGTCCAACCTTTACCCACCTCCCAGTACTGCCCCTTTAAGAGAATACAGAACCAAGTATTTGATATGGAGTTTGTTAATGATAACAAGAAAGGCAATAAAATAGATCTAGCAACAATAGACAGCCCAGCGACAATAGATCCCCTCCAGCAACAATGCATACCCAACAGCCAGCATCAATTGACCCTTCAGCATCCAGCAACATTAGACCCCTCCCTCAACAGTAGATCCCACCCAGCAACGATTGACCCCCTGCAACATAAGACCCACTCCCAGCAACAATAGATTCCCCTGCAAAAAAAGATTCCATCCAGCAACAATACATTCCCCAGCAGCCAGCTACAAAGACCCCTCCCTCAATAGTAGATCCCACCCAGCAACGATTGACCCCCTGCAACATAAGACCCACTCCCAGCAACAATAGATCCCTCTGCAAAAAAAGATTCCATCCAGCAACAATAGATTCCCCAGCAGCCAGCATTAATAGACCCTCCAGCAGCCAGCTACAAAGACCCCTCCCTCAACAGTAGATTCCTCCCAGCAATGATTGACCCCCCTCTGCAACATAAGACCCACACCCAGCAGCAATAGATCCCCCAAGAGCAACAGAAGTCCTCCCCAGCAACAGTAGACCTCCTTCCTCCCCAAAAATAGATCCCCTCCAGCAACAATAGATTCCTCAACAGCCAGCATCAATAGACTCTCCAGGACACCCCAGCACCCCTTGCCATTCAGTTCTGGAGGTGCCAGAACTGCGTTCCCCCTGAAAAAAAGTCCTGCCTTCAACTATGTAGTGCAAGGCCCTACCTGATTGCATACAAAGTGAAACTGTTTAGGTTTGACCCTCATATTATCTGGTTTTGGTAAATCTAAAGGAAAAAATTGTATAGCGTGTATCCAGCTTAGCACTTAATATGTGATCTATCATCCAGCCTTCTGTATATTGGTCACTCGGCTTTCTAGAGCTAAGAAAACGTATACAGTATATGAAAGCAAAAACTTACTGAGAAATGCTCTTGATGTGTCGGCTGGATGAAGCTGGTTTATGTTTGCAGCTACTTCCGCATACAAAGAAACAAACAAAAGTGACATCGACTCTTCCTCATTTTTGCTTTTTTTTTTTTTTTTAACCCTTTTGAGTATAGATCTATGCTTGCCAAAGGCATGTTTAAATTCCCCTACTGCTGACTGACTCCCTACCTCTGCTGGCCGCCATCCACTCCAAACAATAACTAAGCTTTAATTAAAAAAAAGTGTCTAAAGCCCCATACACACTATCAGATTTTCTGCTGAGTTTTGTCAGATTTACCCAAACCATGTAGTGCAAGGGCCTGCCTGATTGCATACAAATTGAAACTCCTAAGGTTTGACCTCCTATTATATGATTTTGGTAAATCTGAAGGAAAAATCAGCAGAAAATCTGATAGTGTGTATGGGGCTTTAAGGTAGTATTGAACTTTCCTCCTGCTAGTTTTAGGCCACGTCCTTAAAATTTTGCATTTGAATACTTATTTTGAAACGTCCAATACTATTGGCTATTTGGTTTTATATATATAGGCTCTTGTGTTGACGTTGGATTGATATGAAGATGTCCTGTAATGTGCTGTCTTCTCTCCCCCTGCCTGACAGGAATCCCCAGTGTGAACTGAGTTAAAATGCTTGTAAAATCCTATAATCCACTTTATTACAGTATTATATAATGTACAATGTTTGTGTTTCTGTAATATAATTGTGCCAAATACCTTTGTTATAGCGCCACTCTGAGCTTCTGTGACCTGCCGGAGCTCTCTTGCTCGCATTTATATTACAGAAACACACACATTGTACATTAGATACTACTGTAATAGAGTGGGTTATAGGTTTTTACAAGCATTTTAAACTAGGGCTTATTTTCGGGGTAGGGCTTATATTGCAGCCCTCCTGGGAAATAATGCTAGGCCTTATTTTCGGGGAAACACGGTATTAATGTAGAACGTTTATAATAAATAGCAGTGTAAATACCTTTTTTTTGTAGTGGTCATGTGATCCCACATCTCTGGGTCCTGGGCAGCTGCTACGACTGATGGGAGGAGACTATCATCCCCCTCTAACAATGCCCAGAGCATTGGTGCCGGTGGGTTGCCATTAGGGATGAGCTTCGAGTTCGAGTCAAACTCATGTTCGACTCGAACATTGGCTGTTCGCAAGTTCGCCGAACAGCGAACAATTTGGGGTGTTCGCGGCAAATTTGAATGCTGCGGAACACCCTTTAAAAGTCTATGGGAGGAATCAAAAGTGCTAATTTTAAAGCCTTATATGCATGGTATTGTCATAAAAAGTGTTTGGGGACCTGAGTCCTGCCCCAGGGGACATGGATCAATGCAAAAAAAAGTTTTAAAATGGCCGTTTTTTCGGGAGCAGTGATTTTAATAATGCTTAAAGTCAAACAATAAAAGTGTAATATCCCATTAAATTTCGTAGCTGGGGGGTGTCTATAGTATGCCTGTAAAGGGGCGCATGTTACCCGTGTTTAGAACAGTCTGACAGCAAAATGACATTTCGAAGGAAAAAAGCCATTTAAAACTACTTGCGGCTATTGCATTGCCGACAATACACATAGAAGTTCATTGATAAAAACGGCATGGGAATTCCCCACAGGGGAACCACCGAACCAAACTTAAAAAAAAAAAAATGACGTGGGGGTCCCCCTAAATGCCATACCAGACCCTTCAGGTCTGGTACGGATTTTAAGGGGAACCCCGCGCCAAAAAAAAAAGAAGATAGAAGACGCTGCGGAGGAGATGCTGGACGAGAACGCCGGAGGAAGAACCAGAAGAGCCAGAAGAACCAGAAGAAGAAGAAGAAGAAGATGAAGGAAGATAGAAGAAAGAAGAAAGAAGAAGCATTTAAATAAAGGAATTGTCAAAAACTGTCTCTTGTCATTTTTAACATTTTTGATAGTTTTTTAGTGAAATGGTAGGCCCTTCCCATTTCACACAGGGGGGGCGGGATCTGGGGGTCCCCTTGTTAAAGGGGGCTTCCAGATTCCGATAAGCCCCCCACCCGCAGACCCCCACAACCACCAGCCAGGGTTGTGGGGATGAGGCCCTTGTCCTCATCAACACGGGGACAAGGTGTTTTGGGGGTCTACCCCAAAGCACCCTCCCAATGTTGAGGGCATGTGGCCTGGTACGGTTCAGGAGGGGGGGGCGCTCTCTCATCCCCCCTCTTTTCCTGCGGCCTGCCAGGTTGCGTGCTCGGATAAGGGTCTGGTATGGATTTTTGGGGGGACCCCACGCCGTTTTTTTTTTTTTTTGGCGCGGGGTTCCCCTTAAAATCCGTACCAGACCTGAAGGGTCTGGTATAAAATATAGGGGGACCCCCACGTCATTTTTTTAAAAATTTTGGCCGGGGTTCCCCTTAATATCCATACCAGACCTGAAGGGCCTGGTATGGAATTTAGGGGGACCCCCACGTCATTTTTTTTTTAAATTTTGGTTCGGGGTTCCCATGCCGTTTTTATCAATGAACTTCTATGTGTATTGTCGGACTGGCAATGCAATGGCCGCGGTAGTTTTAAATGGCTTTTTTCCTTCCAAATGTCATTTTGCTTTCAGACTGTTCTAAACACAGGAAACATGCGCCCCTTTACAGGCATACTATAGACACCCCCCAGCTATGAAATTTAAAGGGATATTACACTTTTATTGTTTGACTTTAAGCATTATTAAAATCACTGCTCCTGAAAAAACGGCCGTTTTTAAAACTTTTTTTTGCATTGATCCATGTCCCCTGGGGCAGGACCCGGGTCCCCAAACACTTTTTATGACAATAACTTGCATATAAGCCTTTAAAATTAGCACTTTTGATTATTCATGTTCGTGTCCCATAGACTTTAACGGCGTTCGCGTGTTCGAACAAACTTTTTTCCTGTTCGCATGTTCTGGTGCGAACCGAACAGGGGGGCTCATCCCTAGTTGCCATCACTGCTCTAGGACTTCCGCACCATTGTTGGCTCTCACCGAGCCACTCAGGACTCAGAGCTTACATTGGCAGTATAGTCAGTGTTTATTTGGCGCTCCAGAAGGAGTAATCCTTAGGGGTATAGTCTGTGGCAGTAATAGCTGGATGGTGATGTATCCATAGAAAGGGGTATTAAGGGTTAAAAAGGAAGGCAGCCATCCTTCAGAGTGTGTCCAGAACTCTGCAAGACATGTAAGGAAAAATCAAGAGAAGGGGGAGGCACCGACCTGAGTGTAGCATTAAAGTGGTTGTAAACTCTCCCCGACTACTTTGTCCCATGTAAATCAGAATAAAAAACCCTAATGAACATTGCTTGTAGATATCTCCTTACTTGCTTAGTATTGTTGTAATACTTTTTGTTCTTGAGAATGACTTCACTGAGCATGCCCAGATCTCCCCTGATTTGCGGCACACTCTGTGTACTTGTCTGTCTATTATCAGGGCTTCCTACGACACTGAAATCCCACAAGACTGCATAATCACTCACTACTACACCCCATGTGACCAAGTGACATCACATGCAGTTAGGGCTGAAACAACTAATCGATTAATCGACAACTAATCGATTATGAAATTAATCGATTACTATATTCATAATCGAATAATCGGCCAGTAACATAATGGGGTTAAAAAAAGCTAAAATTAGACCTTTATAGTGCAAAAAGAGCAAATCGCTACTGTAAATATTACTTTTACAGTTCTACAGTAAAAAAAAAATGAACCCCTTACATTAGCGATTATCTTCTTTTTTTTTTTTGTACTATAAAGGGCTAATTTTAGTTTTTTTTTAACCCCATTATATTACTAAACATCTTAGACCTGGTTCACATCTATGTGTTTTTTGGTGCTTTTTGCAGAAACGCACTAGAGTTCATTTACATGGTTTCCTATGGGACACGTTAACATCTATGCTTTTTTTCAGCCGCTGCGTATTTGGAAAGGGTCAAGGACTTTAACGCAAACCGGTGCTTTTTTGCTTTAATATGCTTCAATGGAGAAGCTGCAGAAGAGCCTGTAATGTGTTTTTGCAGCAATTTGTGTTTTTTTTAATCTGCTCAACGACAAATTGTCCAAAATAAAATAGCAAAAATGCAAATCGCAGCAAAATCATGTGCGCAAAAAATCACAACGCACAGCAAAAAGCACTGCAGAAACAGATCAAAAGCAAACTGCATAGGTGTGTACCGAGCCTTATTCTGGCCACACGGATCAATTTTCAGACGAGAATATTCAGACGAAAAATCTTTGTACATTCGCTGAATGAAAGAATGTTTGAAATTTTCACTTGTTTTTAACATTCTGTTTTTAAAATGAATGTAAATTTCTGAACGAAAACCACATACTCTGTCTGAAAATTCCTTTGACCAAGACGTTTTCTATTATTTCCAAATTTTCCCGTCACTGTGGTTGAAAATGAACGTCGATTTTACCCCACTAATGATTACATTTTTTTTTTTTTTTTTTTGAAGGAAGACATTTTTTTTTTAAATAAAAAAAATGTGATCTCTGAGTCTGATGATATTTGCCAGATTCACCCTTTAATAGTATATACAGTATATCTCTCCTCTCATAGTATATACAGTATATCTCTTCTAATAGTATATAACGTATATCTCCTCTGTTATTCTCAGAGTGGATTAGATATTTTGCTCCCTAATCATATAGTTGGTTATTTATATTTATCACTGCGTAGAAATATTTAAGAATAAATTGCCTTTTTTTTTAAAACTTTACATATTAACTAAATTATACACCACACTTTTTTTTTTTAAGGTTATTAACCGATTAATCGATTAATCGAAACAATAATCGGCCAACTAATCGATTATGAAAATAATCGTTAGTTGCAGCCCTACATGCAGTGTAAACTTGGGCATCGGACAGCATTACTGCAGCCTTATTAGTTGAAGCTGATAAGACTGGCACAGGCAAACACTAGTTAATCGGCACAAGTAAATACTATGAGATAAAACAATTCAGCTATGAGCAGGGAAACAGGGTTGCCATAGAAACGTTGGATTGAGAAGGAGGCTTGGTTAACAGTACAGGAAGTGCTCAATGTAAGGGCGGAAATACACTCTACTGTGGACTCTGAAAACAATACTTAAGATGGAGCTGCCCAACCCCTGGAAACAAGTTTTTTAAAGTTTCTTTAAAGCGGGGGTTCACCCACACCGCCAAAAAAAAAATATTAAAAGCCAGCAGCTACAAATACTGCAGCTGCTGACTTTTAATACATGGCCACTTACCTGTCCCAGGGTCCAGCGATGTGGGCAGGGGACGCCGAGAACCCGCTCGGTTCTCGGCAGCTGCCGCCGCCATACTAGGTGAGGGAATGAGGAAGTGAAGCGTTGCGGCTTCACTTCCCGGTTCCCTACTGCGCATGCGCGAGTCGCGCTGCGCGTCCCTAGTGGTCCCCGCTCTCTGCTGGGAGCTGTGTGTTCCCAGCAGACAGCGCGGTCGGGACGGGAAGAGGCGTAGACTCCCATGGGAGTCTATGCCGGAAGTGGGTGCAAATACCTGTCTTTGACAGGTATCTGCACCCCCCTCCCCTCTGAAAGGTGCCAAATGTGACACCGGAGGGGGGGAGGGTTCCGAAAAGCGGAAGTTCCATTTCTGTGTGGAACTCCGCTTTAAACAGTAAGTAATATGTGATTTGGGATGAATTACAGTGGCTATAGTTTGATAATTACTTATTATAATGGACTAAATGAAAAGCAGCATCAGAGTGGGAGAGTTTACTTCCTCTTTAAAATGATGACTTTAATAAGATAAGATTAAAAACACTTACAAGATGATAGAAGATGCATGCTCGTCAAAGTAAAGTGCAGTCCTGGCATTCCACATGGCTCTGTGGGTCCCACCGCTGTTCTTCTATCATCTTGTAAGTGTTTTTAATCCTATCCTATTAAAGTCATCATTTTAATACTACACTCAGGTTGGCGCCTCCCCCTCCCTGTTTTTTCGGAGCTTACATTGGGATAGGCAAGTAGACAGCCACTTCTTTTGAAGAAGGCGAATTGCTACATATTGGTAACCCAGGAAAGGAGTTGCTTTAAATCTAAAGATATCAAGGTTGATCACTAGTGGGAGCTCTCCATATCTCCTTCCCATGTCTTTCTCGGCATAAAATATCAGCTGCATGGGGTGTGTATTGTCTTCAGTCGGTCGGACTACTCATAGGCAAGCCATAGATGATGCCATTTTCTTTCCAGCATCCACGGGTTGCAGAAAAGAAAACCACTCGCTTCCCCCATCAACATAGTCAATGTTGATGGGGGGGGGATTCCTCCTGCAGCACTATTATATTCTGCCAGTGGGTAGCCTTCCCAGCTGGCGGAACACAATGATTACTGCTGGCAGGTATAGCAGTAATCACATGCAAAAAATTCAAGATGCTGGTTGTACTGAAGTCGATTGATGGATCGACTTCAGTACAACCAGCCTGCCCATTAATGGATTGAATCTCGGCTGTTGAAGAAACCGAGATTCAATCCATTTAATGATAGTCTATAGTTGTGCGTTGTGATAGGAGCAGTAAAGCACAAACATTATGTAGCACTGCAAAGCAAGAAGCAGGGGCTGCATAGCTAATAAGCAAATATGGCTGCTTCCATGTACATAGATAATTCTAAATTACTCAAAGAAACAAAAGGTTTTTTCCTATAATGAATGCATTTTGATAAGATCACCGGAATCAAGCATATTTATATTTTTCCTTTTTTTTTTCTTCTTTTTTTCCTTTTTTTTCTTTTCTCTTCTTTTTTTTTTCTTTTTTTTCTTTCTTTCTTTTTCTTTTGCTTTTTTAAATGTGTATTAAAAAAAGGGAAAATAGTTTACTCTCCCTTGAAGGAGTCAGCTACAACTTTGCTTTTTTCTTTGAAAAATTGGTGCACAGTATAACCAGATGAAACACGTAGAATAGAGCGCCGTCCTTCAGCCTTTTGGCCCATCATCTGCAGTAAACGTACCTGATGAGACTTGTGTCTGCATAATTCAATGTCTGTGTGCTAGACTGGCCATACATGCATAGATGCAAAGATTTCTTACATGCATCCATTTCTTTTGTTCAGCCCACAGATTGAATGGAAAAAATCAAACAGATTCCTCCATCCTCGCTAAGGAGCAGGGATATACTGTATATACTCGAGTATAAGCCGATTTTTTCTGCACATTTATTTGTGCTGAAAGTGCCCCCCTCAGCTTATACTCGAGTCACTGCCGTCTGCTTACCTGATCAGCGTGTCATGCAGTCAGACGGCGGCCATTCCAGTATACAAAAGCCGCGCCTTCTCCTCGTCCTCATCTGTGATAGGGGAACACTCAGTTTCCCAGCAGTGAGTCAGTGTTCCGCCTATCACGGACGTCCTGTCATCCTCATCCCACGGTGATAGGCTGAACACTGACTGCTGGGATACTGAGTGTTCCCCTATCACAGATGAGGAGGAGGCGCAGCTTTTGTACACTGATATGGCCGCCGTCTGACTGCATGACACGCTGATCAGGTATGAAGATCGGCACAGGAAGACTGCAATGGACACAGAGTGGTAGGCAGATCTGCACAGGGAGGCTGCAATGGACACAGGGAGGCATGCAATGGATACAGTGAGGTATGCAATGGATACAGTGAGGCATGCAATGGACACAGTGAGGTATGCAATGGATACAGTGAGGCATGCAATGGACACAGTGAGGTATGCAATGGACACAGGGAGGCATGCAATGGACACAGGGAGGCATGCAATGGATACAGTGAGGTATGCACAGGACACAGTGAGGTATGCAATGGACACAGTGAGGTATGCAATGGACACAGTGAGGTATGCAATGGGCACAGTGAGGTATGCAATGGACACAGGGAGGCATGCAATGGACACAGGGAGGCATGCAATGGACACAGGGAGGCATGCAATGGATACAGTGAGGTATGCACAGGACACAGTGAGGTATGCAATGGACACAGGGAGGCATGCAATGGACACAGGGAGGCATGCAATGGATACAGTGAGGTATGCACAGGACACAGTGAGGTATGTAATGGACACAGGGAGGCATCCAATGGACACAGTGAGGTATGCAATGGACACAGTGAGGTATGCACAGGACACAGTGAGGTATGCACAGGACACAGGGAGGTATGCAATGGACACAGGGAGGTATGCAATGGACACAGGGAGGCATGCAATGGATACAGTGAGGTATGCACAGGACACAGTGAGGTATGTAATGGACACAGGGAGGCATCCAATGGACACAGTGAGGTATGCAATGGACACAGTGAGGTATGCACAGGACACAGTGAGGTATGCACAGGACACAGGGAGGTATGCAATGGACACAGGGAGGTATGCAATGGACACAGGGAGGTATGCAATGGACACAGTGAGGCATGCAATGGACACAGGGAGGTATGCAATGGATACAGTGAGGTATGCAATGAACACAGGGAGGTATGCAATAGATACAGTGAGGTATGCACAGGACACAGTGAGGTATGCACAGGACACAGTGAGGTATGCAATGGACACAGGGAGGCATGCAATGGACACAGTGAGGTATGCAATGGATACAGTGAGGTATGCAATGGACACAGTGAGGTATGCAATGGACACAGTGAGGTATGCACAGGACACAGGGAGGTATGCACAGGACACAGTGAGGTATGCAATGGACACAGTGAGGTATGCAATGGACACATTGAGGCATGCAATGGACACAGTGAGGCATGCAATGGACACAGTGAGGTATGGAATGGACACAGTGAGGTATGCAATGGATACAGTGAGGTATGCACAGGACACAGTGAGGTATGCAATGGACACAGGGAGGTATGCAATAGACACAGTAAGGTATGCAATGGACACAGGGAGGTATGCAATGGACACAGGGAGGCATGCGATGGACACAGGGAGGCATGCAATGGACACAGTGAGGTATGCAATGGATACAGTGAGGTATGCAATGAACACAGGGAGGTATGCAATAGATACAGTGAGGTATGCACAGGACACAGTGAGGTATGCAATGGACACAGGGAGGCATGCAATGGACACAGTGAGGTATGCAATGGATACAGTGAGGTATGCAATGGACACAGTGAGGTATGCAATGGACACAGTGAGGTATGCACAGGACACAGGGAGGTATGCAATGGACACAGTGAGGTATGCAATGGATACAGTGAGGCATGCAATGGATACAGTGAGGTATGCAATGGATACAGTGAGGTATGCAATGGATACAGTGAGGCATGCAATGGACACAGTGAGGTATGCAATGGACACAGTGAGGTATGGAATGGACACAGGGAGGTATGCAATGGATACAGTGAGGTATGCAATGAACACAGGGAGGTATGCAATAGATACAGTGAGGTATGCACAGGACACAGTGAGGTATGCAATGGACACAGGGAGGCATGCAATGGACACAGTGAGGTATGCAATGGATACAGTGAGGTATGCAATGGACACAGTGAGGTATGCAATGGACACAGTGAGGTATGCAATGGATACAGTGAGGCATGCAATGGACACAGTGAGGTATGCAATGGACACAGTGAGGTATGGAATGGACACAGTGAGGTATGGAATGGACACAGTGAGGTATGCAATGGATACAGTGAGGTATGCACAGGACACAGTGAGGTATGCAATGGACACAGTGAGGTATGCAATGGACATAGTGAGGTATGCAATGGATACAGTGAGGTATGCAATGGATACAGTGAGGCATGCAATGGACACAGTGAGGTATGCAATGGACACAGTGAGGTATGGAATGGACACAGTGAGGTATGCAATGGATACAGTGAGGTATGCACAGGACACAGTGAGGTATGCAATGGACACAGTGAGGTATGCAATGGACACAGGGAGGCATGCAATGGACACAGTGAGGTATGCAATGGATACAGTGAGGTATACAATGGACACAGTGAGGTATGCAATGGACACAGTGAGGTATGCACAGGACACAGGGAGGTATGCAATGGACACAGTGAGGTATGCAATGGATACAGTGAGGCATCAATGGATACAGTGAGGTATGCAATGGATACAGTGAGGCATGCAATGGACACAGTGAGGTATGCAATGGACACAGTGAGGTATGGAATGGACACAGGGAGGTATGCAATGGATACAGTGAGGTATGCAATGAACACAGGGAGGTATGCAATAGATACAGTGAGGTATGCACAGGACACAGTGAGGTATGCAATGGACACAGGGAGGCATGCAATGGACACAGTGAGGTATGCAATGGATACAGTGAGGTATGCAATGGACACAGTGAGGTATGCAATGGACACAGTGAGGTATGCACAGGACACAGGGAGGTATGCAATGGACACAGTGAGGTATGCAATGGATACAGTGAGGCATGCAATGGATACAGTGAGGTATGCAATGGATACAGTGAGGCATGCAATGGACACAGTGAGGTATGCAATGGACACAGTGAGGTATGCAATGAATACAGTGAGGTATGCAATGGATACAGTGAGGCATGCAATGGACACAGTGAGGTATGCAATGGACACAGTGAGGTATGGAATGGACACAGTGAGGTATGGAATGGACACAGTGAGGTATGGAATGGACACAGTGAGGTATGCAATGGATACAGTGAGGTATGCACAGGACACAGTGAGGTATGCACAGGACACAGGGAGGTATGCAATGGACATAGTGAGGTATGCAATGGATACAGTGAGGTATGCAATGGATACAGTGAGGCATGCAATGGACACAGGGAGGTATGCAATGGACACAGTGAGGTATGGAATGGACACAGTGAGGTATGCAATGGATACAGTGAGGTATGCACAGGACACAGTGAGGTATGCAATGGACACAGGGAGGTATGCAATGGACACAGGGAGGTATGCAATGGACACAGGGAGGTATGCAATGGACACAGTGAGGTATGCAATGGACACAGTGAGGTATGCAATGGACACAGTGAGGTATGCAATGGATACAGTGAGGTATGCACAAGACACAGGGAGGAATGCAGCTGCAGATGGGCATTGTTGACCCTCTGTTCCACTTACAGTAGCTGCGCATTTCTCACCCTTGGCTTATACTTGTGTCAATAAGTTTTCCCAGTTTTTTGTGGTAAATTAGGTGCCTCGGCTTATACTCGGGACAGCTTATACTTCAGTATACACAGTATATAACCCCTCCGTCGGCTATTGTACTTGGCGGCTGCAACAGCAATTTTCATGTCTTGCCACAGATTCTCCATTGGATTCAGGTCTGGATTGTGACTCTGCCATTCTACTCCATAAATATGCTTTAATCTAAACCATTCCATTGTAGCTCTGGCTGTATGTTTCGGGTCGTTATCCTGCTGGAAGGTGAACCTCCGCCCCAGTCTCAAGTCTTTTGCAGACTCTAACAGGTTTTCTTCTAATGCCGCGTACACATGAGCGGAAATAATAATAATAATAATAATCCGCTCGTGTGTAGGCCTCATCGGACCTTTTTTTCTAAAATTCTGACAGACCTAGAAATAGAACATGTTCCAAATAATTACGACCGAACCAGTTCCTATCGGGAAAACCGATCGTCTGTATGCTATTCCGACGGACCAAAAACGACGCATGCTCTGAAGCAAGTACGAGACGGAAGCTATTGGCTACTGGCTATTGAACTTCCTTTTTCTAGTCCCGTTGTACGTGCTGTACAACACCGCATTCTGGACGGTCGGACTTTGGTCGTACTTTGGTTTGACCATGTGTAGGCAAGACAGATTCAGCGGAATTCCGTCGGAACTCTGTTGATTAAACCGTCAGAGTTTTTTCTGACGGGAAAACTGGTTGTGTGTACGCGGCATTAGATTGCTCTGTATTTGGCTCCATCCATCTTCCTGTCAACTCTGACCAGCTTCCCTGTCCCTGCTGAAGAAAAGCATCCCCACAACATGATGATGCTGCCACACTTTCACAGTGGGGATGGTGTGTTCAGGGTGATGTGCAGTGTTTGTTTTCCACATAGCGTACAGCATACAGTGCCATCATTGGTGTCTGTGGGAGGAATAGTGTCCCATCGATGGTGTCAGTGGAAGGAATGTTGCCCTGTCATTGATGTCTGTGGGAGGAATAGTTCACTATCATTGGTGTCAGTGGGAGGAATAGTGCCCCATCATTGGTGTCAGTGGGAGGAAACGTGCCCCATCATTGGTATCAGTGGGAGAAATAGTGTCCCAACATTGGTGTCAGTGGGAAGAATGGTGTTCCATCAATGGAATCAGTAGAAGAAATAGTGTCCCATCATAGGTGTCATTGGGAGGAGTAGTGCCCGATCATTGGCGTTAGCGGAGAATAATGCCCTGTCATTGGTGTCAGTGGGAGGAATAGTGCCCCATCATTGGTGTCAGTGGAAGAATAGTGCCCCGTCATTGGTATCAATAGGAGGAATAGTGCCCCGTCTTTAGTGTCAGTGGAAGGAATAGTACCTCAAGGGCCTGATAATGGCAAGCAAAGGGCCGCAACCGGCCCGCGGGCAACAGTTTGGAGACCACTGATATAGTCCCTGCTCATGAAAGCTGTAAATCCCAGTCTGTTGTTCAGTGATGTTGGGTTTCTTCATAGGTTCTTCATAGGAAGAGGAGTTGTAACTAGGCCTAAGTTCCCAAAGAGCCCTGCTGGTACTCATGTGGCATCAACCATCCCTGCTGCTGCTATTGCTGCAAAGTCTGAGCGTTAGCTCACACTTATGTTGTTGTTGAAGTGAACTTGTTAAGGTTCAATTAATAGCCCCCATTCCTTCTGCTAATTCCTACCTTCCACACACTACCCTGCTGTACAGAACATCTGCAGGAACCCATTACTAATCTAACTATGGCTACAGCCTTCCTAATGATTTTTAGACATACGGTATATTTCAATAGATCAGTGTAATGTACGTCATCCTATCAGTGTGTGCCGATGTGTAACATTTCTTGGTTCTATGTATAGTGTGTAATTGTGTGTATGGAAAAGGAGGCATTCACAATGCTAATGGCAGATCATGTGATCTTTTTTTCCTGGACATAAGGCCAAATGAGGGTACTCAGGAGATGTATTTTCTACACATGGCAAAGAGTACTCTTTTACACAAAAGTGACCTTTGAATTTAAATATAAGGTCTACTTTAAATTTTTAACTCAGTTTAAAGTTTTTTTTTATTTTTTATTTTTTATTTTTTTAATAAAACATTTTTCACAAGTACACAGACAAACAGCACATTACAGAGCACTACCATGTGCGTGATGACGTACGGCGGCCATTTTGCTCATAGTGTTAAAAATGCAGGGTGACCAAACGATGGGATGCCATTTCCTTTCCTTTCATCACCGTGGACCTTATATATTTGTTTGTCTCATTTTTTCTTTATTGATTTGGTGCACTATTTGGTACTCCTGATGAAGCTTATTTAGTGAGCGAAACATGTAGAGTTAAGTTATTTTTGCACCTTATTTTTTCACCTTTATTTTGAGGTGTCACATTGGTCATATGGTTTACTAGGATAGTAAACAAGAAGTTTACAAGAAATTTATGAGAGCTTTTTTTGCCTGAGACCAACAAGTGGCTTGGTTGCAAGACACCATACCACGGTAATTGGCCAGTCAAATTGCCTTGTGAAAAAAAATGTGTAGCACTCAAATAAATGACCATTAAAATGGAAATAACCTGAAAAGGTAATCGATGCATAAATGAGTAATGTAAATACTCTGCACATACAATAAACCTGAAAAAATCAATCTACTACAGTGAAGTATTATAACATAAAAATAATAATACTGGTTGTGCTAGTGAAACACAATGGAATGTAGAACATAGTCCATATAGTCACTGCATATAAAATTGAAAGGATTCTTCTAGCCGCGTATCAAGATAGGTAGGCTGGTATATGGTCCCGGTAAACAAGTGGGCATGCCTATGGACACTTCCAAGGAATAAGGTAAGTAAGATCGGGTACTCTTACTAGCTGAGATGGACACACATACCACACGGCAGTGAGTCAAAAGGGTTTGTAGTCCTCCTAGGACTGTCAAACTGGATATGCTGGTCAGTGGGCGCCTCCAAACCACAGGACTGGAAGAAACCGTCAACCGACAGCCAGAGGAATCCAGAACTCATCCACGTGATAATGGTAGAATAATCAGGAATATCAAAATGTAAAAAGGAGAAGAAAAGAAAAAAGGTGCTCCATTTGGTGCAGGTCAACCAGATATGGTTTATTGGGCATAAAAAACCTTGCAACGGTTTACAAGATAGACAATTAAAAGTGATCACAAAATTGGTAAAACATGTATAAAAGCAATGTGAGAGGCAAAAATGAGCAGGTCCGACGCGTTTCGACACAAGTGGTCTTCAACTGGGGCATCATCATTGATTTTATTTCACATTTATTGTATGTACAGAGTATTTACATTACTCATTTATGCATTGATTACCTTTTCAGGTTATTTCCATTTTAATGGTCATTTATTTGAGCGCTACACATTATTTTTCACATGTCACTTTGAGCTTTGTTTGTTTGAGCGTTAGCTGCTTTCTAATTTTACAATTTTACATTTGCACATTGTTTGTTTTTTGGTTTAGCGCAGTATTTTCCCCTCCTTTTTTCACAGTCAAATTGCCTAGTTGTTTACAATGGAGATATGAGAGTTATTATATATTGTTTTGTCTATGACCAACGAGTGGCTTGAATGCAAGACACCAAACCACAGTAATTGGCCAGTCAAATTGTCTTAGAGAGGGAGGTTTCCTTTGTAGATAGTGATCCTCTACCTGACATTCCTATACTAGGGACAGGTTGGAAAAGAGTAACGTATTAGGACAAATGTTAAGATAATCTGTGTATCCTCCCATCTTTTTGTTCTCCTATTTAACTAGGGCATATGCTTTCCTTCCTATAGGTAAATACACGTGCACCGATTTGCTTTTTCTTTCCTTTCATGACATATTTCCCACTTAACAAAGGTGACATTTTTCTTTCTTGTTGGCCACTGGTGTGTGGGCAGGCACACCCAGTTTCCAGCTTGTCAGTGTAAATACTAACCAGTTTTATAGAGTCTTTACATCATAGCAGGCAATTTGTTCAGTAGTAATCCATGAACATTTAGGCCACTTTCACATCGAGGCGCTTTACAGGCGTTTTAGCGCTAAAAATAGCGCCTGAAAAGCGCCTGTAAAGCTCCTGTCACTCCAGTGTGAAAACCTGAGTGCTAAAATCTCATAATAATAACAAAGACCAATGAAACCTACTAGAATGAAAACTTCTCACACCCTCTGGAAAGATAGATGACCTTATAGAACGGTATCATGGAGTTTACTAGGCCTTTCCAGAAGGACCACGTGGGGCGGTGGGTTTCTTCAAGTGTAAAATAATAGCCTTAATAGCATAATAATATTATAACAATAATATGTTGAGTAGGGTTTTATGGGCACTGGTCAGAACCATCTCCTCTACAAGGCCGAGTAGACATACAGAAACTGTCATTGGAACGGGGGGAGGCCAAGACCTCTGCAATACATTTCGTGACTTCCATCCAAAAGCCATGAATCAACTAGCTGTGCCAGAAAACATGGTCAAAATTGGCAGGGGAATGTACACATCTCCAGCACTCCGCAGAGCAAAATGAATATATCCCTGCCAATCGGGCCGGGGTAAAATAAAACCTGTGAGCGAATTTGAAGACCCAGTTTAAATTTTAAATTTGATTATAAGATGCAGGGGCTGAGTGAAGGTGTGTAAGTGTTGTATGGGGTCACCCATATCATAGATGGTCAACTGCCCCACTTTATAATCCAATTCCATTTTTATTCTCTCAGAAGGAATGTGGATTATCTTTTTTTCTCACTGTTTTTAATTACTAAAAATCTAGAATACATACACCGTAATCACCAGCCAACGTCATCATAGTCATTTTCGAAGTCATCATTGAAGTTATTTTCGAAGTCTTCATTGAAGTTATTTTCGAAGTCATCATTGAAGTTATTTTCGATGTCATCATTGAAGTTATTTTCGATGTCATCATGAATGTCATTATGAACGTCATTATCAGTGTCATTATGAATATCATTATCCATGTCATTATCAACGATATTATCCACATCATTATTAATGTCATTATTGACGTCATTATCGACGTCATTATCCACGTCCTTATCGATGTCGTTATCAACCACGTCATTATCCACGTCATTATCCATGTCCTTATCGATGTCGTTATCAATGTCATTATCCACATCATTATCCACGTCATTATCAATGTCGTTATCGATGTCGTTATCAATGTCATTATCCACGTCATTATCCATGTCATTATCCACGTCCTTATTAATGTCGTTATCAATGTCGTTATCAACGTCATTATCCACGTCACTATCCACGTCATTATCAATGTCCTTATCCATGTCATTATCCATGTCATTATCCACGTCATTATCAATGTCATTATCCACGTCATTATCAATGGCATCATAGATGAGCAAACAGTTACTAGCTTTGTTTACACCAGGTAACATTTTTTGGGTAGTGATCCTATTGCCAAAAATGAGTGGAATGTTTTGAGATTTAGCTGCAAAAAGTGGAATCTTTTGAGGTTCAGCTGCAATGAGTGGAACGTTTTGAGGTTCAGCTGCAATGAGTGGAACAATCTGAGGTTCAGCTGCAATGAGTTGAATGTTTTGAGGTTCAGCTGCAATGAGTTGAATGTTTTGAGGTTCAGCTGCAATGAGTTGAATGTTTTGAGGTTCAGCTGCAATGAGTTGAATGTTTTGAGGTTCAGCTGCAATGAGTTGAATGTTTTGAGGGTCAGCTGCAATGAGTTGAATGTTTTGAGGGTCAGCTGCAATTAGTTGAATGTTTTGAGGTTCAGCTGCAATCAGTTGAATGTTTTGAGGTTCAGCTGCAATCAGTTGAATGTTTTGAGGTTCAGCTGCAATGAGTTGAATGTTTTGAGGTTCCGTTGCAACCGGTGTAACTTTTGGAGGTTCAGCTGCAACAAGTGGATCATTTTGAGATCCAGCTGTGATGAGTAAGTTTTTTTGAGGTTTAGTTGTGATTGCCCTAATTTGAGTTTTTGATGGGGTGTGTGATTGAACAGGGGCATTTGGTTCATGTATAAAGATCGGCACTTGTATCTGAGGCTCATTGGAAACACTACTACTACTACTACTTCCCATGTGTATATTATCATCAGCTGCAGAGAGTGAAACCTTCGGAACATCCTTCATGTGGAGATCTTTTCCAGCTCCCACCACAATGTTTGATAGCCCAGAATGCAAAGTCTCTAAGATTACATCCTCCTCCAGATTACCTGCTTTATGGATAATTTCTCTACCCATCTCTGTGTCCAAATTATACTCATCTGCTGAGACACAAAGCAACAGTTCTGCAGTCTGTAGGGCAGATATCGGGTTGGTATTTCTACTCAGCTCCTCAATTTGAGTGATCTTCTTTTCTCTTTCAGACTTTTTGTTTTCTAGTTGTTGGATATCATTGGAGACTGAGAGGGAAATCTGTTTTTGTTGCCTGGAGACCTCAGTCAGTACTCTCATCTCTAGATCCTCTTGTTTTTTCCTGATGTCTTTCATTATGGCATTGACTTTCTCAAGTACACCATTTGCCTCATTATCTATCTTCCTCTGGTGATTCTGCAGACTCTGGAGCGTTGCTTCAGTTTCCATTTTTTTAGAGGACAATTTCTCCAGAATCGGGTTTAGATTTTTTATCTGTTGCTGCAAATACTCACTTATAGTGTTCACTTTGTGCCCATGGTGGTCTGAGGTCATGCAGTGAGCACAGATACACGTACGATCATCAATGCAGTAATACTCCAGGATCTTCTTGTGGACGGGACACTTTCTGCCCTCCAGGGAGGTGTTGGGATCGGTGAGGACGTGTTCTGGTGACTTGCTGTGTTCCTGTTGATGAACATCACAAAGAAAAGCTTCACAGTGTAGACACAATGTAACAGCAGGAACAGAAAGGTCAACACAAGAACTGCAGACATGCTCAAGTTTGTCTCTCTTTGGTTCCACAGAATGGAAATGGTTGGCAATGTTGGATAATCTTGGATTCTTCTTTAATTCTGGACGTCTCCCGAACTCATACATGCATTCTGGACAGAAGCATTCCCTGTCATGTTTGTTGTCAAATGTTCTTGTGATGCAAACTTGGCAGAAGCTGTGTCCACACTTCAGGGTGACGGGATCTGTAAAAATGTCCGTACAGATGGAACACGTCACCTCAGGCTTCAGTTCAGCAGCTGCCATCACTGAAAGAAAAAGCCCCCACAAACAATCTATAATTATAAAGCACTGGAAAAAATGGCCCAACATTAAAAGATGCAGCACGTTGTGCAAATTTAAGGGTGCTCATTCTACAAAATTTACAGTGGAGAGTTCATGATTGTTCCTATATTGCAGTGGTCTCCAAACTTCGGCCCTTTGAGTGGCACTATTCTCCCCACTGCTACAAGGCACAATTCCTTCCACTGGACGCCAACAGTGGAGCTGGAGCATAATTCCTGCCACTGACACTACTGATTGGACCCGATAGAGACCCTGATGTGAGGGGAACTCTGATGGGGACCCTGATGTAAGTGGGGGACTCTATTGTTAGGAGAAATCTCAGCCAGTGTGTACAGCAGCCTGTCCGACACAAGCCGGCTGAATGTTCAGCTTCTGTCGAACACGCATGCTGGAAAACCAGCAGCCAATCGGCATCCAATCGGTGCTCTCAGCTAATGGCTGCAAGGGCTTACCGGTGTGTTCTAGCAGGGGGCGGGGGTGGTCGTCCCCTAGTCAGAGCACAATAGCTCAACGGGGGGAGAAGATCTGTCAGTTTTTTCATTCAGCATGCTGGGCTTAAAAAAAAAAAAAAAATAGAGTGTGCACCCTGCATTTATGAAAGGGGGAACTCTGATGGGGACCCTGACGTAAAGGGGAATTCTGATGTACGGGGGCCATGATGTAAAGGGACTCTGACAGCGACTCTAATGTAAGGATGACTCTGATGGGAACTCTGATATAAGGGGGGCGCTAATGGGGACACTGATGTAGGGGAAATTCTTATGGGGATCCTGAGGCAAAGGGGGACTCTGATGTAAGAGGGGACTCTGATGGGGACCCTGATGTAAGGGGCACTCTGATGGGGATTCTGATGTAAGAGCACTCTGATGTGGATCCTGATGTAAGGAGGGACTCTGATGGGGATCCTGTTGTAAGCAGGGACTCTGATGTAAGTGGGGACTCTGGTAGGGCCCCTTTCATAAGTGGGCTCTGATAGGGACCCTGATGTAAGGGATGACTCTGATGGGCACTATGCTGTAAGGGGGCACTCTGATGGGCATCCTAATGTAAGCAGGGACTCTGATGTAAGAGAGGACTCTGATGAGGACCCTGACATAAGGGGGATTCTGTTGGGTGGGAACCCGGATATAAGGGCGGAAACTCTGATGGAGATCCTGATGTAAGAGGGGAATCTGATATAAGTGGGGCTCTGATGGGGACCCTGACATAAGGGGGATTCTGTTGGGTGGGAACCCGGATATAAGGGAGGAAACTCTGATGGAGATCCTGATGTAAGGGGGGACTCTGATATAAGTGGGGCTCTGATGGGGACCCTGATGTAAACAGGAATATGATGTAAGATGTATTCTGATGGGGGGGTTCTGATGGGAACCCGGATATAAACAAAAATATGATATAAGGGGGCACTCTGATGGGGATCCTGATGTAAGCAGGGTCTCTGACGTAAGAGGGGACTCTGATGGAGACCCTGATATAAGGGGGGGTTCTGATGGGAACCCTAATGTAAGGGGGGCTTTGATGTAGGAGAGGACTCTGATAGGGACCCTGATGTAAGGGGGCACTCTGATGGGGATCCTAATGTAAGCAGGGACGCTAATGTAAGAGGGGACTCTTATGGGGACCATGATGTAAGGGGGCACTCTGATGGGAATCCTGATATAAGGGGGCACTCTGATGGGAATCCTGATATAAGGGGGCACTCTGATGGGAATCCTGATATAAGGGGGCACTCTGATGGGGACCCTGATGTAAAAGAGGACTCTAATGGGGACCTTTATGCATAACCCCCAGCATTTTGAGATGGGAATGCAAGAGGGACTCTGATGTAAGAGAGGACTCTGATGGGGACCCTGATGTAAGGGGGCACTCTGATAGTGATCTGTATGTAAGGGGGCTCTGATAGGGACCCTGATGTAAAAGAGGACTCTAATGGGGACCTTTATGCATAACCCCCAGCATTTTGAGATGGGAATGTAAGAGGGACTCTGATGTAAGAGAGGACTCTGATGGGGACCCTGATGTAAGGGGGCACTCTGATAGTGATCCGTATGTGAGTAGAGACTCTGAAGTAAGAGGGGACTCTCATCGGGATCCTGATGTAAGAGGGGCCTCTGATGGGGACCCTGACATAAGGGGGGATTATGATGGGAACCCAGATATAAGGGAGACTCTGATGGGGACCCTGATGTAGGGGAAATTCTGATGGTGATCAATGGCGACCGGTGCTTAATATTTTTGGGGGGGTGGTAAACAACCCTGCCCCCCTTCTCACACATAGCGCAACCAACACCCCCCCCCCCCCCCGAAAGGCTGGCTGCAGCACTCACATTGCTTGATTCATGCTCCTGGCTTGTGCTATGGGCTCTGCTAGGAGGATGGGACGGCCTCAATGGAGCCAGGAAGGCGGTGATCACTGCCAAGGAGCCATTGTTTCTCCTCACGGCCAAACATGAAGTGGGTCCTGAGACCAAAATGGCCAGGAGTTCTAAGACTCCCTGGCTAATCGGGTCTCAGGACCCGCTTCCTGATTGGCTGGGAAGAGAAGCAGGAAGACATTAGCGAATATTAATTTGCTAATGTCATACAACTGGGTGGACTTAGGGCGCAGTGCCCAAGCCCACCCTTTTTTGAAGCCAATTAGAGCCTCAGGCTCTAATCATGTGCTTAAAAAAAAAACCCTGACATAAGAGGGGGTTCTGATGGGAACCCAGATATAAGGGGGCTCTGATATGGACACTGATGTATGAGAGGACTCTGATGGGGACCTTGATGCATAACCTCCAACATTTTGAGATGGGAATGAGGGACACCTACTAGCAAATGTATGTAGGCATAGGGCACACACTCCTGCCACACCTCCTTAAAGCGGAGGTCCGCCAATTTTTTTTTTTAAAAAGTCAGCAGCTACAAATACTGCAGCTGCTGACTTTTAAAATAAGGACACTTACCTGTCCACAAAAACATATTTGGGGGGCACACCGTACAATGCGTTTAAATTCAAGATGGTGCTACTATAAGACCTCTAATTTAGTGGCCACCAGTGCATAGGATGTATCCCCTTCAGTTCTTCCACTTAGAGGAGTTTGTCTCCCATGGTTGAGACAAAGGATCTTCCATTCTATTACTAGAGTAGGACCCACTAATTCGGGGTACTTTGTCGCAGTAAGTGGGCTTAGCATTATATGACCATATAGTGTGACCAAACCCCTGTATTTTTTGAATGTGTTCAGGTGTTTTTAACTAGCCTTGCAGGAAATGTCATTCTTGAATGTGTGCGCTGTAAAATATTTTGTACTTACCTGTCCACGGAGCCCGCAATGTTGGCACCCGAGGCCGAACCTGCCGCCACCATCTTCGGTAAGGGAATCAGGAAGCAAGGCTTCACTTCCTGGTTCCCTAATGCGCATGCGCGAGTCGCGCTGCACAATCCGAATGGTCCCTGCTGTCTCTGGGACCCGTGTATCTCCCAGCAGACAGCGCGGGGGGGACGGGAAGTGGCGTAGACCCCCGTGGGGGTCTATGCCCAGAAGTGGGTGCAAATACCTGTCTTATACAGGTATCTGCACCCCTCTCCCCCCTGAAAGGTGCCAAATGTGACACCAGAGGGGGGGGGTTCCGAAAAGCGGAAGTTCTATTTTTGTGTGGAACTCCGCTTTAAAGGAGAATTAACCAAAAAAAAAAAAGGTTAAATAAATCCACAAGTGCTTTTTTTACCACTACTATTCCTTTATATTGGCTTTTAAAATTTACAAATGCAGCAATTTAGAAATTGAAACACTTTTTGAAAGATAAAAAGTGCGTTTTATATACAGCTACATAGAGTAGCCCAAAATGAGGGACAAATCAGGAGAAAAGATGGACATTGCTCCAAATCAGGGACAGTCCCTCCAAATCAGGGACAGTTGGGAGCTATGGTTGATGTAAGGGGGCACTCTGATGGGGATCCGTATGTAAGCAGGGACTCTGGTGTAAGAGGGGACACTGGTGGGGACCCTGACATAAGGGGGATTCTGATGGGAACCCGGATATAAGGGAGAAAACTTTCATAGGTAGGGATGGGCTTTATTTGCGGGTCGACTCGAACATTGGCTGTTCACCCGTTCTCCGAACAGCGAACAATTTGGGGTGTTCGCGGCAAATACGAAAGCCGCGGAACACCCTTTAAAAGTCTATGGGAGAAATCAAAAGTGCCAATTTTAAAGGCTTATATGCATGGTATTGTCATAAAAAGTGTTTGGGGACCTAGGTCCTGCCCCAGGGGACATGTATCAATGCAAAAAAAAGTTTTAAAAACAGACGTTTTTTCGGGAGCAGTAATTTTAATAATGCTTAAAGTGAAACAACAAAAGTGTAATATTCCTTTAAATTTCATACCTGGGGGGTGTCTATAGTATGCCTGTAAAGGGGCGCATGTTTCCCATGTTTAGAACAGTCCGAGAGCAAAATGACATTTCTAAAGGAAAAAAAGTCATGTAAAACTACTATCGCTAACGCCGGCTATAATGAATTGTCGGTCCGGCAATACACATAAAAGTTCATTGATAAAAACGGCATGGAATTTCCCCACAGGGGAAACCCGAACCAAAATTTTAAAAAAATGCGTGGGAGTCCCCCTAAATTCCATACCAGGCCCTTTAGGTCTGGTATGGATTTTAAGGGGAACCCCGCGCCAAATTTTTTTAAAAATGCCACTGGGGCCCCTAAAAAATCCATACAAGACTCCTATGCGAGCACGCAACCTGGCAGGCCGCAGGAAAATAGGGGGGACGAGAGAGCGCCCCCCTCCTGAACTGTACCAGGCCACATGCTCTCAACATTGAGAGGGTGCTATGGGGTAGTCCCCCAAATCACCTTGTCCCCATGTTGATGGGGAGAAGGGCCTCATCCCCACAACCCTTGCCCGCTGGTTGTGGTGGTCTGTGGGCGGGGGGCTTATCGGAATCTGGAATCCCCCTTTAACAAAGGGGACACCCAGATCCCACCCCCTCTTGTATGAATTGGTAATGGAGTACAAATGTACCTCTACCATTTCACAAAAAAAGTGTCAAAAAGGTTAAAAAACACAATAGACGATTTTTGACTTTATTCCTTTATTAATTTCTTCTTTCCGCTTCTTCTTTCATCTTCTTTCTTCTGGTCTTCCTTCGGTGTTCTTCTTCTTCCTCCATCTTCTTCTTCCTCCATCTTCTTCTTCTCCATCTTCTTCTTCTCCATCTTCTTCTTCTCCATCTTCTTCTTCTCCATCTTCTTCTTCCTCCGATCTTCTCATCCCGCATCTTCCTCCGGCTTCTTCTCTGCTCCGTCCGCACGATCCGCCTCAGTGGGAGTCTTTCACCGTGTGACGCTTCGGTTCTTCTGACACTTCTTATATAACAGAGAGCGGGGCCACCTGGTGATCCTGTCCTCCTCTGACACACGGGGACTTCACGGGGACTTCCCTATGGCTTTCCCTTTGTTATCAGAATGGGTGGGGTCACCCGGTTATGTAAACGGGTGACCCCGCCCCCCTCTAACAACACGGGGAAAGCCATAGGGAAGTCCCTGTGAGGTCCCCGTGTGTCAGAGGAGGGCGGGGTCACCGGGTGGCCCCGTCCTCTGTTATGTAAGAAGTGTCAGAAGAAGCAAAGCGTCACATGGCAGAAGACTCCCACTGAGGCGGATAGTGTGGACAGAGCGGAGAAGAAGTCGGAGGAAGATGCAGAATGAGAAGAGCGGAGGAAGAAGAAGATGGAGAAGAAGAAGATGAAGGAAGAAGAAGAACACAGAAGAAAGACCAGAAGAAGAAGAAAGACCAGAAGAAAGAAGATGGAAGAAGAAGCGGAAAGAAGAAGAAATTAATAAAGGACTTGTCAAAAACAGTCTCTTGTGTTTTCTAACCTTTTTGACACTTTTTTGTGAAATTGTAGGAGTACATTTGTACCCCATTACCATTTCACACAGGGAGGGCGGAATCTAGGGGTCCACTTGTTAAAGGGGGCTTCCAGATTCCAATAAGCCCCCCACCCGCAGACCCCCACAAACACCGGGCAAGGGTTGTGGGGATGAGGCCCTTCTCCCCATCAACATGGGGACAAGGTGCTTTGGGGGGCTACCCCAAAGCACCCTCCCAATGTTGAGGGCATGTGGTCTGGTACGGTTCAGGAGGGGGGGCGCTCTCTCATCCACCATCTTTCCCTGTAGCCTGCCAGGTTGCATGCTCAGATAAGGGTCTGGTATGGATTTTTGGAGGGACCCCACGCCATTTTATTTTCAATTTTGGCACGGGGTTCCCCTTAAAATCCATACCAGACCTGAAGGGTCTGGTATGGATTTGAGGGGGACTCCCTGGCAATTTTTTTTAAATTTTGGCGCGGGGTTCCAATATCCATATCAGACCTGAAGGGCTTGGTATGGAATTTAGGGGGACTCCCACGCATTTTTTTTTTTTTAAATGTTGGTTCGGGGTTCCGAATCTCATGTTGTTTTTATCAATGAACTTTTATGTGTATTGCCGGACCGACAATTCATTAATAGCCGGCGCTAGCGATAGTAGTTTTACAGTAGTTAGTAGTGATAGTAGCGATAGTAGTTTTACAGTAGTTAGTAGTGATAGTAGCGACAGTAGTTTTACATGACTTTTTTTCCTCTAGAAATGTCATTTTGCTGTCAGACTGTTCTAAACATGGGAAACATGCGCCCCTTTACAGGCACACTATAGACACCCCCCCTTGTACGAAATTTAAAGGAATATTACACTTTTATTGTTTCACTTTAAGCATTATTAAAATCACTGCTCTCGAAAAAACGTCAGTTTTTAAAACTTCTTTTTGCATTGATCCATGTCCCCTGGGGCAGGACCCAGGTCCCCAAACTTTTTATGACAATAACTTGCATATAAGCCTTTAAAATGAGCACTTTGATTATTCATTTTCGTGTCCCATAGACTTTAACGGTGTTCGCGTGTTCGAACGAATTTTTTGCCTGTTTGCATGTTCTGGATGCGAACCGAACCGGGGGGTGTTCGGCTCATCCCTACTCATAGGTATCCTGATGTAATGCCTCATACACACGATCAGAAATTCTGCCAGCAAAAGTCGGATGTGAGCTTTTGGTCAGAAATTCCGACCGTGTGTATTCTCCATTGGACTTTTGCTGGCAGATTTCCACCCAGCAAAAGATTGAGAGCAGGTTCTCTATTTTTCGGTCGGAAAAAGTTCATACCCGAAAATGCATTAGTCTGTATGCAATTCGGACATGAAAAAAATCACGCATGCTCGGAAACAATTTGACGCATGCTCGAAAGCATTGAACTTCATTTTCTCGGCTCGTGGTAGTGTTGTACGTCACCGCGTTCTTGACGGTCAAAAGCTCAGAGAACTTTTGTGTGCCCGTGTGTATGCAAGGCAAGCTTGAGCGGAATCCCGTCGGAAAAACCATTCAAGTTTTTTCTGATGGAAATTCTGATCCTGTGTATGGGGCATAAGAAGGGACTCTGACCCTGACGCAAGGGGGATTCTAAAGTTTGGGGGGGGGGAGGTTGTGGTGTAAGGGTATTCTGATAGAAACTCTAATGTAAGGATGACTTTGATGAGAACCCTGTGATATAAGGGGAGCTCTGATTAGGACCCTGATGTAAATGGGAATATGATGTAAGGGGTATTCTAACGGGGATCCTAATGTAAGCAGGGACTCTGATGTATGCAGATATTTGTAAAATGAACAATGGGGCCCTCGTATAGAAAAGTTTGAAGGCCCCTGATCTACATGAAGTCTTGTCCGACCAAATCCTTTCCTAACTCTAATCTATCACGAAACCTTCTGCATTATGATTGATCAGCTTTTAAGAGCTAAGAAAACTTTAATTAGTTAATAAAGCAAAGACTTACCGAGAGATGACGCTCCGTGTTGCAACTACTTCCTTGTATAAAGAAATGTAGAAAAGTGACATTGGCTCCTCCCCTTTTTAACTCTTCTGTCTAAGTATAGATGGACGTTTGCTGCAGGAATGTCTCAATTCTCCTACTCCTGACAATTCACTGCCTCTGCTGGCGATCCCTTCAAACAACTACTAAAAATATAAAAAATGCTCTTTAACCCTTTTGCTTCCAGATCCTTATGCTGTTTGGATCTGACAGCAGGGAGTTTTTATACATTGGGGGGGGGACACACCTCCTGCCACACCCTCTTTAAAGGAGAATTATATAAAACAAATGATTGGTTAAACCCAGCCGGCGGGTAGAGGAGAAGAGCCGACACACGTCTGATTTCCTCCCCTCCTTGTTGCTGACCCAAGAAGTGACGTGCTTGATATCACTTCGCCTCTCTGTGTCTCCGGCTAGCATGGCCGGGAAACAATGCAACGCAGTGCAATGTGCATTGCTTTACATTCAGTGGCGCACAGGGGAGACATTGGGGGTCGTGAACGTCTCATCAAAGAGAACCTGTCACCAAAAAATCATCACATAGGGGACTTAAAAAAAGTAAGTTAAGTAAGATATATTGTAAAAAATTAAAGTTACACCCAAGCATATAAACCCCCCCCCCCAAAAAAAAAAATTTTTTTGAGCCCCCCACATATATACACGTACAATAATATATTTTTTTTTTAACCACTTCAGCCCCGGAAGATTTGGCTGCTCAATGACTGGGCCATTTTTTACGATACGCCACTGTGTTGCTTTAATTGACAATTGCGCGGTCGTGCAACATTGTACCCAAACAAAATTGACATCCTTTTTTTCCCCCACAAATAGAGCTTTCTTTTGGTGGTATTTGATCACCTCTGTGGTTTTTAGTTTTTGCGCTATAAACAAAAAATTAGCGACAATTTTGAAAAAAACACAATAATTTGTACTTTTTGCTATAAAAAAAATCCCCAATTTTTTTTTTTTCTTTTAAGGAAATTTTTTCCTCAGTTTAGGCCGATATGTTTTCCTCTACATATTTTTGGTAATAAAAATCGCAATAAGCGTATATTGATTGGTTTGTGCAAAAGTTATAGCGTCTACATTTAAAGGGGTTGTAAAGATAAAAAAAATTTCACCTTAATGCATTCTATGCATTAAAGCGGGGGTCCACCCACACTGCCCAAAAAAAAAAAAAATATTAAAAGCCAGCAGCTACAAATACTGCAGCTGCTGACTTTTAATACATGGCCACTTACCTGTCCCAGGGTGCAGCGATGTCGGCAGGGGACGCAGAGAACCCGCTCGGTTCTCGGCAGCTGCCGCCGCCATCCTAGGTGAGGGAATCAGGAAGTGAAGCGTTGCGGCTTCACTTCCCGGTTCCCTACTGCGCATGCGCGAGTCGTGCTGCGCGTCCCAAGTGGTCCCCGCTCTCTCCTGGGAGCTGTGTGTTCCCAGCAGACAGCGCGGTGGGGACGGGAAGAGGCATAGACTCCCATGGGAGTGTATGCCAGAAGTGGGTGCAAATACCTGGGGAGAGGGTTCCGAAAAGCGGAAGTTCCATTTTTGTGTGACTATACCGCCGCCCCCAGCCCCCCCCCCCCGTTTTACTTACCTGAGCCCTCGAAAGTTCAGCGCTTGCCCCCGACATCCTCTTCGTTGATCATTGGCTTGCGCTGCTGTCAATCACATCCAATGACGCGGCACGCCGGGGGGCGGGGCCGAGTGATACAGTGAGCGGCTATGGGAGCTCGCATGGTGGTGATTAGTTCTTGCGGGGAGGAGCTGAGACAGCCGTCGAGGGACCCCAGAAGAGGATGTTCGGGGCCACTCTGTGCAAAACGAGCTGCACAGTGGAGGTAAGTACAAAAAAAAAAAATTCCCTTTAGTGTTCCTTTTAAGGGTACTTTTCTTTAACAGAGTTTGAAAACTTATATTTTATATATATATTAGATTTCCATGGTACAGTATATTATGTTACTTGCAAATTTTGAAACCATTTTGTTTATTTATTTATTTATTTTAGTGTTTACAATATATTTGTATAAACAATTAGATATTGTACCCTTGCTGTACTATTCAATGAATTTCATTATTTATACAAAATTTCCTCTCATCAGAAAAGAGGACTTTGGATCTCTGAGCAACAGACCAGGCCTGTTTTTCTTTAGCCCAGGTAAGACGCTTCTGATGTTGTTTGTGGCTTGACAAGAGGAATAGGACATTTGAAGCCCATGTCCAGGATCTGTCTGTGTGTGGTGGCTCTTGATGCACTGACTCCAGCCTCAGTCCACTCCTTGTGAAAGTCCCCAACACTTTTGAATGGCCTTTTCCTGACAATCCTCTCCAGGCTGCGATCATCCTTGCTGCTCGTACACCTTTTTCTTCCACACTTTTCCCTTCCACATAACTTTCTATTAATGTGTTTTGATACAGCACACACTCTGCGTTCATAGCCACAGAGTGTATGACTCGGTCTCGCCCCTGTGCTGCTATCAATCTGTCCAATCAACGCCCAGACTCTATGGAGAAGAGGACGCCGTGGACGCGCAGAGCAGGTAAATGGGCTCAGGTGAGTAAAACGGGGGGGGGGGGGCTGGGGGCCCGTGACAGCCAGGTGTTTTTTCATCATAATGCAAACAATATTCTGATTTTCTGAGATTGTGGATTTTGGGTTTTCATCAGCTGTAAGCCATAATCATCACAATTATGATAAATCACGGCTTGAGCTATCTTGCTTTGCATGTAATGAGTCTATCTCATATATTATGCCGTGTACACACGGTCGGACTCTCTGTCCTACTTGGTCCGGCACACTTTCTGACGGACTTTGTCCGCCAGGTGCGTCGGACTTTAAAACGGACGGACTTGCCCACACACGACCGGACTTTGCGGCGGGCTAAGTCCGCCCGTTTTTCCGACGGACTTTCGCCGGAGTTACGGCGGACTTTCAGAATGAATGTACTTGCCCACACACGGACAAGTCCGTTCATTTTGAACGTGACTCAGGTACGACGGGACTAGAAAAGGATGTCAATCTTGCCGCTTTTATCGGCGAGATTGACACCTTGCGAGCCCCATCGCGGGGCATACCAGGCCCTTAGGTCTGGTATGGATTATAAAGGGGAACCCCCCTACGCTGAAAAAACGCCGTGGGGTCCCCCCTAAGATCCATACCAGACCCCGCTCCGAGCACGCAGCCTGGCCGGTCAGGAATGGGGGTGGGGACGAGCGAGCGCCCCCCCTCCTGAACCGTACCAGGCCGCATGCCCTCAACATGGGGTGGGTGCTTTGGGGGAGGGGGGCGCCCTGCGGGGCCCCCCCCACCCCAAAGCACCTTGTCCCCATGTTGATGAGGACAAGGGCCTCTTCCCGACAACCCTGGCCGTTGGTTGTCGGGGTCTGCGGGCGGGGGGCTTATCGGAATCCGGGACCCCCTATAATAAGAGGGCCCCCAGATCCCGGCCCCCCACCCTATGTGAATGAGTATGGGGTACATGGTATCCCTACCCATTCACCTAGGGAAAAAGTGTAAATAATAAAACACTACACAGGTTTTTAAAATATTTTATTAAACAGCTCGGGGGGGGGGAATCTTCCTCCGACTTCGGGAGTCTTCTTCCGGCTTCGGGGGTCCCTCCGGTTCATCTTCTCCCGGCGTCCGGTTGGTTCTTCTCCGCTCTCTTCTCCCGGTGTTCCAGTTCTTCGGCCGGCTCCTCCGCTGTCTTCAGGTAGCTCTCTTGCCAGCAGAGGTCCGGACTTCTGTACTTCTTGTCTTCTCTTCTATTCTCCAGCTGTTGACACGACGCTCTCTCCGGCTGGACTGCTCTCTGAGGGCTGCGTTGTGACTTATATAGGCGGAGACCCCGCCCCCTTACGATGTCACAGTCCCTGGGCATGCTGGGACTGTGACGTTTTAGGGGGCGTGGTCACCGGGTGATGTTGACCGGATTCTGATAAGTCCCCCGCCCGCAGACCCCGACAACCAACGGCCAGGGTTGTCGGGAAGAGGCCCTTGTCCTCATTAACATGGGGACAAGGTGCTTTGGGGTGGGGCGCCCCCCTCCCCCAAAGCTCCCACCCCATGTTGAGGGCATGCAGCCTGGTATGGTTCAGGAGGGGGGGGGGCGCTCGCTCGTCCCCACCCCCATTCCTGACCGGCCAGACTGCGTGCTCGGATCGGGGTCTGGTATGGACTTTAGGAGGGATCCCACGCCGTTTTTTCGGCGTAGGGGGGGTTCCCCTTTATAATCCATACCAGACCTAAGGGCCTGGTATGCCCCGCGCTCGCCGCAATAGGAAAATTTGTTTTTCCTGTTGCAGCGAGCGCAAGATGCAATACCCTGCCCTCGCGTCGTATCTGGTCCGTTGGACCAGCATACACACGAGCGGGCTTTCCGTCAGACCAGCACACAGACGAGCGGACTTTCTGCCCGAAACTAAGTCCGACGGAAAGATTTAAAACATGTTTCAAATCTAGGTCCGGCGGGCTTTTTGGAAAAAGTCCGCCGGCGCCTACACACGGGCGGATTGTCCGGCACACTCTGGTCCGCCGGACCAAGTATGCCGGAAAGTCCGGCCGTGTGTAGGCGGCATTAGTTTCACCTTTTAAGTTGCATTAGTGAAATAAATGAACTTTTGCACAATATTCTAATTTTTCAAGTTTCACCTGTACATTGTATACTCATCACACGGATACATTGTATACTCATCACACTGATACATTGTATACTCACCACACTGATACATTGTATACTCATCACACTGATACATTGTATACTCATCACACTGATACATTGTATACTCATCACACTGATACAATGTATACTCATCACACTGATACAATGTATACTCATCACACTGATACAATGTATACTCATCACACTGATACATTGTATACTCATCACACTGATACAAAGTATACTCATCACACTGATACAATGTATACTCATCACACTGATACAATGTATACTCATCACACTGATTCAGCTGGTCCCTGCTGAACCGGCTGAGATTCAATCCATCTATGGATGGTCTATAGTCGTGGATTATGTATGAATAGTACATATAGGGTTTGATTTACTAAAGGCCAACAAACTGTGCACCTTGGAAAGTGCAATTGCACTCTGCAAGTGCAGTTGCTCCAGAGCTTAGTAAATGAGGTAAAGTTTCACTTTGCAAAGAATACCCAATCACATGCAAGGAAAATAAAAAAACAGCATTTTTGCTTGCACATGGTTGGTTGATGAAAGTCGGCAGAGCTTCTGCTCATTTACTAAACTCTGGAGCAACTGCTCTTGCCATGTGCAACTGCACTTTACAAAGTGCACAGTCTTTTTGCCTTTAGTAAATCAACCCCACAGTGTATACAATTCTAAATTACTCATAGAAACAATTTTTTTTCTTATAATTAATGTATTTTGATAACATTACTGAAATCAAGCATATATTTTTTTTACTTTTTATTTTGCTTTCTTTTTTTCTTCTTTTTCTTTTCCTTTATTTATTTATTTTTTATTCTATCTTTTTATTTTCCATTTTTACATGTGTATTTTAAAAAGGGAGACTATTATACTCTCCATTGAAGGAGACAGCTACAATGTAAACTTTTGCTTCTCTCTTTGAAAAGTTGGTGCACAGTACAACCAGATGAAGTATGTAGAATAGAATAGAGCTCCATCCTTCAGCCTCGGGGCACTTCATCTGCAGTAAACGTTCCTGAGGAGACTTGTGTCTGCATAATTCAGTGTTTGTATGCTAAACTGGTCATGCATGCAAAGATTTCTTACAAGCACACATTTCTTTTGTTCAGCCTACAGGTTGAATGAAAGAAATTGAACAGATTCCTCCACCCTCGCTAAGGAGCAGGAATGTATAAGCCGGTGTTGGCTATTGTATTTGACCTTGTATATAGGCAATAATGAATCAATTAAATTAGATAAATATATAAATACACAATTATAAATATATAAATATATAAAGTGTCTCTTCAGTATTGCAGCAGCGCTGTGCACCCCAATTCAACAGGGTCTCTTTCTTAATCTATTTCAGAAAGTTCAAACATGGATCTGATAGCCAGAGTCCCACCAATAAATAATCAAGATGTATTCTGTGAGGGTAGTAATCCTTTCACCAAGCGATACACCACGTGCTGGGGTCCCCAATGAAAACTCACTCACCAGAAATCAGATCAATAAAAGCCTTGATTAATAGTAGTAAATCTGCATCAATATCCAAAGCGACCACCAGATGTCAGTATTATTCCCAGTAGTTCCAATAGGATATGTAGAAGAAACAAAAATGCTCACATAGCGTGATACTGCTAAACATCTTTATTTGAACCATCCAAACATCCCCTTAAAACCATGCATACCAAAATTTAATAAACATTGAGCAAAGATAACAAAGTGCACTGTGCCTGATTGCGTCCTCCAGTCGTGAAAACCTGTCAGGAGCGCTCCCTGTGTGTAACCACAGTCACACGCTTCCTGGTTCCTCGGTTGGTGGAGCACATGCGTCACTTCCTGTGCGACACGTCCCTAATGTTTCGTCACTTCCTGGACTTCTTCTGAGGGCGTGACACACAAGAAAGGAGGCCGGTATTTATATAAGTGGCAGGCGGAACAGCCAATCAGCAGAAGCAGACGCCCGGATGACTCATACATCCCCGCCCCTAATGCTAAATACTGTCAGCAATGTGTGAAATAACATCATCCGGACATTCTGCTCCCACAGGTCGTATTAAGCATAACAATACCGGTTCTAGTGGAAGATGACCTAATGCATAAAAAACAAGTACCTTGAATACCTGCAATCATTCAGTGTATGCGGCGCGGACATTGATCCGCAGCACTATCATTGAGCAAGCACACTTTCGGTATTCATTAAAACTGATTAAAATATTCTCTCAAAATATAAAAGTTTTCAGTAAACAAGAATTGTCTAGCAATTTTACATCATACATTGCTTATCCTATGAATAAAGATAAAAACTGCATAGCGATTTCCTAGCACGTATTGAATAATCGCATACGCTAAATTGCACCTGATAAACATGTTGGAATATTAAAATATATTGTCTAGCAATTTTACATCATACATTGCTTATCATATGAAAAGATAAAAACTGCATAGCGATTTCCTAGCACGTATTGAATAATCGCATACAATAAATTGCACCTGATAAACACATGTTGAAATATTAAAATAAATAAATATGTATTAAAATTGTATATCTAAAATGTATATATGTACATATATAAAATATATGACAATCCACATGTAAATATATGTATATAAAACATTTATATAAAACGTGATCATATTGGAGTCAAAATTCTAATAAAAAATTACACTGTGATAAAATGAAACTGGAACCATACCCCAGGGTATGTCTATGTGTCACTGATGAAACAATTTATGTCAAGCTCTATGTTAGATCCAATGGGTTTCACGTTTGGATAACTCTCGGATGCGATTTATGCCCCTCCAATGGGACTGGAGATGTTCAACCCCCCAAAATTCCAATCCCGTCGGGTCACTATCATGTTTTAATTTAAAATGCAGTGAGACGTTATGATCCTTATAGCCTATTTTTATGTTGTTTATGTGTTCAGCTATTCTCACCCGTAATAGCCTTTTTGTACGGCCTATATAGATTAGACCGCAAGGACATTTCAATGCGTACACCACAAAGGTGCTGTTGCATGTAATGAATTGTTTAATCCCGAAACTGCAATTATTAATCGG
This sequence comes from Lithobates clamitans, assembly GCA_037952925.1. Lineage (NCBI taxonomy): Eukaryota > Metazoa > Chordata > Amphibia > Anura > Ranidae > Lithobates > Lithobates clamitans. The sequence goes on from JBBGZY010000837.1 coordinate 780,355, forward strand.
GGAAAGGAAACTATCAATTCCTCTAAGAGGTCTGGAGACCTCCCTGCAGGCTTTGCATCTCCTGCATGCAAAAAAGCCGTTACGATCCCAAAATGTCGGAGGACGTTTAGGAGGGTCAATAACTTTCTTCACCACTCTGTCTCCAAAACTCGTGGTTTCATACTCAATACTCAATTTCATACTCAATACAAGGAAGTGGAGGAGATCTTCAGAAGACACTGGCATATACTCCGGTTAGATAAGAAACTCAACACAGTATTACCTTCTGAGCCCCAGTTCATTTATAGAAAAACCACGAGTTTTGGAGACAGAGTGGTGAAGAAAGTTATTGACCCTCCTAAACGTCCTCCGACATTTTGGGATCGTAACGGCTTTTTTGCATGCAGGAGATGCAAAGCCTGCAGGGAGGTCTCCAGACCTCTTAGAGGAATTGATAGTTTCCTTTCCCCGATTAATAATTGCAGTTTCGGGATTAAACAATTCTTTACATGCAACAGCACCTTTGTGGTGTACGCATTGAAATGTCCTTGCGGTCTAATCTATATAGGCCGTACAAAAAGGCTATTACGGGTGAGAATAGCTGAACACATAAACAACATAAAAATAGGCTATAAGGATCATAACGTCTCACTGCATTTTAAATTAAAACATGATAGTGACCCGACGGGATTGGAATTTTGGGGGGTTGAACATCTCCAGTCCCATTGGAGGGGCATAAATCGCATCCGAGAGTTATCCAAACGTGAAACCCATTGGATCTATTCTGTGGATGTGATTGCCCCCAAGGGTCTTAACATAGAGCTTGACATAAATTGTTTCATCAGTGACACATAGACATACCCTGGGGTATGGTTCCAGTTTCATTCTATCACAGTGTAATTTTTTATTAGAATTTTGACTCCAATATGATCACGTTTTATATAAATGTTTTATATACATATATTTACATGTGGATTGTCATATATTTTATATATGTACATATATACATTTTAGATATACAATTTTAATACATATTTATTTATTTTAATATTTCAACATGTGTTTATCAGGTGCAATTTATTGTATGCGATTATTCAATACGTGCTAGGAAATCGCTATGCAGTTTTTATCTTTTCATATGATAAGCAATGTATGATGTAAAATTGCTAGACAATATATTTTAATATTCCAACATGTTTATCAGGTGCAATTTAGCGTATGCGATTATTCAATACGTGCTAGGAAATCGCTATGCAGTTTTTATCTTTATTCATAGGATAAGCAATGTATGATGTAAAATTGCTAGACAATTCTTGTTTACTGAAAACTTTTATATTTTGAGAGAATATTTTAATCAGTTTTAATGAATACCGAAAGTGTGCTTGCTCAATGATAGCGCTGCGGATCAATGTCCGCGCCGCATACACTGAATGATTGCAGGTATTCAAGGTACTTGTTTTTTATGCATTAGGTCATCTTCCACTAGAACCGGTATTGTTATGCTTAATACGACCTGTGGGAGCAGAATGTCCGGATGATGTTATTTCACACATTGCTGACAGTATTTAGCATTAGGGGCGGGGATGTATGAGTCATCCGGGCGTCTGCTTCTGCTGATTGGCTGTTCCGCCTGCCACTTATATAAATACCGGCCTCCTTTCTTGTGTGTCACGCCCTCAGAAGAAGTCCAGGAAGTGACGAAACGTTAGGGACGTGTCGCACAGGAAGTGACGCATGTGCTCCACCAACCGAGGAACCAGGAAGCATGTGACTGTGGTTACACACAGGGAGCGCTCCTGACAGGTTTTCACGACTGGAGGACGCAATCAGGCACAGTGCACTTTGTTATCTTTGCTCAATGTTTATTAAATTTTGGTACGCATGGTTTTAAGGGGATGTTTGGATGGTTCAAATAAAGATGTTTAGCAGTATCACGCTATGTGAGCATTTTTGTTTCTTCTACATATCCTATTGGAACTACTGGGAATAATACTGACATCTGGTGGTCGCCTTGGATATTGATGCAGATTTACTACTATTAATCAAGGCTTTTATTGATCTGATTTCTGGTGAGTGAGTTTTCATTGGGGACCCCAGCACGTGGTGTATCGCTTGGTGAAAGGATTACTACCCTCACAGAATACATCTTGATTATTTATTGGTGGGACTCTGGCTATCAGATCCATGTTTGAACTTTCTGAAATAGATTAAGAAAGAGACCCTGTTGAATTGGGGTGCACAGCGCTGCTGCAATACTGAAGAGACACTTTATATATTTATATATTTATAATTGTGTATTTATATATTTATCTAATTTAATTGATTCATTATTGCCTATATACATGTTCTACTATTTAAGCAGCTGCTACTAGTCATATAATTATTTATGTGCCGCACATACACCGTTAGAATATTGTACTAAGCGCAGAGCATTGTTGTTTTTTTTTTGGGACGGGCATATACAACATACATTTATTGTATTTGACCACTGGCACCCGCAGCTATCATAGGATGGGATAGGATGCTTGAATCTGATTGGATGTGAGTGCTATTTAGCTGAGAATTTTCCACCACTTGGCTCCTTGTAGAAAAATTAACTGATGCCAACAAAGACACCCATGGCTCAAATTTTGACCTTAACCACTTCCCACCCGGCCACTGCACATATATGGCTGGGTGGGCGCCTCCTCCTTCTGAGTGGACTTCAGGAGCGGGATCATGCGCCCATGTTCCCACGTAGCTGCACGATCCCGATGCGCTCGTGTCACCCGGACACGGTGCATCTCAAATCAGCAGGAGGGCTCTCTGATTGACCCTCCTGATCCCATGATGGCTGTGTCCAATCACAGCCATCATGTGATGTAAATAGAGAGCCGGTTGCTAGGCGATCGGCTCGCCCTCCCCTCACACGGAAGTTGTCAGTGAGGAGAGGGAGAGTGGATCGTTGCAGCCAGCGGTGATCAGCGAGTATGAGCTGTTTTTTACAGATTTTTACACATTGATCACCGGCCCAGTGTCCCCACAACAGTGTCACACCACAGTGTCCCAACACGGTAAAAACACCTGTCTCACGTATGTCCCAGTAAAATCATCTGTCCCAATGATCATCTGCACACATCTATCCATGATCATCTGCGCACATCTGTCCATGATCATCTGTGCACATCTGTCTGTGTCTACACAAATCAATTATTATACACTTTTTGGGATTTTTTTTTACCAAAGACATGTAGCAGAATACATTTTGGCCTAAATGTATGTCAAAATTAGATATTATCAGCTTTCTTTTAAAACAGAAAGTAGAAAATATTATTTTTTTTCTCAAAACTTTAGCTCTTTTTCCACTTCTATCGCAAAAAATACAAAAACCAAGTGATGTATAAATGCCACCAAAAGAAAGCTCTATTTGATTTGGGTACAGCGTAGCATGACCGCGCAATTCTCATTGAAAGTGCGAGAGCGCGGAAAGCTGAAAATTGCTCTGTGAAGGAAGGGGGTGAAAGTGCCCAGTATTGAAGTGGTTAATATGTAAAATGTAGGAGGCGCCAGTGATAACCAATTATACAAAACACAAAAAATTGTGTGTCAGCAATAAGCTGGTCAAGCTGTAGCATTGTGCAATACGTGTGTAGATATACAGACACTAAATAATAGGTGTAAATAAATTCAGCGCTCAAATAATTACAATTATCCTGTATGTATCAAAAAAGTATAAAGAAAGAATCAAGTGAATTATAATCAATGATGTAGTCAGAAACTGTGGTGACATCTCAGGATATACTGTAAATAGTGCAAGAAAAAATATCCTTTAAAACGTTGACAAGTAATAAAGTTCATAAGAAAACAAAGATGATCAGCAGTGTGGGAACTTCCACCTTGGTGTTCTTGCCTCCACCAAACATAAGGAGTGTAAACTCACCAGAACCAATTGCTGTCAGTGTCTAACATATAGAACAGCAAAACTCGTTCATTACTCTCTGTTCCTCCTCTCAAGGGTTATATACAGTATCTCACAAAAGTGAATACACCCCTCACATTTTTGTAAATATTTTCTTCTATCTTCTCATGTGACAACACAGAAGAAATTACACTTTGCTACAATGTAAAGTAGCGAGTGTACAGCTTGTATACAATAGTAAGAAGAGCCGGCAAGACTGTAATCCTTGAAGTGTCGTTTATTGGTACATCAGAGTAACAATAAAACTGACGCGTTTTTGGCAATAGCCTTAGTCGTAGTTACGACTAAGGCTATAGCCGAAACGCGTCAACATTATTATTTTATTGTCACTCTGATGTACCAATAAACGACACTTCACGGATTACAGTCTTGCCGGCTCTTCTTACTATTGTTGCATTCGAGTGTGTTGCGACACATCAAGCCTCGGCACCTGGAGTGGACCTGGTGTATGGATTGGGTTGTCCCTGCAGAGAGCGCTGTTACCTTTTTCTTGTACAGCTTGAATAACAGTGTAAATTTGCTGTCCCCTCAAAATAACTCAACACACAGCCATTAATGTGTAAACCGCTGGCAACAAAAAGTGAGTACACCCCTAAGTGAAAATATCCAAATTGGGCCCAAAGTGTCAATATTTTGTGTGGCCACCATTATTTTCCAGCACTGCCTTAACCCTCTTGGGCATGGAGTTCACCAGAGCTTCACAGGTTGCCACTGGAGTCCTCTTCCACTCCTCCATGACGACATCTCAGAGCATTGCGCTCGCATTTTACCCAGGTGTGTTAGAACAGCGAATGAATATTCACTTTTCTAACACTGAACCACCTCTCCGCCAATCAGGAAGCGCGGGTGTGTTACCCATCACTTGATTGGCTAAAACGACAGGCGCTGTAATTGGACGGCTATCAGGAGGAGGAGAGGAGACGCATGGAGGACACAGCTCACTGCCATAACCCGCTGCCCCGCTGAGATAGGGTAAGTGCCGGGCAGACAGCGAGCGGGCGAGAGGGGGGGTTTAACACTTTTAAATGGGCACAGTGGTGGCATTTAATGGGCACAGTGGCTGCATTTTAAGGGCACAGTGGCAGTATTTGATGGGCACAGTGGCAGAATTTGATGGCACAGTGGCAACATTTGATGGGCACAGTGGCAGCAATTGATGGGCACACTGGCTGCAATTTATGGGCACAGTTACTGCAATTGATGGGCACAGTGGCTGCGTTTCATGGCACAGTGGCTGCGTTTGATGGGCACAGTGGCTGCATTTGATGGGGCACAGTGGCAGCATTTGATGGGCACAGTGGCAGCAATTGATGGGCACAGTGGCTGCAATTGATGGGCACAGTGGCTGCATTTGACGAGCACAGTGGCTGCAATTGATGGGCACAGTGGCTGCGTTTCATGGCACAGTGGCTGCATTTGATGGGGCACAGTGGTTGCGTTTGATGGCACAGTGGCTGCGTTTGATGGGCACAGTGGCTGCAATTGATGGGCACAGTGGCTGCGTTTGATGGCACAGTGGCTGCACTTTATGGGCACAGTGAGGCTGCAATTTATGTTTTTTTTTTCCTGAATTTTTCAGTTTGTTTGCGCCCCCCCCCCCCCCCCAAAGGAAAGGAAATCATAAAGGAGACCAGGGAGTAAATAGCACATATACTAATTAAAAAAGAAGAAAAACATAATTTAAATGAGGAAAAAAGTAAATGATGCTAAATATGAGCAAACTATGGAATGTGTACATATAAAAAGGGTAAATTATTATGAATACAATGAAACAATATATATATAAAAATATGTATATATATATATATATATATATATATATATATATATATATATATATATATATATATATATATATATATATATATATATATATATATATATATATATATATATATATATATATACCGTATATATATATATATATATATATATATTTGAAAAAATGAAATATATATATATATATATATATATATATATTTGAAAAAATGAAATATATATATATATATATATATATATATATATATATATATAAAAACAAGAGAAAAATTGGAAAAAAATTGAAAAATGAAATATTATTTATAAAAATGTTTTGAAAAATAATTTAAGAATGTGTGGAGGAATCTGAAATACAATGTGGGTTGCATACTGTACATGAAATACATGTAAATACAATAAAAAATAAAATAAAACAATTGACATCCCATTCGATATTTAACCCCATGGGAGAGAAAGATTTTAATTTGTATAACCACTTCATTTTTAGTTTTTAGATGTCTCTCGAACGATGACATCCTCTCCAATGCGGTTGAAGTTTGGTGATACCTCTAAATTGGGATCTCTTTTATGACATGATCTGTAATGGGCAGATACACTCTTTTTCTGATACTATAGACATGTTAACTCAGTCTGTCTCTCTATCTCCTCATAGTTCTGCCTACGTACTGTTTTTTGCAGGAGCACTCGAGAAGATAGACTATATGCATAGATTTACATGAAATGAAAGAATCTGTAGCAGTGATGTTGAACCTTGGCACCCCAGATGTTTTGGAACTACATTTCCCATGATGCTCTACTACACTGCAGAGCGCATGAGTATCATGGGAAATGTAGTTCCAAAACATCTGGGGTGCCAAGGTTCATCCTTCTTTTCCTTTTTCCATCTGTAGCACAAATAACACACTTGTTACAAGGATAGAATCCTTTTAATTGGGAGAAGGAGGGTTTAAGAGGAGGATTTATAATATTGGGAGCCAATCGGCCTTGTAAATTTGAGGCACGTCTAAAGACCACTTCTGGTTTATTGGGACAGTTTTTAGCAGTGGGTCCTCCTGCAAGATATTCCATCTATTCTCTATATTTTCTTTTAATTTGAAAGTGTTGAATGAGCCCAATGTTCAAGTGGAACATCGAGTGTACGCCCATTTGTTGAATTTAGAACATTATGGGGCGTGCGCAGGAATTCCCCATAATGTATGGTGAGACCGTCAATGCACTGCGAGATCACAGTGCATTGATGGCTGCTGTTTGGCCAAAGCATGCACCTGACCTGGCCATTGTCTTGCAGGTTTTTTTTTTTTTTTGGTGGGGGGGGGGTTTCAGTGGTTTACTACCACTTTAACTAGGAAGGTGCTAAACATCATTAGCCTGGGTCACTAGGCCTAAGCCAAAACAGCAGATCAGCTGTCCAGACTTTTGGGGCTATTCCTGATTACTGCTTTACTGACAAAATTATATTTTTAAACAGTTCCCAGCATTTGGTAGGTTATTGGGAAGTTTTAAATCTCTTAATTCTCTCTAATTCATTGATGTACTGAGTTGTAGAACTTGATCACTGCAAAGAGGATCGTAGGGAGACAGATTTGGCCATGGTGCAGTCGGGTTCTTTTTTTGGTCTCTGGTGTACTGTTATGGCTTCTGCATCATATAGTGCAGAGGTCTTCAAACTTTCTAAGCAAAGGGGCAGTTAACTCTCCTTCAGACTGTAGGGGGGCTGGACTGTGAGTAGTGGGATTAGAAAATGCCTTGGCATCAGTGGAAGCATACAGTGCCTCCTTACTGGTTTTTGTGGGAGGGATAGTGTCCCAATGTTCGCATCAGTGGGTTGAAATGGTGCCGTTTTGTTGGTATTTAGGGGAGGAATAGTTCACCATCATTGGTGTAAGTGGGAAGAATAGTGCCCTATCATTGGTGTCAGTGGAAGGAATAGTGCCCCATCATTGGTGTCAGTGGAAGGAATAGTGCCCCATCATTGGTGTCAGTGGAAAGAATAGTGCCTCATCATTGGTGTCAGTGGGAGGAATAGTGCCCCATCATTGGTGTCAGTGGGCGGAATAATGCCCCATCATTGGTGTCAGTGGAAGGAATAGTGCCTCATCATTGGTGTCAGTGGAAGGAATAGTGCCCCATCATTGGTGTCAGTGGGCGGAATAGTGCCCCATCATTGGTGTCAGTGGGAGGAATAGTGGCCCATCATTGGTGTCAGTGGGAGGAATAGTGCCCCATCATTGGTGTCAGTGGGCGGAATAGTGCCCCATCGTTGGTGTCAGTGGGAGGAATAGTGGCCCATCATTGGTGTCAGCGGGAAGAAAAGTGCCCCATCATTGGTGTCAGTAGGAGGAATGGTACACAAAATAAAAAGAGACCCTCTGGTGGGACATAGTTACATAGTACATAGTTACATAGTTAGTAAGGTTGAATAAAGACACCAGTCCAACCTGAGTGAGTGTGTGTCTACAACCCTAACCCTGTACATCGCACACTCACATCAGTCCCTACCCTCAATCCAAGGTCCCCATTCATATACTAGGGCCAATTTTGGACAGAAGCCAATTAACCTACCAGCATGTCTTTGGAGTGTGGGAGGAAACCGGAGTACCCGGAGGAAACCCACGCAGGCACAGGGAGAACATGCAAACTCCAGGCAGGGTCGTGGTTGGGATTCGAACCAGCGACCCTTTTTACTGCTAGGCGAGAGTGCTAACCACTGCACCACTGTGCCGCGGACATTGAAGGGCATAAACAAATGAAATAAGTAAAATATAATTTTAATGTTACAAGATATAAAAAGAGACACAGAATTGACTATGTCAAACAAAATACAAAAATGCATGAAAGATGTGTTGCATAATAATCACAACCACTATTTTGAATCACCCTTGTACTGATAGACAGATAATTACCAAACGCGTTTCAAGGTCATGCGTTATTCCTCTTCATCAGGGTCAAGTGGTAGAGGTATTTATGATATTATCTAAGAGCAGGTGTCTTGCTATGTCACATCAATAATTAAAAGCTTGGAGATATGGCTATGCTGACCCTGAAGCGTTCAGGAGGATTGGAGATGAGAGAGGCCACCCCACTAATGACCAAAAGGGGGGGTGAGGGAGGAAAACCCAACCCAACAAAGGAACCCACACCAGGGATCAAGGTAACAAGAATCTCAATCAGTAGGCACACAAAGATAAATAGAGTAATTCCAGAATGGGGGATCCAGAGACCAAAAACAGGAATCTTTGTATAGGTACGACTTATTTAGAAATAGTGTAACAGGTTACAAACGTATCCAATTGGATGGAACATGGATAGTTGCATTTGTATACGCCGGTATTGGGATGTACCTTCGATATAGCTGTCCCGAGATCTGGATAGATAGCTGTCCCGAGATTTGTTCCAAACAGCCAGCAGGCTCATGTTGTTTTTGAAGTGAACTTGTTAAGGCTCAATTAATAGCCCCCATTCCTTCTGCTAATTCCTACCATCCACACACTACTACTAATGTCATTTCATCATGAATGTCATCATGAATGTCATAATCAACGTTATTATCAATGTCGTCATCAATGTAATTTTCCAAGTTATATCAATGTCATTATGAATGTCATTAACCATGTTATTATCCAAGTTATCATTAATGTTATTATCAATGTCATTACCAAAGTAATTATCATAGTCATTATCGTAGTCATTATTGTCATTATCATAATCATTATCGTTATCATAGTCATTATCATAATCGTTATCGTTATCATAGTCATTATCATAATCATTATCATAGTCATTATCATAATCATTATCATAGTCATTATCATAATCATTATCATTATCATAGTCATTATCATGATCAAAGTCTCTATCACAGTCATTATCATAATCATTATCATTATCATAGTCATTATCATGATCAAAGTCTCTATCACAGTCATCATCATAATCGTTATCATTATCATAGTCATTATCATAATCAAAGTCTCTATCACAGTCATTATCATAATCATTATCATCATCATAGTCATTATCAATGTCATCATCATAATCATTATCCATGTAATCATAGATGAGCAAACGGGTACTAGCTATGTTTACACCAGGTAACATTTCTTGGGTAGTGCTTCCTTGGCCCAAAATGAGTGGCATATTAACATCAGCTAAAACTTTTCCAGCTCCCACCACAATATTTGATAGCCCACAATGCAAAGTCTCTAGGATCACATCCTTCTCCAGGTCACCTGCTTTATGGATCATTTGTCTACCCATCCCTGTGTCCAAATGATATTCCTCCTCTGGGACACAAAGCAAAACTCCTGCAGTCTGTAAGGCAGATATTGGGTTGGTATTTCTACTCAGCTCCTCAATTTGAGTGATCTTCTTTTCTATTGCAGACTTTTCGTATTCTAGTTGCTGGATATCGTTGGAGACTGAGAGGGAAATCTGTTTTCGTTGCCTGGAGACCTCAGCCAGTACTCTATTCTCTAGATCCTCTTGTTTTATCCTGATGCCTTTCATTATGGCATTGACTTTCCCAGCCACACCATCTGCCTCTTTATCTATCTTCAGCTTGTGATCCTGCAGACTCTGGAGCATTGCTTCACTTTCCTCTCTCTTAGAGGACAATCTTTCCAGAATCGGGTTTAGATTTTTTATCTGTTGCTGCAAAAACTCAGTTATAGTGTACACTTTGTGCCCATTGTGGTCTGAGGTCATGCAGTGAGTACAGATACATGTACCATCATCAATGCAGCAATACTCTAGGATCTTCTTGTGGACGGGACATGTTCTGTCCTCCAGGGAAGTGTTGGGATTGATGAGGACATGTTCTGGTGACTTGCTGTGTTCCTGTTGATGTACATCACAAAGAAAAGCTTTACAGGGTAGACACAATGTAACAGCAGGTACAGGAAGGTCAACACAAGAACTGCAGACCTTCTCAGGTTGGTCTCCCTTTAGTTCCACAGAATGGAAATGGTTGGCAATGTTGGATAATCTTTGATTCTTCTTTAATTCTGGATGTCTTCCAAATTTCTTCATGCATTCTGGACAGAAGTATTCCCCGTCCTGTTGAGAGTCAAATGTTCTTGTGATGCAAACTTGGCAGAAGCTGTGTCCACATATCAGGGTGATGGGATCTGTAAAAATGTCCGTACAGATGGAACACGTCACCTCAAGCTTCAGTTCAGCAGCCGCCATCACTGAAAGAAAAAAAAAATCTATAATTTGAAGCACTGGAAAAAAATTGCTCAATATTAGATGATGCAGCACATTGTATAAAATATAGGGTGGAGAGTTCATGCTTATTCCTATATAGCAGTGGGCTTCAAACTATGGCCCTTTGATTGCCCTAATCTCGCCCTTGGGATACTATTCCTCCCACTGGACACCAACAGTGGAGCATAATTCCTGCAACTGACACTACTGATGGGGCACTTTTCTATTGATACCACCAATGGGGCACTATACCCCCAACTAATACCAATGATGGGGCACTAGTCCTCCAACTAATACCAAAGATGGGGCACTATTCCTCCAACTAATACCAATGATGGGGCACTATTCCTCCAACTCATACCAATGATGAGGCACTATTCCTCCAACTCATACCAATGATGGGGCACTTTACCTCCAACTACTACCAGTGACGGGACACTATACCTTCAAATAATAACAATGTTGGGCACTAATCCTCCAAATAATACCAATGATGGGGCACTATTCCTTTAAGCTGGCCATACACAGATTGAAATTTGGACTGTTCAGCAGGGACTGGCTAAATTTCGACCCATGCGCTGTATATGCCCCCTGGTTTAACTTCTTTACAACCAGCCTGCTAAGTTTTTCCTGATCGATCGGTGCTGTCGGCTATAGCCAGCAACTCTGATCAAAGTATTCTAACAGCGGGGAAGGCATCTTGCCATCAGAACACAATTATGCCCCGTACACACGGTCGGATTTTCCAACGGAAAATATGTTCGATGGGAGCTTGTTGTCGGAAATTTCGACCGCGTGTAGGCTCCATCGGACATTTTCCGTTGGAGTTTCCGTCACACAAAATTTGAGATCCGGATCTCAAATTTTCCGACAACAAATTCCGTTGTCGTAAATTCTGATCGTGTGTACACAATTCCGACGCACAAAGTTCCCACGCATGCTCGGAATCAAGCAGAAGAGCCGCACTGGCTATTGAACTTCATTTTTCGCGGCTCATCATACGTGTTGTAACGTCACCGCGTTCTTGACGTTCAGAATTTCCGACAAGATTTGTGTGATTATGTGTATGCGAGACAAGTTTGAGCCAACATCCGTGGGAAAAAAAAAAACCCATGGATTTTGTTGTCGGAATGTCCGATCGTGTGTACAGGGCACATCACAGTGGGGAGGATACCACCATCCCCTTTAGATGTGTGAATGGGGAAATTAAATATTTGTTTTACTTTCAACTCACTGGTTGAATGGAAAAATGTTAAATGTATGGGCTGCCTAAGCAATATAATAATGTAGTGCAGTGAGCTGCTGATAATGTGCAGTTCATATGTCAGACAATTCCTGTAGCTTTCTTCATAATTCGTCCAGGCACATAATAGAAATATTTTTTTTAGATGAAATATTACACTCACAAGACAATAAAAGCGGTAGTAAACCTACAGAAGACTAAAAAAAAACAATGGGCCCTGTAGCGTCACATATGGCGACCCATCATATTTGGCTACCCGCTGGAGTGCGCATGCGCGACACCGCCATCTGCGTTCCAACACTTTTAGGCCTAGGGATGAGCTTCGTGTTCGATTTGAACACATGTTCAACTCGAACATCGTCTGTTCGCCCATTCGCCGAATTACGAACGATATGGGCCATTCGTGCCAAATTCGTGTGGCGCGTCACGGCCCATAATTTACTGTGGCATCGCAGTGCATTGCTGGCTGATGATTGGCCAAGCATGCACTATGACCCGCATGCTTGGCCAATCACAGCGCCGTCTGAACAGAGAGCCGTAATTGGCCAAAGCCAAGGAGGCTATGGCCAATTATGGCTCAGGGGATTTAGTACACGCCCCACACTATATAAGGCTGCCTGCATGGCGGCCCTGTGTAGTGTGTTCCCGCGTTCATAGAGAGAGAGACAGACAGTGTCATTTGATTTAAGTTAGATTAGGCAGGACAGTCAGTCAGTTAGCTGCACTTACAGTGTATTGTGTATATATATGCATCCCAGGTGTTGTGTATATATATATATATATATATATATATATATATATATATATATATATATATATATATATATATATATATATATATATACACACTGTATTCAGTTTAGCTAGATCCGTTCCTGTTATCTTGCTACTGACAGGCAGGCTTGTGTTGTTACAGTATTTACAGCTACCTGAAGAAAATTGCTGGTGTTCTTTTGATCCTATTAGTACCACAGTCAGGCAGCTAGGCTATGTACAGTTAGTGTAGTGCGTCCTCCTCAGTGTTCAGCTAAAGCTACAAGTTAGTTTAGTGTGACCTCTGCACAGTGTTCAGCTAAAGCTACAAGTTAGTGTAGTGCACAGTGTCCAGCTAAAGCTACAATTTAGTGTAGTGCGTCCTCCTCACAGTGTTCAGCTAAAGCTACAAGTTAGTGTAGTGCGTCCTCCTCACAGTGTTTAGATAAAACTACAAGTTAGTGTAGTGCGACCTCTGCACAGTGTTCAGCTAAAGCTACAAGTTAGTGTAGTGCATCCTCCTCACAGTGTTCAGCTAAAGCTACAAGTTAGTGTAGTGCGACCTCTGTACAGTGTTCAGCTAAAGCTACAAGTTAGTGTAGTGCGTCCTCCTCACAGTGTTCAGCTAAAGCTACAAGTTAGTGTAGTGCGACCTCTGCACAGTGTTCAGCTAAAGCTACAAGTTAGTGTAGTGCGTCCTCCTCACAGTGTTCAGCTAAAGCTACAAGTTAGTGTAGTGCACAGTGTTCAGCTAAAGCTACAAGTTAGTATAGTGCGTCCTCCTCACAGTGTTCAGCTAAAGCTACAAGTTAGTGTAGTGAGACCTCTGCACAGTGTTCAGCTAAAGCTACTGTACAAGTTAGTGTAGTGCGTCCTCCTCACAGTGTTCAGCTAAAGCTACAAGTTAGTGTAGTGCGACCTCTGCACAGTGTTCAGCTAAAGCTACAAGTTAGTGTAGTGCGTCCTCCTCACAGTGTTCAGCTAAAACTACAAGTTAGTGTGGTGCGACCTTTGCACAGTGTTCAGCTAAAGCTACAAGTTAGTGTAGTGCGTCCTCCTCACAGTGTTCAGCTAAAGCTACAAGTTAGTGTAGTGCGACCTCTGCACAGTGTTCAGCTAAAGCTACCTGTAGAAGGTTGGTGGTGTTTTCCTGATCCCATCACTACTGCAGGCAGCTAAATAAGCTACAAGTTCGTGTAGTGCGACCTCTGCACAGTGTTAAGCTAAAGCTACCTGTAGAAGGTTTGTGGTGTTTTCCTGATCCTATCACTACCGCAGGCAGCTAAATAAGCTGCAAGTTAGTGTAGTGCGACCTCTGCACAGTGTTCAGCTAAAGCTACCTGTAGAACGTTGGTGGTGTTTTCCTGATTCTATCACTACCGCAGGCAGCTAAATAAGCTACAAGTTCGTTTTTTGCAACCTCTGCACAGTGCTCAGCTAAAGCTACCTGTAGAAGGCAGGACAGTCAGTCAGTTAGCTGCACTTACAGTGTATTGTGTATATATATGCATCCCAGGTGTGGTATGTATATATATATATATATATATATATATATATATATATATATATATATATATATATATATATATATATATATATATATATACACTGTATTCAGTTTAGCTAGATCCGTTCCTGTTATCTTGCTACTGACAGGCAGGCTTGTGTTGTTACAGTATTTACAGCTACCTGAAGAAAATTGCTGGTGTTCTTTTGATCCTATTAGTACCACAGTCAGGCAGCTGGGCTATTTACAGTTAGTGTAGTGCATCCTCCTCACAGTGTTCAGCTAAAGCTACAAGTTAGTTTAGTGTGACCTCTGCACAGTGTTCAGCTAAAGCTACAGGTTAGTATAGTGCGTCCTCTGAACAGGGTTCAGCTAAAGCTACAATTTAGTGTAGTGTGTCCTCCTCACAGTGTTCAGCTAAAGCTACAAGTTAGTGTAGTGCGTCCTCCTCACAGTGTTCAGATAAAACTACAAGTTAGTGTAGTGCGACCTCCTCACAGTGTTCAGCTAAAGCTACAAGTTAGTGTAGTGTGACCTTTGTACAGTGTTCAGCCAAAGCTACAAGTTAGTGTAGTGCGTCCTCCTCACAGTGTTCAGCTAAAGCTACAAGTTAGTGTAGTGCGTCCTCCTTACAGTGTTCAGCTAAAGCTACAAGTTAGTGTAGTGCACAGTGTTCAGCTAAAGCTACAAGTTAGTGTAGTGCGTCTTCCTCACAGTGTTCAGCTAAAGCTACAAGTTAGTGTAGTGAGACCTCTGCACAGTGTTCAGCTAAAGCTACAAGTTAGTGTAGTGCGTCCTCCTCAGTGTTCAGCTAAAGCTACAAGTTAGTGTAGTGCACAGTGTTCAGCTAAAGCTACAAGTTAGTGTAGTGCGTCCTCCTCACAGTGTTCAGCTAAAACTACAGGTTAGTGTGGTGCGACCTTTGCACAGTGTTCAGCTAAAGCTACAAGTTAGTGTAGTGCGTCCTCCTCACAGTGTTCAGCTAAAACTACAAGTTAGTGTAGTGCGACCTCTGCACAGTGTTCAGCTAAAGCTACAAGTTAGTGTAGTGCGTCCTCCTCACAGTGTTCAGCTAAAGCTACAAGTTAGTGTAGTGAGACCTCTGCACAGTGTTCAGCTAAAGCTACAAGTTAGTTTAGTGCATCCACCTCACAGTGTTCAGCTAAAGCTACAAGTTAGTGTAGTGCACAGTGTTCAGCTAAAGCTACAAGTTAGTGTAGTGCGTCCTCCTCACAGTGTTCAGCTAAAACTACAGGTTAGTGTGGTGCGACCTTTGCACAGTGTTCAGCTAAAGCTACAAGTTAGTGTAGTGCATCCTCCTCACAGTGTTCAACTAAAGCTACAAGTTAGTGTAGTGCGACCTCTGCACAGTGTTCAGCTAAAGCTACAAGTTAGTGTAGTGCTTCCTCCTCACAGTGTTCAGCTAAAGCTACAAGTTAATGTAGTGCACAGTGTTCAGCTAAAGCTACAAGTTAGTGTAGTGCGTCCTCCTCACAGTGTTCAGCTAAAGCTACAAGTTAGTGTAGTGAGACCTCTGCACAGTGTTCAGCTAAAGCTACTGTACAAGTTAGTGTAGTGCGTCCTCCTCACAGTGTTCAGCTAAAGCTACAAGTTAGTGTAGTGCGACCTCTGCACAGTGTTCAGCTAATGCTACAAGTTAGTGTAGTGCGTCCTCCTCACAGTGTTCAGCTAAAACTACAAGTTAGTGTGGTGCGACCTTTGCACAGTGTTCAGCTAAAGCTACAAGTTAGTGTAGTGCGTCCTCCTCACAGTGTTCAGCTAAAGCTACAAGTTAGTGTAGTGCGACCTCTGCACAGTGTTCAGCTAAAGCTACCTGTAGAAGGTTGGTGGTGTTTTCCTGATCCCATCACTACTGCAGGCAGCTAAATAAGCTACAAGTTCGTGTAGTGCGACCTCTGCACAGTGTTAAGCTAAAGCTACCTGTAGAAGGTTTGTGGTGTTTTCCTGATCCTATCACTACCGCAGGCAGCTAAATAAGCTACAAGTTAGTGTAGTGCGACCTCTGCACAGTGTTCAGCTAAAGCTACCTGTAGAAGGTTGGTGGTGTTTTCCTGATTCTATCACTACCGCAGGCAGCTAAATAAGCTACAAGTTCGTTTTTTGCAACCTCTGCACAGTGATCAGCTAAAGCTACCTGTAGAAGGCAGGACAGTCAGTCAGTTAGCTGCAATTACAGTGTATTGTGTATATATATGCATCCCAGGTGTGGTATGTATATATATATATACACTGTATTCAGTTTAGCTAGATCCGTTCCTGTTATCTTGCTACTGACAGGCAGGCTTGTGTTGTTACAGTATTTACAGCTACCTGAAGAAAATTGCTGGTGTTCTTTTGATCCTATTAGTACCACAGTCAGGCAGCTGGGCTATTTACAGTTAGTGTAGTGCATCCTCCTCACAGTGTTCAGCTAAAGCTACAAGTTAGTTTAGTGTGACCTCTGCACAGTGTTCAGCTAAAGCTACAAGTTAGTATAGTGCGTCCTCTGAACAGTGTTCAGCTAAAGCTACAAGTTAGTGTAGTGCACAGTGTCCAGCTAAAGCTACAATTTAGTGTAGTGCATCCTCCTCACAGTGTTCAGCTAAAGCTACAAGTTAGTGTAGTGCGTCCTCCTCACAGTGTTCAGATAAAACTACAAGTTAGTGTAGTGCGACCTCCTCACAGTGTTCAGCTAAAGCTACAAGTTAGTGTAGTGCGACCT